>CAWUFW010000070.1:600000-912500 GCA_963921515.1 Calotriton arnoldi
CTTCTGTTTTGCCCACAAAGATTGCAAAAGGTTATCATTCGGGAGAGAAACTGTTATTTATCCCACAGAAAATTGACAAGCTGTGGTAGTCATCTGTTCTCTGATGGAATAGAATCAATGACGTCCTGCATCTTGACTGTGTTTCATATGAGGCCCCACCTGAGACCTTTTGAGTAGTATATGGAGGGCCAGTGGTCACTAAAGTGTGGTACTTGGGAGGTAACTCCCACTCTTTATCCATCAGCCTTCCAGTCTGTTCCTTGTTGATGGCAGTTCAGGAACATACTCAATAGAGAACTCTTTTAGAAGGCCTTTTCTGCTTGGTCAGTAGTAGCCTATGCATAAATAGCCAGATGGAGAACCCACATGATTAACCTGACAATACAAGAGGTGTGGTCTGCATCAAAAAGTCATCTTTCATCAGTATGTTGGAGCTTAGGACAGGTCGTCTGCCCCATATGCTGTTTCTCCCCTTGAAATTGGCATTAGATTTGCATTGGATTCTGGCCAAATTTAATCTTTGACAGAGCTATATTTGCTAGTTTTGTAAAACCTGAAACCAGATTCTTAATAGGTTACCTTCAGAAGACCACAAGCTAGACCTTTCTGCAACAGTTTAAAAAAACAACACCACCTAAACACTGTGCACTCAGGAGTCCAATGCCTTACTCTGAACGCTTTGCTCAGGATAATAGGATCCAGCTTGAGCAATCATTATAGCCCATATTTTCTTACCAGTGGTTGTTTTTATGACTCTTTTTCCTGAGTGAAGTACTGCATAGGAGATTGCTGCCCCTAACAGATCTTCTTACCTTGATAAACTGCATCACGTTCCACCACATGTTACTTTTGCTGACTTGACTACTAGGGTTCTGAACATCTGCGGCACAGCTATCTGAGTCTTCCACTACACTGCATGGGTATCCTCAAGGAAGACCATTGATCTTAAATGTGGTGCTTCTAAGCATTTATATGGAAGACATTCTGGATGTTGCTGCAAGAACATATAAACAAAACATGCCCGGAAGGAGACTGTACTGCATTATCCAAAGTATGCTCTTCATTTCTCTCGTACCTGGTACATTTAACGGCTATTACAGAAAATGTCAATCTCAGCCAACCCTTTTCTCCATTTCTGTAAGTGGGAGCTTAACGTATCACTTTAGGATTGAGCCACTGTACAAATCATACATCCAACATCTTTATTATAAGTACTGGCAATTACATTGGTAAGCCAATTCAGTTAGGGTCTGACACTAACACAGTCTTTCACAGTAACAAAGGCTTCCCTAGGACTCCCCTCCTCTTCCATGCCAAGCTAAGTTAAGGCATTTTCTTCAACAAAACCTTTTCACTGTCTTATTTCTTTCCGAATCCTTCCTCTTCACCAGTGAGTGACTGTAAAAGTGCTTTAAAGGTAATAGAAATATAAAAAGACCGGTAGTAAAGACAAAAAGACATCTTTTATTTTTAATATAAACTATAGAGCTATCTTCACCGAAAACCCAGCTACTAAGCAGTTCACAGCTAAACAATTGCATATTCTATTTTTTACTTGTTACCAGAAGCCAAATTGTCCTCCTTCTAGAAAACCTTGAGTTCATTGTACAAGAGACCAATGTGCTGCTGTTGCTCTTCTTAGGAACAGCAAGTTTGCCTTCTGGAGGTCGCTCCACACATTGGCAAACTGTTACCTATGGCTAATGCTTCAGTGATTCAAGCCACCCTTTTCAGATCTCTTTTACTTAAAGTTGCTAAAGCTTTTTCGATCCGTCTTAGTTTGCATTATGGTCTTTTCATCTCCCTTAATGGGCGTGTTATTATCTTGACTGCTTATGAATATCAATGAAAAATCTTTCATGGAGCAGGAAAGAGTTGCTTGGAATTCCAATTCTACCCAGTGGGTAATTCCTTTGAATTCACAGGTGCCCTTCTCACTTGCAGTTGGAGCCTATAAGCTATTCTTCTGTGGAAAGCTTTCAAGATCCTCTCTCGTATGCACTGGAAAAATTAACTTCACGTGATGTGCCATGGTGGGTTCTAAGTCATGCATGTCTGCCTAAAAGTAGCCGTCTTTGGGCGATCAGAGCATGACATTTGAAGGAATGGAAAAGTTTCGGCCACCTGCCTGCTGTGAGGCAGAGCAGTGACATCACAAAGGCCTGTGGAGCTCATGGCTGCATCGGCATGGTGACGGTAGAATCAGCAGCATTAGCTGGAAGGGCAGAACAGGGGCTGGGAGGGTTGGTGAGTGTGTCAGTCGTAAGGCAAAGAAACGGGCGAGCTGCTGGAGAGGGGGAAGGAAATGAGTAGCTTTAGTCAGTCTCCTACGAGATTTGCAAGGGCACTATGGAAAGCAAATGCCTATTTGTAACTGTATTGTGTCCTTATGTGCATTTATTGGCTTAATTTCGCTGGTAGACATGGTTCTGACTAGTATTTATTGTATGCAAATATGTATGGGAGGTAGTAGAAGGTGACTGGTATTCTGAGGCCTCCAGCTCACTGAAATTAGAAACACTGTAACTAACCATAGATAATTTAGTTCTGGCTTCCCACATGCCTAGATACAGTTCAAATTCCTATAGACCTGTATACAGTAATTCTTGGTTAACCATAGAAGGACATCAGAAAACGTTGTCTTCTTTGGTGCCTGGACCTGCTTATGGTACCCACAGTTGCATTGTGGCCAATAAGGTGCCAGCATTGGAACCTTGGGCACGCGATACCTACATTGAAGAGAAGCCAGCAGCCTGGAGTGAGGAGACGCAGGAGTGAGGGCCATGCTGCGAATAACCAGGTGCTACACGGACTGCGGGAGGTCAGCAGTGACGAGGGCTCTCCGCTCAACTGTAGAGAAGCAGTTCCCCTGGCCGCCAGGTGAGTGAGGACCTCTGCTGGTAGAGAGGTTTCTTATGAGGAAGCATTGCACTGGGACATGTGAAGCAGTCGTGTGGCCGTAAGGTAAGTCTGGAACGTGGTGAAGGCGATCAAGTTGAGCAGTAGAGGAAAAGGCAAGGGGTGAATGACAAACCATCGATCTCCCATGGCATTGCCTATTTTGTCTCCTTCTCGCCAACTGCCTTCAGAAGTTTCTTACACTAACTGATGCCCCATTCTTTCTACAGCCATGCTGTCCCTTCTTTTGAAATCGGTCTCTTTCTTTTGTCCTCACGCCTCCCGTCCCTCCTGTCTCTGCTTCCATGTATGCTCACTCCCTCTTTTTAGTCCCGTCTCTCTTACACCCTACCCTCTTTCTCAGTCTCCTTCTCTCTTTCTTCTCTCTCTCTCTCTCCCCCTCCCTCCTTTCTCCACTCTCCTTCCTTACCTCACTGTGTCTTCCACCTTGCTCGAAACTCCAATCAAAGGCCTCGGTCCCAATTTCTCCATACTGATAGGAGTATCCCTTCTGCCACCTGAGAAGACCGCAAGCATAGGTTATTTTTTACATTAATGAAACGCTGATGTGAAGGCTTGGCCTCATCTTTGCCTAGGCTCTGCCGCCCCCCCCACCCCTCCCCAAACATACAAAAACTCATGAAACGGCACTCTTCACCTCAACTACAGAAAGTGTATGTCTCTTGAATTCCTTCAGGTACCACTGATGGTTAACCTGCAAAATATTACGTTTTGGTCTTTCCTGAACTGTTTATTGCCACCAATTTTGTGTTCTTTCGTGCGTGTGTTCTTTCTGTTTGTCATACCAAAAAAATGTGTGGTCTCCAGCAACAGGATGGAACAGCCATAACATTATAGGCACAGTGAAGTGTGAAATCTCTGTACCTGACTGTCATTAACATTTCTGAAGCCGCTGTTTAGGGATAGACAAAAGGCAGACCAGGCTTAGAAACTTCCTAAACTTCAACAGAATGTGCAGACCCAATACTTGCCCTTGCAATGTACCAAACAGCAGTGCTCATGAAGAAACTATTTAGCAGCACCTTGCAAACAAACTTAACAGAATGGCTAAAAGTAACCCTACTTCCTCCTCCCTTCGTTGTCTTGGTCTCTACCCTCCAGCCACAGGAGTGCAGACAATACATTTATACTGCTCGGGAACCTTTCCTTACTCACATCTTGTGAACATGGCAAATGGATACCACTACTCTTTTGTAATTAATAGTCTGAATCAAACTTTAAGGATGACCATCAGAAGACATCCACTCTAGCATGTGAATCTCCTTTTCGATGTCTGCATTTACCTCACATACTTTCTCACCTAGCTATGTTCATGAGGTTACTTTTGCATGTGACCACAGCCTAAACGTTTTCAAAATGTCCCTACATATGCAGCCAGCTATTACATTATGCTTCCAGCCATTGGTTAGATCAACCGTTTTTGCCAACGTAGTGGTTTAGCTCTAGCTTTTCAGGGAATAGAATGTTTACCTGGTTCTACTGCTTATCAAAAGTACCTAATATAGCACCATCTCACATGCTAATAATATTGTTTACTTTTACAGATTCTGCATTCCAAGATTGCATGCAATCTTAAAAAAAAAAAAAATCATTTGTATTCACAGGAAAACTGACCTTGCTGTTAAACTTCAACTTACTGCCTGGACTTTTCTTTCAAATGACCTTCTACTTAATTTCCATCCTATGCATTCCTTCTCTCTATGAGCACAGCTTACTCTAATTCACCTGCATTTTTGCCTTAATCCTTATTATTGTATTTCTGCAAAATATCCACTCCTCATTTCAAGGATCACACCTATCAGTAAATCCTCTGTTTCTCACCTATTAATACAGCCAACCATGTGCATGAATAGACCCCCCCCCCCCCACTAAAGATCATGCCCACTCCAATTAATTTAATCTACTTCAGAGAATACCATGCACTCAGCGGTTGGGCAGGCGATTTTAGTTAATACAGGTTGCATAATAATTCCCTTCTGCTTGACATCGCTCAGTAGTGTAATAGTTCGCAGCATTAAACCACTCGTCACCAGCTGAACAGCCATGGAATAACCAAAGAGATCTGCCAAAGGCTGCTTGCCAATGAAGGACTTTCATTTAATCCACCACTGCAGGTCCCGAGAGGTTACATACTGCGGCCACTTTTAACAGTTCACAATAACAGTTGGATACAAGATGATATTACCAAAATCTCTCCACCATTTCTCCCTACAACCCATGCCTGCTCAGGTCCATAAACTTTAAACAAAGTATCTCTGAATGGGCAACCTAGTTAAAGTAATCCGCCAAGTGGACTATGATCATAAGAAATACCATAGAGGAACCTGCAGAGCTGCTAAAAGCTGCCATCTTACTGAAAATCATAAGCTGCGCGCCTCTCTCTTTCTCGCCTCTTGATTCATCACACTGCTGAGCTCTGCGGTCAACACGCAGAACGTGGAAATGCTTCCCATACAGAATCAAAACAAAGACAACACACTGCCAATCACACACCCTACATGGTGTAGCGTGCTACCCATGTAGGCACCCACTTCAGCTCCCCACATTGGGGTATTAAGTGCTATATAAATGTTTCAATAAAATGTTTTTTTGCTTCATTGCAGGTTACCCATCACTTAAATACTCCTTTTCTTGTTTTACCTTTAAAATAAAACTAGTGGGGAAACAGTCTGTTTAAAAAATGTTCTGTGATCCTGCCCTTAAGTTTGATATATTTAGTGCTCATGAATTCACTGAAAGTTCTAATGATGGATTTGAATAAGAAGTAACATTTTTCTCTCACATTTTCTCCCCAATATGACTCCTTTCACAACAGAAATATGTGATCTTACTTAATTTTTATTTGAAATGTTTCTTCATGCAGTTGCGGAGCACTACACTGAAACACTAAAACTGAGAATATCACTACATTAAGTAGGTTAAGGAATAGGATTCGAGTTCAAATTACATTAATGGGTACTGGTATGTTGGGGTAAGGCTTAGTTTAAGTATCAGAGTAGTTTGAGTGTTTCGGTTGTGATGAGGTTTAGTATTTGGATAAATGATTGTTGTATATAGGAAGAAAATGGCTATTCAAAGTTTTTATGTGAAATATACGTCAAATTTGTAAGCTTTTCCTCAATTGATAAAGCACAGTTAGGTCTGAAGGGACTTAACTTTAGATTTAGAACTACAAAGGGTTTCTCTGTATCATGCTCCTGTATATTCTACCTTACACTTTGGTATAACTGGCCAAACACCCTTTTTAATTGGATATTCCACGCTATCAGAACGCCTAACGCTCTCCCTGTGTCCTATTTTGTCCCTAATTGTTTGTCTATAGGCGGAATTCTCCAGTACTAACTGCTAGTCTCCAGGATGTAATTGCTGTCCTACATCTGATCCATAATGTAGCCACCGATTATGATCCGCAAGTTTACATAAGACTATGCCTAGGAATCCTGCATGCTTGCAGGGGGAGCATACACCCCCAGAAGCAACACATCTATCCCATCGGTCCTAGCCATCACCATTACATAGCTTCCCATCACATAGCTTCCCTTCTGATCAGTCCTTTCTGCATATGCTGTAAATGGCCCTCTTGACTTCATCTATATTACCGCCCCTTTGGAATATGCAGAATGCGCTGTACAGAGCTACGCATTCCAACATCTCCACAGTCTAAGCCCTTCCTCTCTCATGAAGGTTGTTTTCTGGAGTATAACAACATTGGCTCTGTGACGTACCAAGTGTGAGTAAATCTTATTCATGCCCCTCATGTTGCATGTCAGTATTACAAATTTATTCAGAGGCATCCTGGATTAATCCGTGTGTACCGGTGCGGCCCTCCCTTCTTAGTCCTCTTCTGTACTCCTTTATTTGGCAATACGAGTGATCTTCCACAATACTCTTCTCTCTTATGTTTAACTCGCCACAATAACCCTCAGAAAAGGAAGACGATGGTCTTGCATCCAAATCAGTGATGCAAATAGAAAGCAGCTTCCACATCTCCATGTTACAGAATAGGAACTCAGGCTGGCACCCACCAACCACACTTTCAGTCACTCTCATGGCATGCTAACTTTCATCATAATCGCTCAGCTTGTAGCATTTCAACATCATGTTCCCATAGAGCTTTGATATTCTCGACCTGGGCATGTTATATCGTTTCATCTGCCATACAGGGTTTGACTTTGGGTAATTCAAAATCTCTTTTCATCATTCTGTTCACTTCAGATCCTGAGTCAGTGGAAGCGGAGTCTGTGTCGGGGTGCATCTCAGTTGATCTCCTGTTGTTTTTTGTGACTTCGGATGCTAACATCTCCACCTCTTGTATCGTTGCCTGGGATGGAATATGCCTCTGTTATGCCCTGGTCTCAATCCCCTTCAGGGTTTATGTTGGTGACTTTGTTGCCATGGGTAGTTCAGTTCACCCCCGAGGTGTCACTTGTGTCTTTGCCCATTCCCAAGTATCCTTGGGATCCTCAAAAACTGCTTCAAATCATTGGTCAATTTATTTATTGAAGTAGGCTGGTATCAAAAGTACATATTTTACCACCATATCCTGCTGTTTATAGTTGACCTCTGAAAAGGTAGTCTGTTGGTGCTGTACCGCTGACATCTAGCCGAATAAAATCATTAGTCTGGTGTTTTTAATTTTTTAACAGGCCCACTTTCCTTGCTCTCTCTGCAAGATTATATCTCTGTCCTTATTTAAAAGTCTCACCACTGCTAGTCTTGGGGGTGCTGCAAGCTTGGGGGAGTGGTGCGGTGTGCGCTGGCACCGTGTTTACTCTTTCCACTGTGTAGAAGATGGAAAGTCCCTGTGGTTCCACACTTTGTTGAAATTTGTTTTTACAGGTTTGTTACCATGACTTGTCCTCTCTTCGGACAGGCACTCTCGCAATGTTTTTTGGGACCTAACTTTTAAGTCCTCAGCCCTCCAAGAACTGGATCCTTTCTGTGAGATCCCGCACCTGTTCGCACACCTCTTTAGTTTATGGTTGCAGTTCTTGTAGCTGTTCCTCATTGTCCTAACTTTGCCAGTTTTCTCTGGTCATCTTGCAGTAGCCCCACATCCACAAGCACATTATCCTCAGTTAAATTGTCTAGTTCACTCCCATCTGATGACCTTCAGTGTGTTACTGGCTTTCTTGAGGTGGGCCCTGGGACTTTGCAGTTTTTGCTTTGCCCAGTTTCCGTGGTGGTGTCATACGTATGTGCCAACACAGTGGTTAATAGTCTGGCTCCAGCAACCAGGTTATGGTTGTTTTGATTGGCAGCGAACCTACTTGGGGGTTCTGATTTCCCACACAGGTATCTTATTTTTATTGCTAGCAATAACTGGGCAACAATTGTTTAAATGCCAACCGCAGAATGCCTGCTGTGCACTTTAGAGATGTAGGGTGGGAGGGAAGGTTATCAGCACTTCGTTTTCATTAGCACTTTTGGCCGGGGGCCACAAACTAACATTCAGCTTGAGCTCATTCTCCTTATAGGGCACAGTCTTTGCTTCAGCTCCCATCACAGCCCTTTCCCAATTTTATCCCAATGCCACTGGTTGCTTCCTGTACCACACCATTAGTTCAGGTTCCTTAGGCACTTTAGGTTGTGTTCCCTTTTCCCCAGCAAACCTCAGTTTCTGGTCGGAGATGGCTTACGTGGCTGCAGACTTCCCATGGCTGCAACACTCCCATGTTGTCTTCTGCAACAGCTCCACAAGAACATTCCTTATTCACGGGCCCATCTCGTTACTTTGTTGCTGCACCCCCCATTAGCTAGCGCAGCTGCCCAAGGGACTCTGCCCCTTTATCTCCTGGCTACCATTTTAATGCGGGGCAGCATGTTTGTTCTGGGCCTTTAGTTTTAGCAGAAATCTAAATTCTCTTCTTCTTCAGACTTCTCCTTCAATTGTCCACTACAGACGGGAGCATTACATCTCACAAGTTTTGGGTGTTTGGCTCCAATTCAATACAGAATGTCTCTGATCTAGGGTAGCTGGTGGGGTACTGCCCAGAAAAGTGTTTTGAGCTGTTTGCTTGGTCACACCATGGTTATGGTCAGGGTTGGTGTTCACGAACAGCTAGGGTTAGGGTCAGTATACATGTCTAGTCAATGTAGTCGTTTAGTAGGATACCTACTAACCGTATAGATGCGGCGTCTTCTGGGTAGTGGAAGGTCCCTGAGGTGGTAACATAAAAACCTTTGGTTCAAGAGAACTGATTTCAGGCAGTGTGCGTTATCAGTGTCGTGAGTCTGTCAGTACAAATTTATAAATGCTGTAAACCACCCCAGTTGATTAACAAGTGCTCTTGTGAAACAGTGAATGGCTTTTTAATGTTTATCAGGGTTCGTTTTTCCTGCAGCAGTTTCCAGCACTGAACCATGGGTGTTAAAGTTCAGCGTCCTCGCTGCTTTTTTGACATTGGCATCAACAATGTTCCCGGTAAGGATGATGTCCTTGTTATGACACACTTGCTTATTTCACAATTACATAGTTATTAAACGGATTAAAAAAAATAAGGAAAAATCATAAGTAACCAATGTGTTTCTCCCTTTCAGCTGGTCGAGTGGTATTTGAATTGTTTTCGGATGTGTGCCCCAAGACTTGTGAAAACTTCCGCTGTCTTTGCACAGGTTTGTTAATGCTCTTTCAGTATGAGTTTCTGTATTTGTTTTCATGTCTTCTGTCATAGACCAGAGGTTCTCTGTTTGTTTTCAGCTATAATTGGTATACACCTTTGTATTCTCCACGTTGAGGCCTATGAAAATATATGCCATTTCCACTGATTAATTCAAAACCCTACCGCACCTTGTCCCTAGGACTCTAACCCTGATAACACGAACGTGGATCACTGTGATACTCCAGAAAGCAAATACCTATATGCAAATCCGCCTAGATCCCCAATATGAACAGCAGAACCTAAACTATCAGACCAGCTTGCCAAGGCAAAACCTATTTGCTTTGCCAGTGCTTATTTTCTGTATGGTGTTTTTTGCTACTTAAGAAAAAAATACATAGATGAAAATGCATTGAAGCATAATACTAGCAATATTTATTTGATAGATATGACTATCTTTACATTTCTATAGAAAACAACATATTATATAAACCAAAAGTCAAATGTGGATTCATAAAATGAATTCGAGATCCCCCCCCCCCTCACAGCCCCGGTAAGCGTCTGATGTGTGCCCCAGCAGTGGGCAAGGCGGACTGTGCAGTGTTAGTCAGCTCCCCCGGGCACTCGATCGCCCGCCAAGCTTTCCAGGACCGCCTTTCTCTCCTGCGCCATCTCTGCTGGTTCGGGCTTTGGTGGCCCGCTGCCTCTGTCTCTCTCGCTCCCAGCGGCCGGGCCTGGCCTTTTCTCTGGCCGCGCCCCCTGTTGATCCCTCCGGCAGCTCGATCTGGAGGAGTGCACAGGCCGCACTGAAGGATCGCAGTTGGCGAGTTTTCCCCTCCCATGTGAAGATCAAGCGGAAGGGATGGCTCCAGGTGTACGAGATGTTATGTTCTCTAAGGAATGTGGTCACCGGGCGAAGCTCCCTTCTCTTCTGCAGTGTGATCGCCGAAAGGTCTTGATACAGCTGAAGTGGGTGGCCACGAAAGAGCGTCGGATCGGGGCCCCTATCGGCCCGAAGAATGCGTTCCTTCAGAGGAAAATTTTGCACACAGGCCAGGATATCAGGGGGCAGCATGTTCGGATGTCTAGGAGGCCCAACCTGGTGGACTCTGACTAGGCGAATGTCTGACTCCGATGTGTCACCTAGGATCTGGGCGAAGAGGGCATTGATGTATTACTCTACGTTCCCTGCCTCAGCAGATGTTGGGGCATTCCTGATCCATATGATGTTGCGCCTTGACCTGTTCTCAAGGTCCTCGGCGTGGGCCTGGAGATCTATTTACCTGTCTGAGAGGCATATTATCTCTTGCCGGAGTTGCTCTAGCTCTTCTTCTCTGGTGGTCTCATTTGATTCCAACGTGTCCACTCTATCTCCTATGTCGG
Source organism: Calotriton arnoldi (assembly GCA_963921515.1). Classification (NCBI taxonomy): domain Eukaryota; kingdom Metazoa; phylum Chordata; class Amphibia; order Caudata; family Salamandridae; genus Calotriton; species Calotriton arnoldi. Next base: position 610,902 of record CAWUFW010000070.1, read on the forward strand.
AGATCTCTTTCCTGATCCCTTGCAGATCCCTAGCTAAGTCTCCTTTAATCGACTGCAGATCTTCCTTAAGCGATGTGAATTGGGACTCGAGGTAAGAGCGAGTAATGGGAGCCTCCCCAACGTCCTCACCCCCAACGTCCTCGCCCTCCAGGTGTAAAGAAGCTGTCGAGAGGCCCGGGTGGTCCTGAGCCAGGGTCTTAGTGAGCATGTCTTTTTTAACGTGCGGTCTTTTTTAGGTCTCGCCCTGAAAGCCAGCGCTTCTGCGCTGGCTCTGGGCGAGACATTTTGTAGTGGGCTTGCAGAAATGCGACCACAACTTTTGGCTGGCCTAGAGCATGCGAGTACGCGCACAGTAACGCGCATTCCTCGCATGCTCCAGGCCATCTGCCTTTGATGTCACTTGCTCCTCCCCCACCACAGAGCGCTTCTCGGGGCCGCGCGGCCGTGTCACTTTCACGGCCGCGCGTCACTTGCTCTCCCGCTCCTTCCCTTTCCCCCAACACAGAGCGCGTCTCGCACGGCCGCGCGGCCAATGCTTGTTACATTTGGCTTCCGAATTTGGAATGTTTTTGTTGTCCGCGCACACAACTATAAGCACGGGGAGAGCATGAACATGATGACGTCCTTCATACATATATATTGTGGTTTTTTTTAAACGTCAGTGATAAGGGAAATAGTTCGGCGTTTTAACACTGCAATATCGACTCGTGAAAAAGCACCTTCATATTTTTACTTACGCCCATGTGGTGGCAGCATCAAACCGTGCAAAGATGTATTATCGCGTGTTACAAAAAGGTTGCATAGCAGATGTCCGTGCCCATTTCACTAGCTTTTCAGTGCATTTTGCTGTGACTGTTACATGGCAACGCATCCACATGAAAGTGTACCTACCCCGCTCAGCCTTTAATATCATGCTTTTTGATCTGTTACAAATCACCTCAAAAGCTGCTTGAGAAAGTACATCGTAATATTCCTGGCAGAGCTGATCAAAGTCGCGCCGTCTGGGGGCAGCGATGCCTCGCTTTCAGCAGTTAAGAAATCGAAGGCCTCCAGTTGACCACCGCCAGTTGGGACACCAGACAGCTCCTTTCAAAGACTGCACATCTTTTATATATATATATGGCTTATGAAAAAAAAAATACCAAACGCAACGTCCTTGGCTTTTCCTATAAATGGTTGATGTTGGTTGATGTTTTTTTGATCCGTCCATTGAGGGCGTATGCTGTTCTTATCAATCAGAACGCACGCTGCTGACTGATTAGAGCTGGACTAAAATCCGTGCTTTGAGCACCAAATGTGTTTATTCACAACATATGAATATTACATAGAGTGATACACGCTTGTGTATTTGAAGAACACCCCTGGTACCGTGCATGTTGGTGGTTTGGTCCAAGAATATTTAACAGCAATGAGGCATTGAAAGAGAAACTACTACTGAAGGTTATGGGCAGTGTTTTGACTGCACTGGAAAAACTCACCAACTACTGTGGGGCATACCCAGACCAGCCTGTCGCTATTTATGCGTAGAATGCATTTTCTTAATGCTCCTAATTCCCTATTAGAGGCCGGGTTTTTAAAGGGAAAGGCACGTGTTTTCTTTTTCTTAAATGACGAAACCGGTTATTATTGTTTTTTTTAAAATATGTTGATCAATGAATTATTGTTTTGTCACAAATCAATTTGATGGAGGATACAATGGTTCATTAATTTTAGTTTTTCACCAATTCATTTGTACTTCTTTATCCAGAGGAATTCTTAGACATTGGCAGTGTCTGCAAAGTATATTATCTGCCAAAATCTATGTTGGGCACATTAAATTCACCCATCCCAAATTTATTAGGTATTTAGCTGAATGGACGTAGCGTTCAAGTCATTTTATGTAGGAAGCATCATTGTAAAGAGGTGACAACCTATGTAAGGAATCTGGTCTGCTCTATGTTAAGAACCACTAAACTGATTCAACGTGAAAGAATCTAGTCACTGAAAAGCTCTAATATGCTGTGTGTTGTACAAACATGAACGAGTATTTAAATGCATCAGCTCAGAATCACTCACACAACCCTGGACAGTTTTGTGAAGGGTAGCCCACAGGCCCTGTCTCTCATCTATCGATTCTTGTAGTGCATTTTCAAATCCCACTTCAGCCGTGGACATGCTCCAGTAAATTCACTTAGACACATAAAGCGACCGTATAATTGGTAAATTCCTAAATCAGGAAAATATTTTTTCTCTATGAGAACTGCTGGAAGCTTACTCGGACTGCACTACCACATACTCAGCGATAAATGGACAGTTGCATGTATGAGGAGTGACAGGTGTGAATTGAACACAAGCCTGCAGGTGCCTTCTTTATTTAACCAACTTTCAACATATTTTCATGTCCAGTTTGAAACTTCTTGGTAGGGAAGAGAGGAGTTGGCCTAACGACTAGGGGAACCGGGTTCGAGTCTCGGCAAGGACGTGCAACATCCTGTGATTCTGAGCAAATCACTTAATCTCCCAGTGCCTAACAAAAACAAGCATTGGCATAGCCAATAGGTCTCGCCTTTGGGACCTTATAAGTGTTTAGCCAGGCAACAGTTGATGTAGTTGCACCAAGGATACTGTGCTGCATAACTAAATACTTATAAGGTCCCAAAGGCGAGACCTATTGGCTATGCCAATGCTTGTTTAACTCTGGCTGTCACCATACTCCTCCGTGGAGCAGGAGCCTGTGAGTCGTTTTGGAGGGGGGGAGAAGCTGTCTCTGGCCTCTGGGGCGGGTCAGCGAAAACGAGGATGTCTGCCGCCCTTCTCTGGTCAACATCACGGCGGGTCCGGCCTGATGCGGGTCACACGTGGTGCTATGGGCCTAGCAAACCTTCACCTCCGAGCCGCTTAATCTAACGTCCGGCCCCGGCTCACAAGATGCCGCCGATCGAAAAGTTTGAGTGTTTCCCGGGCCGAGCTGAAACTCCCTGAGCTAGGACCACTCGATAGGGGGGTCCAGGCGACGCGTCTCCGGGGGGGTGGGGGGAGGTGGCTACCGTGGTAAAGCGGCGTACTGCCTCAAGTGCCTTAACTGCCGAATGCCCTGGGGGCGCTGTGTCTGCCTCCGCTCTTCCCTTTTGCCTGGGCCCTGCTCCCTTCAATGACTTGTGCATGGACGGGCCCCGCTCCTCTCTGCCTGTCCTGGGCCTCCCTCTTTGGCGGTGCTTGGCCGCTAGTCCAGGCCCACCCCTCTCTCAGGGCCCGAGTTGGTGTCAGGGGTGCTCCAAAGCCACCGACTTCGGCTAAGTCCAGGCCCACCAGGCCTATGCCCCCGAGAGATGCTGACCAGAGTTGTTGGTCGCTCTCGCCTCCTTGGGTGCTCAGGGTCGCCGTGCGGTGCAGTCCCTGGGCCTCTTACCTCCGTGCATACGCTCCACCCGGGCCTCCTTCTCTCTTAATTGTCTGGGCCCTGGTCGAGCCCCGCAGTCCGGGCCCGTGCCGTCCTCTGGGCCCGCAGGATCTTCTCCCTCCGTCTGGCCTGAGCTTCTCCCGACTGGTCTCAGGGGGCCCTCTGCACTCCCACCGACCTGGAGGAGGCGCGGCCTCGCTGTCACCTTGCCGGCCCAAGCACGCTCACCTCTGTGTGTTGGAGTCTCGGCTGGAGATCGGGGCGGTCAGGTGGAGGCTCCGAGGCCCGCGGTCGTCGTCTCTGGGGATGATGTGTCTTGTATGTGTTCTACTAGCGGAGCACCGCGAGCACCTTAGCGAGCCGCATCCATGGCGCAGGCGTCGGTTCCCCTCCTCCGCACTCCACTGAGTTGCGCAGGCCTCAGCTAGCCACCAGGTCCACTCTCATCAGCGGGGCCTCAAATCCGCGCACCGAATCAGATTTCTCAGCCGATCAACAGATCTCTGAGGCCCAGGGCCCGCTATGCGGTAGATCTGCCCCGAACAGCTGCGGGACACAGCGAATATAGGGCTTTTGTTGTGGGGCCAGAGCGGAGAGATCATGGAGCACGTCTGCTCACTCCGCCATCTTGGCCACGCCCCTCGTAAACTGCACTTTAGAAGACTTCCAAGCTGCCGCCGCATTATGTTGGTGTAGCCAAGAAGTTACCAAGTCAAAGTGGAAATTAGAAGTATCAATTAAATTGAAACTGATGCTTTTACAATGTCCTAAATTGGTACCAACTCTAATGTCTCTTTTCATACTTTGACTGTGGTCACAAATGTGCTGTCTACACCCGAGTTCAGGTTTACTCTTTCATCTTCTAGGGATATTATGTAATTCTGCAACTTGAATGTCCATAAAGCAAGCTGCTTCCCCCAAGTCTAAAAAAAAGTCCAACCTTCAAGGGGGCCAGAAGGAACAGTGACTTTTTTTTATAAAAGTGCTCTCTACTTTCGACAGACCTGTAACCCTGAATTGCCTGACCTTGGTCTGTTAATTAAGGTCAAGAGATCTTGATTCCCTCCATCTGAGAGTATTTTCTCAAGTGTCCTGCTTTTCCGTAGTAAATATATAAGCTGTTCTTTCTTTTCCGATCTCGGGACATAGACTTGCGTACATTCCCGATTTGCATGGCCTCTTCTTTAGACATTACTTGCATGATGTGAGTCTGCATAGTTGAAATCTATTGACGCAAGTTCCTGCATCTTTCTGCACACCATTCCTTTTGCTGATGATCAGTCTGTAGTACTAAATATATTTATTTCTTTTTAGATAGTGGGTCTGTTGGCCACCAGATGAAGTGCATCTTTAAGCTCCTTTCTTAATCCGTGCTAAAGTACATCAGCTGAAGCCTCATTAGTACATGCTGATTTAGAGGAGTTTTATTGTGTGAATTGAATATTGTAGACAAAAACATTTTTATATTATGAAGTTAAGAAGCGAAAGTGGGCTGCTTGAGTAATCTGTTGCCAACCAAACACCTCTTTAAGTTGTTCCAGAAAGGTTGCATATTGTTGGAGCCAAGTACTTTTGTTGAAGATAAAGGGTATTTCCCAAATGAGAGCCTCCTTGAACAAGTCCGATAAAATAAAAGAACCTTCGCAGTATCAGAGGAAAACTGGTTAGGTCGTGCTAAAAAAAAAAATGCAGATTGCACTGAGCCAGAAAGGACTAAAAACTGTGGGTCTTCTGTGAATTTATCAGGTGAGGATATCTTAGTAGACACGGCGGTGATAACTACAGACCGCTTGGATTCACTTATGATATGAGAAATAGGAGTTGGATTACTTACATCTCCTGGAGGAGGAGATCATTGGTTCAAATAATTAAGTAAATATACTAGTTCACTGCAAGGGGCCTCTAAGTCCTCCTGAATGTTGTGTAATAGCCTCCGCCATAACCTGCAGCAGATTGGAGTCAGAACTCATGCAGAAGTGTCAGGATTTGCAGGACTTGAATGACAGTCTGATGTCAGTCTGCCCCAATCCTCAGCGTTTAGTATTGCCCGTATGTGAGTAAGCACGTATAGCAGAACCAAAATCGTGATGGAAGGGGGAACGGGAATGAGAGAGAAAAGAGACAGCAGGAGTGACACTGTCTTGTCTGGTGTACGCCTCTCAGGGGACTTAGAGCAGTGTTCTTACAGGATTATGTAAAGCGTTTACTGTGAATGTGAACAGACTATTTCTAAGGTTCGCAGTCAGAAGCAATGCAATAACAAAGGTGGTTTTTGTTATGCTTACCGGCTTTAGAATGGTGGGCCACAATGAACCTAAGCCAATGTGGAAGAAACCAGTATCTAGAATGATGAAATCCTGGTTGGAAGCATCCTGGGAAGTACTGGACGCAAGGGGCAAAAAGCAGTAGACCAAAATAAATTTTAATCCGTATGCAAGTTAAAGTTCAGGGAACCGAAACAAGGAGGAAAACAATAAACATGAAGGGCAAATAAAACAGTGGATAACTTATGACAGTATAATTTGATTGTACTTTTAAATCGCACTCTGAATCTGTTATTGAAATCTTTGATGGGACTGTCCAAATATGGGTAAGTAATGGAAAGTGTCCATTAATGAGGATTTCTTTTTACCGGAGGTGACCCCGTTCTGGTAGTCACCGCGAGTCCAGTTTATTCTTTTGAAATATTTTACTCATGAGTAGAGTTTGCACCAGCTGAGGCTGGTACTGGACATGAAGCCAATCATACCATATGAAAGTCAGAAGATACCCATACGTTAATTAGAACATGCATTATGGGTCAGTGGGAAGTTACCACATCAACTGTAATTGGTTAGAGTGGGTCCATGAAGTCTTCCAGGACTTGGCCATTGTTAGTGGGATACACAATGCACCAAGACACACACAATTTGAATGCAATTATTGCAAGAATTAGCCACTGTTAATAAGCTGAGACAATATGTATTACAGACGGCAGGGACTAATGTTAGTGCTCAAGTAGTTGCACATGGACATTCGACACAGATAAGTTTGCAGACTATAAGTGCTGTAATGGGCAAAGTGGCCAGAGAGCAAGATAAAATCCCAGTCTGGATTGCTTCTGAAACTTATCAGTCAGTCCTCATTCTATGCCCCAGGACTAACTTAAAATATAGGGTATGCGCCTTCTCTTGGAAATGGTTCTTCCCTGAAGAATGTGGTACCCAGGAAAGCATATTTGGTAGCATATATACAATTAAGCATGGCACACCCTCTATTGCGGTACTACCAGATGTTCTAAGAACAGTTCAAAGTGAACATGGAGCATTTGATGTTTTGTGGTATCGAATTGATGGGTAACTGAAGAAATCTCTTTGATAGTTCTCAGAAGCATTTGTGAGGAAGCAGCATTGTTGGCCTTATACCAGCGTCTTGCCGCATTACTGCTTCCTGGGCGGGATTGGGATTTGCCTAGATTTTGTGAATATATATCTTGATAGGTTGAAACGCATAGGTACTCTTCCATCGAAACCCACCATGCAAGCCCAAGGCTCAGACATAGGGGCACAGAAAGAAAAACAACTTCTAATGGGGGAAAAAAAAATGATCTCCACCAAACCAGGAGTTTAGTGGAGGTGATTATAATTTGAAGGACTGTGATAAAAGAAGAGAGCCCCAACAGTATTAGCTTGCTAATAACAGTTCTACTCTGGAAGGTGCTCAGAAAATTACTCTGCAGATGAAAGGAGCACCCAAACGGAGGATCGTAGAACAGATGTAAAAGCTGCGAAGAGGCAGCCTCATTATTCCACACATGGTGTGAAAAAGGAAGAGAGCTGTTCGGATTTAAAAGCTCATTATAAAAGGAAATAAATATCAGGCTAGCTAAAAAGAAGACGTGCCTCCGAAAAAGAATCATTCTGGAGAATGGGACGCATGCAACAGTGCTTCTGGACAACACTGCAGAAGTAATAGTATTTCACCAGATTCTCATAGAGCATGTAGCCACAACACATACTGATGAATACATTTAAATAGAAACACCAGATGGAACTGTACATTTGCCGTTTATAAAGAAGAAATACAAATTGAGGGTGATCTATCGCACACTATAAAAGTAGGTTTTTGGTCTCATTTCTCAGATGTTTATGATATTATTTTAGTTGAGGATGATTGGCCTTCTGCGGAGAAAGTAATATTGAATGAGTTTTCTTCCCTAATGTCTGAGGATCTCGAGGACACATAAGCAAGCATGTTGTCTCTGAAACACACTGCTATGTTGTATAGCAATGAAAGGGTGGGATGAAGATTCTGTGCCAGACATGATTCCTCTTAAGAATGAGCTGCAGGTGCAGACTCGATGACCATTGAAATCGGAGATGAAGTGCAACTTAAAAATTAATCTAATTGCAGTGATGGCACCTTCTTATTCAACCATGAACACTCCTCTTTTTCTGGTGCTTAAGCCAGACAATTCCTGCTGTTTGTTTCCGGACTTGATAAATTTGAATTCTCATGCAAGGACACATGGAGGGCAAAACACTCGCAGTACTGGACCGATGATAAATTTGGTCTAGAAATGTTGACGTCGCTAATGGTTTCTTTAGTGTGAACATAGCAAATGAATCTCATTACTTAAATGTTTTCATATTTGTGCATATTCAGTGTGCATATACAAGATTACCACAAGGGGGTAAAACATTCCAAGTGTTTCTCTAGGGCGACTCCAATTTGTTGTCATACGTTGATAGTAGTATTAATTGAAAATGGCTTATGCAAATACTTAGAAAGGACAGACCAAAGAGTGACTGTTTTAGCCAGACACAGATGTAAAATACATTTCTGTAAATCAAAGATTGCCTTCCTTAGTGTAATGTTTATTGAAGACAAAGGACTAGAACCAGATTTCCTACAAAAATGGGCTATTTTGCAACATCAAACACATTAAGAAAATAACAAGACCTTTTGGGGATTTTGATTTTTGGGAGGACTTCTCTGTCACATTACTCAGAGCAGGTGAGGCCTTTATACAATTTATTGTTGTCCACCTTTTCTGAAAGGAATTGGACAAATGCATATTTGACTATCTTAACGTTCGCTACAAGCAGATAAGTTGAAGACAAAATATTTGCTACCATCTGACAGCCTGAAAAATCCAGCTATTAGGGTTATTTCAAGCACATCAGGCTGCACATGTTTTATTGAATGAGAGAGAGACAAAGTGCATAGCCTACAATCACATTTATATCGATTTTACGATTTATATATTTTTATTTAGGCACATAAGCCATAAAAACACATAAAAACACATGAAAAAAGAAAAATATAATAAAAATGATATATTGGGATAAGACCATTAAAAACGGCTCATACAGTATATTTAGTGAGAAATATCACTCGCAACAATAAAATAAATAATTGAGATCACATACATAAAATGGGCAGTAGACCAAGTGCAAACCAGAGGCATGTAGTTCCAAAAACAGATCAAGATAAATCAATTCATACAACTTGCAACTAAAGCATTAAAAGTTATACAAATATGGCAGATCATAATGTAGTCGGGAAGCAGTTACATCAGTTAATAACACTCGCTGCCGTCCTCGGTGGGGGTGAGGGAACACATTTTTAGCCTCCTTCTCCCCATTCCCATCAGAAACCAAGTAAGTGCAAAAACTAATGGTTTGCTGGTGTCAAATCTCATCATCGTGAGGGCCTCCTTACATTCCCTTGTTCCCAAATTCCGACACAACAGAATTATCCAGTGCCTCCTGCAGGACTTATAGGTCAGACAAAAAAAACAGAACGTGCTCAATGGTTTCATTGGCAGTGCTACAGCACAGGCACGTCTGTCTAATTCCCTTGGGGCACACGGTCACTTAGTGGTAAAAGCATTCAGAAGGAAAGTGCCATAGCGAAACTGCAAGTAAAGACGCCTAGCTAAGGGTGGCTCGATCTCATCCAGAAAATTCTCCTTCCGGTAGGTATCCTTAACCAAAAGAAAGGCGTCTGTCAAGGTGCCATGACTCTCCTGCAGATGGAAGAGGGAGTGCCTATGCTGCAGATGGACTATTTTGATAAGGAGTTAAGAAACAGTCCCTGCTACTCCAGAAGCACCCTCTAAACTGGATATCCCAATCTCCCTCAGAGTGGTCTTCACATATTTTATCCAGGGGATGTTACAAGAGCCAGCAAGAGAAAGGACTTCCACCAGACCTTGCCAGTAGGAGTCAAGTTCCAGGGCTGCCCAAATCTTCCTCCAATAGAGCAAAGGGCGTAATCCTGCCATATTGACAGTGGTCGTAGCCCGTAATCCAGCATAAGTGGGAGCAAGGGAGTGCTTATGGGAACACCAACCTTTTGTAGGAAGCTGGGTTTCTGTTGCAGTAACCCCCCACTTTTTGCCAGACTACTGATGCACTTTGACTTGATGTGTCCTGGGTCCCTGCCAATCAGGTTCCCAGGGCCTGTGTTCTTTCCCAAAACTGTACTTTGTACCGCCAATTGGCACCTCTCTGGCCGCATGTCAGTCCCTTGTAAAAGGTACCATGGGTACCAAGGGCACTGTGGCCAGGGAAGGGCTCTAAGGGCTGCAGCACTTATTGTGCCACCTTTAGAGGCCCTGTACCTTTATACACACACACTGCCATTGCGGGCTGCGTGTTTTGGTGCAGAACAAAGTGAAGAGTCGACATGGCACACATCCCTGTGTGCCATGCCTTCAACCCACTGCCCTGGCATAGGTCAGCCACCCCTCTAGCTGGGTGCACTATACCAGTGGTGAGGGTACAGGTGCATGAGCCCTGTACCCCTACAGTGTCCAAACCAATTCTTAGACATTGTAAGTGCAGTAATGCCATTAAGTGTATATGGTGCTGGGGAGTTTGTCATTACGAACTCCACAGCACCATAATGGCATTACTGAAAACTGGGAAGTTTGGTGTCAAACTTCTCAGCACATTAAACCCACACTGGCAGTGTGGGATTTAATGAAAAATGCACTCGGAGGGCATCTTTGAGATGCCCCCTGAAAAACGACCAGCCTCTGGTGGGTTCCCTGTCTGGTCCACACCATCCTGCCACCACGAGACATGTTTCTGGACCCCTGGGGTGGGAGCCTTCACTTCCTGAGCCCAGAAACAAAGCTTTTCCTGAGCGGAGGTGGTCACACCTCCCCCAAGCCAGGAAGAGCCATCTGTGGCAGGGGAGCTTCAAAGGCCTTGCCGCCTTTGTAATGCAACCCCCAGCCTCTCCTGCTATCGGGAGCAGGTCCCCTGCCTGTCTCCCCTCCTTTTCGGCCGGAAGACAGGTGGGAAAAATTAGCACAGCCCAGAAGGTGTGCCCACCTCTGCCAACCCCACCCCTCAGGTGGGGGAGGCGAGGTGAAGCCCACTCTTCAGTGCCCGCCATCTTGCAGATGGCTGGCACTCTCCAATCAGGATTAGGGATTGTGCCCACTCCCTCACGTGGGGTGAGCACACCAAGGGTGTAGTCACCCTAAGGTTAGTAGCCCATTGCTTACTGACCTCGAGACCCCTAGAGGACAGATTCCCGCAACCTACGAAGAAGGACGAAAGAAGACGCCCAGCAGAGGAGACTATAGAGAAGAACTGACTTGGCCCCTTCCCTACCGGCCCGTCTGCAGTTTCCAGAGATCCTGCGCCAAAAGTCGCCTTGTCCTGCAGCCAGCGACCTCCAGAACCCTGGGAGGTCTGACTGCCTTCAACAAAGACCGGATCTCCTGTGAACAGCAGCTCTGTTGAAAAGAAACTCCCAAAACAGACTCTGAGCCTGCTGAGGACAAAGAAACCCGATGCCTGGAACCATAACTGCACCCGTCGCCTAAGGCCCCAGTTCGAGTGGCCCACCGGTCCCAGCGAGGTCCCCCAGCGCTCCAGAGTCCGAGTCCACCGTGGGTTGACCCCTCCGGGACTCCCCGTCGCCTGCAGCCTCTGCACGGAGACCCCCCAACCGGGTAAGGTGAAATCCGATCTCAAAAGTCACCCCTGCATCCAGCCGCCCTGGAGAAAAGAACCCGAGGTGCACCTACATCCCCGAACCCTCCAACTTACCTACCCAGCTGTTGGTTCCTCCCGGAAGTCTTCCTGGACTGCGCCTGCAGTTAAAAACCAAAACCGATAATCCCCATTGAAAACAACAGGGCACCCGACGTCAAAACAGCACCCTGCACCCAGCCGCCCCTGCTCCGCTGTGGGTGTACTTTGGGTGCTAACTTGGATCCCCCTTTGCCCTGAGCCTAACACCAGGAGCTTTGCTCCCACAACCCTGTGGCCTGCTCGTGAGCAGCCACCAACCAGAGGCCCCCAATCCCCCATTGGATAACATTGGGCCTCAGCACTCTGCACCCGGCCGCCCTAGTGCCGCTGAGGGTGGTCTGAGAGTGCATCCTCGCCCCTGGGGGAACCCTTGTTCTAATCCCAGAATACCAACTCCCAAAAACAAGTACCTACCTGCAAACCGTTAACTTAATTTTTCTCCATAGGAATACATTGACTGTTTTCCTTGAAAATTCTTCTAAGTGTGGAGTTGGTTTGTATGAAACACTGAAAAACTGCAAATGTATAAAAACTGATTTACTTACCTTTTCTCTAGGAAATGTCCCAGTGTGATGTCTAGGCATATCACACTGAGTAGAAAAGTAACTTGAAAAGTAACATACAAAGTAATCTGAAAAGTAATTTCAAAATATTGACTTACCTGTAATTCAATCAACTGCATTTGAACCTGCATTCAATTGTAAAACATTGCATAAGATTTTGCAAAGCATTTATTTCACTTACCTGCACAAGGCTTGGTTCTAGAAATAAAATAACTTCATAATATTTTTGATGCAAACAAATTGGTCTGAGTTCAGTCTTTGAGTGTGTGACATCCTTTGCTGCCCGAGTGTGTACAACAAATGCTTAACACTACCCTCTGATAAAGCCTTACTGCTCGCCCACACTACCACAAATGGAGAGTAAGGTGCTATCTACTTTTACCTCTGCCTACCTTTGGGGTTCCACTGGACTCTGTGCACTCTATACCTCATTTTGGTATAGTATATACAGAGCCAGCTTCCTACACCTTCCAATTGCACATTTATATCTAGCAGCAGAAGAATGTTTCACTCAGACTAAGACAATTCTCACAACTGTGCAGCTGGCCAATTTTAAGCAGCATTTCTCTTGTGAAGGTAAATATTTTTTGTTTTAGTTACTCCCATGCCAACTTTGAAGGATGCTACTAAAAATAGCATCCTATATGGGAGTGCATAACACTAGCATTGGGTGCAATGGGTCTCAAGTCAAAACTTGAATGATACGACGTTTGAATATGATCCTATTTTCAGAGCACAACAATTTTAATATGTCAAAAGGTAATGCACAGACTTCTCCGGTACCAGTCATACATGAGTGTAAGAATGTGGTTTATGCGGACAGACCTGCGCAGCCTGCGGTTGGCACCAATTAAAAATACTCCGTGTCTTGTGCTAGAATGGAGGGAGTTTTCCAAAACGGCGATTTTAAGGAGTTAAAAAAAGATATTAAAGTATTAGGTGATTACACTGCAGAAATTCATGCCCTCTTCCTAGAACTTCAGAAAACAGATCCTTTGGTTCCCACACTTACTATGTCAGGCTCTGCTTATTGTGTACAAGGTTACAATTTAGGCCTAGCCCATTGGCATTTAAAAGAATTCAGGGTTTGAAAAGTTAAATTGATAAACGCTGAACAGCCTTGGAGAAATGTGACTGTCCTACTAGACAAGCTTCTTTTGGTCCATGTACAGTATGCAGTGACTCAGAAGTAAAGGAATTCATGTTAAAGGAACTGTGTGGCTTACCAGGCTGCAAAGACCACTGTGCAAATCTGTTAAGTTGCTGCTGTTTACTTGATATCAAACTCAAAAGAAGTTGCACCTGTTCATCTGACTGGTCATAATGAAACATTCATTGCGACACGTGTGCCAGCCACGCAAGCCTTTGAATTAAATGTCTTTGAGAAGCAGTTACTGTTCTCGTCAAAAATACCTGGACACCAGTCGGTTTTAAATAGGGTAGGCCCTACAGTCTAGGAGTTACATAATGATTACTAGTCATGGTGGAAGTATATATATCCCAGAAAAATACTGTTGATATATTTTTTTCCAGGCACCACATCATATTGTCTACTATATCTTGTATATACCTGTGCTAGCTATTTTTCCCCCGTACGTAACTAGATCTAAAATGCACCTATGCATGCACCATTATTGCTCATTATATTTTATTTCTAACTTTTTTTCCTTTTTTTTCAGGTGAGAAGGGCGAGGGGAAAAGCACCCAGAAGCCATTGCATTACAAGAGCTGCCTATTCCACAGAGTAGTGAAAGACTTCATGATCCAAGGTGGAGACTTCAGTGAAGGTAAGATGTTACTTTAGACTTTGGTTTGGCGTAGACAGCCAAACAATTTTCTGTATTGGAGTTATCATTCTGTGATGGTTATTCTCTTTATCTTAGTGGCAAGTAAGAACAGGGCACAATTTGAGGGTGCACTCGGGTCGACTGTGTCTGCCACCATTTTCACAGGGTGGACGCCGTCTACCCTGCTAAGAAGTTGGGCCCCAGAGAAATATGCTAAACTTGACCCGATGTAATTTTCAAACACCGGCACACATTCAACAGCACCTGCACAATGTCTGCTTGCATTCCGAGCAGCAGCGTGCTGGCGAGGGGGCTTTGTTATTTCAAATTCCAGCTGGGTCCAAAACAAAGGACGAGTTTACGGGGCCATCAGGGTATCCTAGCTAGGAGCTGTCTAAAGCCTCGCATCTAGATGCAAATGCAATGGAGGGGCAACAAAGGCACACGGCTTGGTATTACTTTACAAGTACATAATAGAGGCATGCTTTTGACTTTTTTCAGTCCCTTTATATAAGAGATATGCATGCAAAGAATGTCAGATGTGTTGGTCTGTCCCAGTATTTACTCAAATAACAATTGAAATACCTCACCGGGCTGGTTACGAAGGTCTACGCGCTGGCGCAGGACTCGTGCTCACCAGTAGTGGCAGAGGGACTTTGGTAAAACTATTGCCGATAAGGATTGGAAATACTGCTGTTCAGTGATTGAATCAATATTGCTAAATGGGCGACATAGACTCATACACTTCAAATACGTTAACTGGGTATACTACACCCCAGAACGACTCCATAAGTATGGGCTGGGTGATACTACGGAGTACTCAGGATGTCGGGCAGATGTTCTGTAAAGCAATATTCCCCGACCTGAGCGAGATCCCTGGTTCTTCATTGACAGTTCACCCGATGTTAGCTCTTCTGGGATTCGACAGGGGGATAGACAAAGCAATTAGACCCCTGGTAGCTATCTGGTTATTATTAGCAAGACGCTGGATTGCGATGTGTTGGGCCAGGGGCCCAGTCCTCATCCTGGCTGAATGGCATGCAGATATGGTCTACTATAACACTCAGTCGGATGTATACAGCGAGCTATTCCCTCCCCAGAGTCGTCTCAGGAACCGCTGGAGCTTGTATCAAGCTTATTTTGTGGGCAAGGAGACTGGAGAGGTAGAGGGTGAGTGAGCCCAGACATCGAATAGTATCACTGAAAACAGACGGGCAGAGGTGCTCCCACATAATTTGCTACTGCAGGGGTGTTGCGGGTTTGTCCCACGAACGATGAAGTGTACACTGGGTAGACTGACCTATCATAGGAAATATGGTATGAGAAGGCTGTTGGAGCTGTCACCTGGGGCAGGATTAATGTATAGCTGATGTGCAACTGTCTATGTAAAATGCAAATAATGTCATTGCTAGGCAGTGTCCTTTCCCGCTGTGAGGGGATCTATTGTATAAAGTATATGGGCATGAAGTATCTGTATGATATGTGTTATCGTGTTTCGACAATAAAAAGAATAAAAATAAAAAACAATTTAAATATCACTGTTTTGATTGATGTCTTTTATAGGGCTGCTCATCCCAATGCAGGGTGTCAGAGCACTTTCCATCACACTTACACGTGATACTTTAACTTTAGATCATGTGTGCAAATCCATGTACAGGATGTGTCACAAAAGACGGTGGGACTACAATATTTAGGAGTCACATGTCCTTCATAGCTCTCTGTGCTTTATTAGAAGGATTGCAATTTATAAACTACAATTAACAAAAGGATCTATGTGTTAAAAGCAGTATCCCATTCACTCCTCTACATAAAATAAAAAACCTCTAATTTGCGTTTCACATGATGTGTTTTGCAGGGGATATATTAACCCTCTGCTACTTTGGTTCATAATTGGAACTAGACCAAACTCAGATCTCTCCAGCAAATATGTTAACCTCCAAAGTTATCTTACCATTCTTAGTATTCCCTGAGATCTACTGGGCACACAAAGATCTCTCCTGCAGGTTCCTTAACCCCATAAGATATTTTAAAACGCAGAATTTGCAACTAATTTAGCATAACAGATTTACTGCTACATTTCTCCTTTGTTGCCAATTTCTTTGTGGCAGAGTTTAAATAAATAATGTACAAGTTGAGGCCCAGATTTTGCGTTTGTGTTGCGTCACTTTTTTTGGCGCAACCCAGACTCATTTGTTAAATATTGTAATGCGCTTAATTGCACTCCTGATAGACCTGCTAAAAATGTATGCTGGGTCTTAAGATCTGATATCACTTCTTGTGCTTTCACTTCCAGTGGTCATGGGTTGTGATGCCACTTCCTGTGATCCTTTGTGTGATGTCACACGCTGTGATGTCACTGGCCAAGATGTCACTTGCATACTGCCCAACTTGGTTAGACACCCCACTTCTTTTGTTTACGACATGTGCCCTGAGTAAAAGTAATGTTTTGTGACATTGTGCAACTACAGCAAAACTCCCTAGTCCCTAGTCTAACCTCTGCATACCATAGACCACATCCTTTTGAATCCTCTTCTTTCCAAATCCGTTATGCAGGTTTTCTCTTCTGTCTCACCAGTTTCTTTCAGCTATCCCTTCATTATTTTTTCAGGAACCTCACAAATGTTCCTCACCACCACATGGCAGCCGAATAATTAATAATACAGTATCTCCATTGCACCCTTCAAGCTAACAGTACCGATTGAACATCTGCAAGTTAACAAGATCTGAATGCATCAACTCCCAACCGGCACGTTTACTTGCACAATCCACTATACATGCTTGATTTCTTTCTCTCAACATCGGTGCTGCAAATAACACAGTTGAGCGAACAGCTGAGGCACCTAAAAAATAGCTGACCTATACTTTAAGTTAATGTAGTTTCAGTGGAATAGGGCTATCCTCTTTGAAAGCGGATTTTAAAAAACCGGATGCAGCCTACACAGGCCAGTGTCTTACTTTTAGAACATGAAGCCAAACTGCTTAACAAATGTATGAAAAACAAATTTTGTTAAAACTAAAAAGTTAAATTTGTCACTTTAGATTTCTAACTTTGAAACATTTGAATATCATAATAAGAAATATTAGTTAGTTCCCAGGAGATACTCCAGTATTACAATTTCCGTGACTTCCACAGAAGATGTGGTATGACTCAACACACCACCCTACACTAAAAAATATAATCCTGTCACCACCTTTTTTTTAAAATTTCTATTACTTTTGTCGTACGGCTTGTACCTCTCCAGTAAAATTAAGTTTGTTGGACAACATAAACGTGAGGGTTGTGCCAGACTGATTCTGTGCACACCTTCAGGATATGTTGGCCTGTATCCCTGCTTGCTCACAGTGCACCATCTGTACCCCTAACCTCACAGGTTAACAAATGTGTGAGCAACCTCAGAACATGACAACCCTGATCCCCCAAGGAAATCGTGGTAACAGATCTAGAACCCTTTCATCTCGTTACTCATGCATACCCAAAGAAATACACACGAAATACTCAGCAAGGCGATTCAATATTTATTGAAGTATTGTGATTCTTCTATAAAATATGGGTGCTGCGATTATCAGTAGAATGAAACAAAATAGCAAAATTAGCATCATGAGAATAGTGAAAAAGATGAACTATTCCCCCATTGTGCTATAACAGTGAATGTATGCAGGCATATAAGTACTGTATTATAGTGTACGCTCACCTTGCGCTTCCTAACCTAGCTTCCCTAGGGTGGGTGTCCTGCCAAATCCCTGTCATGTGGTCTAACTCCCTATTGCCTGTGGGTAAGTGTCATCAGGTTGCCCGTCTTGGTTGTAAGCTGGACATCACTCTTCGCAGGGGTAGACAGGAATAAGCTAGTCTGGAATTCTGTCATGCAGCCACCTCGCAGTGTCAGTGAAATGCTCCTCTCCCTTAAACAAGGAGGCGATGCTTTGTATATATAATAACACCCATGCTGCAGTGCTGAAGCCCTAGTCAGACCGTTGTTGTTTATCCTATTTAATAGCTTTGTCGTCCACCAGACAACAATATGCAACAGCATTTGCGCAAATTAACTTTATTCCTTGTACAGAATGTTGAGGGTGCCGTGATAGTGTGCATATGAAGTGGAAATGTAAGCAATGCAGTGGCAAATAATATTATCCTGCACAGACATGTAAGCAAATGTGTCAAAGGTCACTGTGGCAACTTAGAAACATGATAATGTTAAATTATGGTGCTTCTAACGAGGGCCGATCCTAACCACGTGACACTTTATTTCATTTGAGAGATTGGTATTGTGTATGCCCTAAGGTGCCAAGTGAAGGACTAAAGGCAGGACAGTTATGTATATAGTCAAAGGCTTTTGTGACGCAATAAAGTAACATGGTGCATCATATAAGGCCCTGCTTTTTTTATAGTGACCTCTGTTTAAAATAGCCCACTTCACATGATGTAAATTTATACAAATTAGAACCTACTATTGCTGTGTAGATGAAATCTAGATTTAATTAATGCCAGCTGGTACAACTGGAGAACAATGAATTTTTGCGATACCCTACATGGGATTGCACCATTTGGAGTCTAAAAAGTACAAACCTTGCTCACTAATTCAGTTTCTTATGCTATGAAATATTATGATTGTTCCTAAAGATAATTGAATACTTGTATGTATACTTATTTGTTTTAAATTTGGGCTCGTTTTTGCTAGGTGAAATCATCAGTTATTCTGGTAGCTTAAGAGGATATATCTGTGATCATGAAATTGTATGAATGCCTTATGTAATGTTTTATTGCCTTGTTTGAGTAATTTATTCAAGGGTCGCCATTTTACCTTTTTTTCTAGTTAAATATGTTTATTATTTTATAAAACAGAACAAGGTGCAGTATACTCCAATAATCAAGTAATGCAGTAAAAACGAAGATATATGCGCACCATTTCAGTAATCTTTTTAAGAGAAGTGAGGTTTTATAAAAATAAAAGCAAGAAAAAACAAACAAGAAAAAAGAAAAAGGAAAGAAGAAAAGATATTGAGATCTTATAATAGTGATATTATATATCTAAATACCAAAGATAATAATCAAAAGTTGTAGCAATTATATAATAAATGATGTGAACCATATGAAAGCAACAATAATTTCTATAAGTAAAATAGACCTGCTTGAAAATTAAAATGATACCATGGAACATCTGTATTAGGTTATTAGTAGCAGGAAACCACAGTCTGTCACATTTGATTTCGACTGAAGTTGCATGAAGGTGAAATGTATCTAACCTATGATTGTAACACATTAAATTCCACCATTGTTGAATTGGTTTTTGTTTTGAACTTGGATACAATAACCTTCATAGCAATGGCAATCAGCAAGTCTATCAATTTACCAAGAAGGTGATCATGAGACCAAGTATCATGAAACCCTCCTAGAATTAACTTTTCTAATGAAAATATTGAATAAACTTTTATAATATCATTAATTTTAAACCAAACTTAGTTCCAAAATTCTAATACTATAGAACTGTGAAAAAACATGTGAATATATGAAGCATCCAAACGATTACATCTCCAACATGTCTGTTGACCTGCAAGTATAGATTTAGATACATTTTCAGGTATGTAGTATAATCTGTTCTAAAAGAAAATTAGAGTTTGCATTCAAGAGACCAAACTTGCAGTGGAGTGAAGTTTTAACCATATCTTATCCCACAAATCTACCGACCATTTGCAAGCTAAGTCCGATTCCCATATGGTTTAAATTCTAGTTTTAGTTCACAGAAAATGTGAGGAACCAGCCAGTTTGTATATGATAGATGCTTTACTATGAATTGAACGACATATTGTATTATCCGTAGCATTTCAAGGGTCCGAGGGAAGTTAAAATAAATCCGTAAGCAATGGATTTATTTTATTGTGTAATAATTGAAACTTTTTGAGCTGGGAGTTCGGTAAGTTAAATTAGGAAGAAATGTCAGAGAATGCAAGGAGGCTATCATTTTGCATCAGCTGTGACACCGTCATTATTCCCTTATCCATCCAATCTTTCCAGTGTAGTACACAGCCCTTATGTGTAAGAGTTTTATTGTACTAGATTGAACTAGAAATGAATTGACCCAAGGACGGGGTGTTATACACCATATTTGGTCTCAACAAGTTACATGTGTGGAGTATAACAGAAGGCATCCAAGTTTTAAGAGTAGAGGACATATATAATATATGTAAATAAATATGTGAATGGATGAATAAGTGCAAGTTCCAAATCAGACCATAACATATTTGGGGTGGAGGTAGGAGAAAGTAAAAATCTTTGAATTTGTTTAATACCAACCGCTTTATGATGACAAGGAAAATCGGGAAAATTCACTCCACCTTAGGGAGTTTAAGATGAGCAAGGGAAATGCGTGCTTTTTTCCATTCCATAGACATTTTTTAAGTATGGTGCCTATCCATGAAAAAACTGTTTGTGGTATATTAATTGGGAATATCATAACGGAAAAATTGATAAGAAGAAGCATCATTTTAATTGTATCTAATCGGTTCCACCATGAACGGTACAAAGGAGACCATTTTTGTGTGTGTGCATTAAGTTTGTCTAATAATTCATTGACATTGGCTTTACAAGTGTCTTGAAATGAATTTCAGTACCAAATACCCAGGACTTTAATCTTGGAAGAATTCCATACAAATCCCACATGATCAAATTGACCCATAACACTATATATTGAGGCGTAAAACCTCTGATTTACTAATATTGAGTTTGTACTCTGAGACTTGAGAATAGAGTTGTAGTTCTTTGAAGAAAGCCGGGATGGATGATTCAGGAGATGACAAACATTAAAATGTCATCCACATAAGCATTAAATTTAATATGTTGATTTTAATGTGAAGATTATAGTATGATGAAGAGGACTTAAGCTGACATAAAAAAGGATCCAAGGCCAAAATAAAAAGAAGAGGTGATAACGGGCAATCCTGTCTAGTACCTCATTTCAAAGTAATATAAGATGATTGGATATCATTAACATTTATAGAGGATTGAGGAAAGAATACAGTAGAAACACTAAGGGGCACATGCATCAAGCCTGCATTTTGCGATTCCTAAATAGCGAATTTTACCGATTCGCTATTTAGAAATCGCAAAATGCTATGCATGAAGGATTTGCCCAAAAAATGCGATTCCTTAAAATTCCTTAATTGCGACTCGCAAATTGCGAGTCGCAATTAAGGAATTGATTCCCATTCATTCCTATGGGCCTGGAGGCCCATAGGAATGAATGAGAGTCACATGCGCAATTTGCGAGTACTCCATTGGTACTCGCAAATTGCTGCATGCTATTTCAAGGGTGCAAGAGTGCCAAAAGGACACCCTGTTGCACCCCTGAAATTGTTATGTACACCCATGCTGTGCACACACATGCCCCAAGGGCATGTGTGTGTGTAACATAACTTTGAAAAATGCACTTTTGTGCATTTTTCAAAGTTTTCAGCAAATTACCATCAACTTAAAGTTGATGGTAATTTTGCATTTCTTAATAGCAAATTTGCAAATTTTTATTTTTTGTTGCATTGCATTTAGGGGATCGCAAATTGCGATTCCTTAAATGCAATCCCAATTTAAGAAATCGCAATAAATTGCGATTTCTTAAATTGCGAGTGCCAAACACTTTAATGCATCGCAAAAGGCCTTTTTGCGGGCGCAAACGTCCGATTTTTGCGAATCGCACCGTTTGCGCTCGCAAAAACCTTTGATGTTTGTGCCCCTATATCTATAAATTTAGGACCAAATTCATGCCATTGTAACGCTTTTTTCAAAAATTGCCAATTAACCCTGTCAAATGCTTTTTAAGCGTCTAAAGATAATGCTGCAATGAGTACTGTAGTTTAGTAGCTTTATTAATTATGTTAAGAAAAGTGCGAGAATTAGCAGAAATACTGCGTCTTTTAACAAAACCCTTTTGTTCGGAACTAATAATGTCTGGTAGGAATGTTTCTGATCTAAGAGCAAGAGCTTTAGCAAAAATGTTACAATCTGTGTTTATGCTAGAGAGTGGCCTGGAATTTTGACACAGAAATTAGAAGAGGAAAAAAAGGTGATGTCAATATAGAAGGGGAAGTAACACATTTGAGAATTGTAAATTAAATTCTACTGTGTAAACCATCAGGTCCAGGTGATTTACCAGTAGCCAGTTTTTAGGTCTCGCCTAGGCAGCGCGAATGCGCTGCTCTAGGAGGGCCTTTAGCCATCGGTCTTCACTTTTCAAGCACTGCACTCGTGCTTGTGGCGGAATCCACCTTGCGGGAGCGAGCAGTGGCGCACCACAAGCACGAGTGCAGTGCTTGAAAAGTGAAGACTGATTGTTTTTTAATGTGGTGGATTTCCCTTTGACTCACTGCCATCTAGTGGTCACTGCCATGAATAGACGCACTCGTGCTTGGAACGCACGAGAGACCTTCACAAAGGAGTACAGTCATCATGCCATTTTCAACTTACTTACTCTGTCTCCTACTTACCTCCAAAATGGGCTTCCAATGCAATCCCTTTTTGTTCTTTCTTTGCATTGGCAAAGCCAATAGGGTAGACTTAAATGTGATAAACAACATTTACGTCTGCTGTTTCAGTAATAAGCAGTTGTAATGCCTGTTAACTTTCGCAGCCACAGTCAATTCAGGGCTGTTGGCTTTGTCAGTTTACTGTTAGTAGACCATGAAGCATTGTTTAGTACTTGAACTTCCTAACGTACTATTTACTCCCACTGTTGCACTTCATCCTCTACTTCCACCCATGACATGGGAATCCATGATAACTTAGTTTGCGCCTCAAGTGTCTTTTTTGACAAACTACATTTTCAACTTACATACTAGTCAGATTTGCCTCAATTTTCTAAGCTTCAAATTGAAGGCCTTACTAAGTCAGCAGTATGGTAGTGGGTTGCTGCAGCCCCACTTCGTACGCCTTTCCAAGCAAATTAAATAATTTAAACAGCCAAGCGTACAACACACGGATGGTAATTATGCGTATTTTGTGCCATTAGTGTCTTTAACCGAGCATTAAAAATAAGAGATGTAACCGAAAGCAAAATGACCCCAGCTGCTACGACTGAAAATGCTGCAAAGTACATGTGAGGAAAGAAGCTGAAAACCTTTGGATAAAGTGAGTTTGCAGTGTACTTTCTAGGTCTTTTGATATGAGGGTGACCTAGTGCTTAAGGCTACTCCACCCTCCACAGTTAATAGTAAACGTCAAATAGAAGCTAGCTGTTAATCCCCTCCCTCAAGGCCAGTCTTTGTCCTCCTGAGCTGAAGATCACTTCATTACTTGTTGCGGGGCCCTTGCTGGCCCTCCAAGCTGTCTATTTGCAGCTTTTCCGGTGCCGATTGCCTCTACCTACCAAACAACTCTCGTGGTCGTTTCTGGCTGCATGGCCGCTCTGCCCAGCAGCTTATCCTATTGGGTCATCCAGTGAGACGGGCCCAAATTGAAACTGAACTGCGCATCCTCCCGCAACAACCTCAGCTGGTCAAAATGTCACCTCAGACCACACACGCTGCTTATCTCAGCTGTTGGATAAACCCCCCTTCTTGCATAAAACATGTTAGGCAGTTACAAAAGTTCAGTGCCTACTAGCAGTTCCACCATTTTTTGTGTATGGCAACGGCGTTTTTATTAATCAACTTGAAGATTTTCGATTAAAGTGAGAATACAATCGTTTTCACTCTTATATGGGGGGGGGGGTGCATCTGGTGTCCCCGTTTCACTGCATATTATTTACTGATGGGCCTGTTTTGGTTTTAAGATTTTCCCTACCCCCACTCCCCTCACGCCTTGCCTATTACCAAGGCCACTGGAATTATGCTGCAGGAGAGGGCCAAATTATGCAGCAGAGTTCAGTAAATTATGCAGCAAGAAAATGCAAATCATGTGGCATAATGCAGCACATTTTTAAATGGTATTATTTCATTATTTTGTACTTTTTCTCTTTTTGAAACTGTCTGGGCATTAGGTGCCCCTCATTAGTACCAGTAAAATACCCAAATATAGCAATAAGCAACATAAAGATGACCAGTCAACTTTTGCAAAAGGCCTTCCCCTGTGCGGCAACAGTTCTGCTGCGTTTTTAGTAACTTTTGATATTAGATTTATATGTTTACCCCTCTGTCCGCATGGCCTCTCACTCTCTCTCTCACTGACTGACTGACTCTCTCAAGCTCTCTCTCACTAACTGACTCACTCTCTCACTGACTCTCTCACTGTCTGACTCTCTCTCACTAACTAACTCTGACTCTCTCTCTCTCACGGACTCTCTCTCTCCTGACTAACTCTCTCTCTCTCTCATGGACTCTCTCTCTCTCACTGACTAACTCTCTCTCACTGACTAACTCTCTCTCACTGACTGACTCTCTCTCACTGACTGACTCTCTCTCTCTCACTGACTGACTCTAACTCTCTCTCTCTCTCTCTCACTGACTGACTCTCTCTCACTGACTGACTCTCTCACTAACTGACTCTCTCACTGACTGACTAACTAACTGACTCTCTCACTAACTGACTGACTGACTGACTGACTCTCTCACTGACTGTTATACAGGTACTATTTCCCAACCTTCACCCTCCTGTTATTTATGCCCCCATAACAAAAAAACCATAACAAGCAACCATTGGGACAGGCAGATAGAATTTGCCAGCATTAAAAGGACAAAAAAAAATGAAGACATTTATTGTTAATACTTTTTAATATGGTCGTTCAGTTGTACATAATGCTTTCTTGGTCATATATATAAGATAACAAAAATGCTTCTGACACTTCTTTATTATAACTTTTAAGCATGCTGCAGACTTCTGTACAGCACAGCTTAAAGACATAGGCAAAGTCAATATCTCTGTCTAAACACTTATAAGGTCCCAAAGGCGAGACCTATTGGCTATGCCAATGCTTGTTTTTTTTTTTTAGTGCGGTTAAAAGTTCCTGGATTGTGAAGGCATTCTCTAAAGAAGGAAAACCTAAGGGGAGAGGAATGACCTTATGGAAGGACGAGAAATAATCGTTTAATAAAGTGTCAGAAGGAGTAGTATCAAGAGGCTATAAATTTGAATAATATTGGAGAAAAAGAATGAAAATCTTAGCATCTTTATAGACTGTAGATCCTTGTGAATTGAGAATAGAGTTGACATTTGTCTTCTCTTTTTTAAATCTTAAGTAATTGGCCAGGCGTTTACCAGATCTATTCCTGCCTCTATAATACTGAGCATTAACTTTTAATAAATAACCTGAAGCCCTATTTGTGGAGTTTTTATTGAATTTTATCTTGGCTTTGATAAGTTCCTCTAAGTTTTGTTTATCATTTTTTGTCATGTAAAATTTTTGTTATAATGTTTTCATTTTGTGTTAAAGTTCCAAAGCTTCTTTTACTGCTATCCTTGCCCTCACGGACACATAATTGATAAAAAATTCACTTGAAGCAGCTTTAAAGGCGTCCCAAACCGTATGCAATGCAATAGTGTCATTCATATTAAAGGCAATAAATACATGAGCAAACTGTTGGTATTGTACAAAAAAAAAGCTGGGTCACTCAATAAAGTGTAGTTAAACCTACTGCGTGAGGATTTAGATTTATTATATAACAGGTCAAACTCGGACCAAACTGGAGCATGGTCTGAAATTACTGTGGAACCAATCTCTGAATTATGTAAGGTTTGAGTGTAGGAAAATGCCCCTTTTTGACATGGTCACCCCACTTTTTGCCTGCCATTTGATGCAGTTTTGACTGAAGTGCAATGAGTTCATGCTAACCAGGTCGCCAGTGCTTTTCCCCTAAAACAAAGTAGTTGTTCCCCAATTGGCAAGATCTTTAGCACCTCTGTGATTCCCTAGTAAGTTGTACACCTGGTAACTAGGGCATGAGTACCAAAGAGGGTCCCTAACGGCTGCAGCATGTATTGTGCCACCTTAAGGGACCCACCACAAAAACTCATGCAGACTGCCATTGCAGGCCACGTGAAATGGAGCAAACAAATGTGAAAACACGACATGGTGTACACCCTGTGTGCCATGCCTACAAACACTGCATGCAATATAATTAAGTGACCCTACTGGCCTAATAGCCCAAAGGCAGGTTTCTTTATTTTACATGTGAGGACACATCTGCATGAGCAGATATATCCTTGTGCTATTTAGTTCAATTGCTAGATAGTACAAGTGAACAGGTAAACCATCTTAAGTATATGCACTGGGTACTGGTCATTACGAGTTCTCCAGCTACATGATGGCTTCCCTGAAACCTATGGTGTTTGGTATCAAACACCTTGTGTTAATAAATCCCTACTGATGCCAGTAGTGGATTTATTAAAACATGCACCCAGAGGGCACCCAAAGGTGCCCCCTGAAAACCTCCCATCCTCTAGTGTGCTGGCTGACTGGTATTGTCCAGCCTGCCACCTCAGACATGTTTCTGACCCTTCTGAAGGTGAGAGCCTGCGCTCTCTGAGGCCAGAAACAGTGCCTCCTCTGGAGGAAGGTGTTTACACCTCCGGCAGGATGGCTAGTGATTTAGCATACCAAGTCCAGGAGCTTCAAACCCCCTGCTGCCTTTGATATGCGACCCTGGCTTCCCTTAGACCTGGGAGATGCTACTCCCTGCCCTTAGGCCCATTTGCCACCAGGTAAGCAGGAAATTAGCCATGCAAGGAGATGTGGTGCACTACCAGGCCAGTCACACCCCTAAGGTGTGCTGCCTGATGTGCCCCACGAAAGAAAGATTCCACCGTCTTGATTTAGGTGGAATTAGGAACTCTTGGTCAGGGTTATTATACCCAATCCCCACAGGAAGTGGTCATAGGGGGTGTAGTGACCCCAAGGGTAAGTAGCCCATTGACCACTACCCTTCATTCCCCTTAATGACCCTAATTTGAGTATTTAGGTGGAGAATGGAGGACTGCCTATGGACGTTTTGGGTCAAACCCTGTCTGACTGCTCTTGTCTCCACTATCGCGGAGCTCCTGACTCGTCCTGCAGCTGTGCATCCGCCAAAACTTGGAGAGCTGCCAGCACTTCGCAAATCAACCAGCATCTCCCTTGAAGTGGAGGAGCCACTTCCCTGCAACCTGCAGGCACCAACCGCAACGTCCAGTTCACCGGTCTGTAGACCACCGGGTCCACCGACACAGCAGCCACCCATGAGAAGGTCAGCGTGCTCCAGAGTTTCGGATCTCTCTCCCTACCAAGTTGGCAGACACCAGGACCCCCAGGAGCCACCATGCACCAATACCCGGGGTACCTGTCCCCCTTGCAGCAACCAACGCTTGTTTGAAGTCCAGTCTGGACTCCGGCACCGTGAAGACCAACCGACCATCGAGGGACATCCGCATCGCAGAGGCTAGCACCAAGAGTTGCCCAGATCTCCTATTTGTCCCATTCTACAGATCTGACCAATATCTGTGAGTGCCTGTTACGCACGGGCCCTGCCGACCAAAAACCCTCTGCACCCGAGCTCCACTGCCCGGGTCCACGAACACTAACTGTGCCCCTTTGCTCCCAAGACCCTCAAAAACTGAGCCCCCCACTGTGAGCTCCCGGGCTTGTCGCCAGGCCCCCTCCCCTCTGTAGCATGTTTCTAGGTGGCCCCCCTCTTTGCCTCCGGTGTAGCATTCAAGGTTGCCAACCCGTCCAGCACCTCTGCACCCGGACACTTCAGGGCAAGTTAACCCGAACTGCGAGTGGTTCTTGGGACCTTCGCCCCTTAACACCTTAAGTCCTAAAGGGGGACCCGTGAAATACTATTGCAAGTATCTGTATGCAGTATATGTTTCTTTCTCCATAGAAAAGCATTACTGTGTAAAAACCCATTTGTGCAACAGTTTTACTTACCTGTAAAAATTGATAACTTGAAAAGTACTAGCCAATAAACACTACCCTCTGCTAAGCCTAAACTACTTGCCCACACTACCACAAAAGAGAGCATTTGAGATTATTAATGTAAGGCTCGTCTGGACTTTCTACATAGTGTACCTCATTTTGGTACACTACATAAAAGCCAGCTTCCTACACGGAGTCATATTTTTACTAATGGAAAGGTAGTCTATCCTTGATTGAGATTGATGTAATGCAGAATTGAAAAAATACTCCCTAAGATCTGGGTTAACTAATCTCCATGCATCTATTAAATCACTATGGGACATTACCTTCTGAAAATAATTGTGTGGTATTGGGAATTAATTTAACCATTGAATGTCTGTCTAAGAAGGGATCTGCTATCTGATTACAATCACCTCCAATATGAAATTCACAGTAGGGTATTTTAAAAGCATCTGTGATAAAGTAGACCAGAATTGGGGGGTCTGGATTATTGGTTCCATATACATTGATAATACAGATTTCAGTATTATTGATTTTAAGATGAACCAACACCCACCTACCCACAGAATCTTTTTCTTCTGAAAGCAATTGTACAGTTAAATGCTCATGACATAAAATAGCAACTCCAGCTTTGTTACCTGAAGCATGAGAATAGTAAATATCCTCAACCCACTGTGTCGGAAGTTTACATATGTCACTCTCCAATAAATGAGTTTCTTGTAATAGAACCAATTGGCCTTTCATTCTTGGCAAATGAGCAAAACTCATTGTCTCTTAAAAAGGTTTTTAGGCCATTTATGTTCCAAGTAATAACTCTTTGGTTCATTTTACAATTGTATGAAAATCACAGTAACATTCACTGTCATAATATAAAAGGAGAGGCAGGAGAAGAAAATATTGAAAAAGGAGAAATGGAGAAAGTAATGTAGAAAGCAAAACATTCAAAAGGAGACTGGAAAAAACATCCTGGATTTGAAGTACAAAAAGTGAAGGTAACTATTAAAGTTACACATTGAAACATTTCTAACAGTAAGACATATACCAAACCTTGTTTTACCCATTAATAAGCCAGGGTCTGCATATCTTCTTGTAGATGTGAGTGGGAACATCTACAAGAAGATATGCAGACCCCGGCTTATTAATGGGTAAAAGAAGCACGACAAAGTAATAAACAATAAATGAATATTTTCAAAGTAGTTAGTGAAATAAACAGTAAATGGTTAATTACACATAAAAGAAATGACTATCACTTACCTACACAAAGGATAGATAGACCGGTTGTGAAACTAACAACATTAAATAACTGATATCCATAGAACAAGTTTACGTGACAACATATCAGGTCTACAGTCAAGGGGAGTGAGAGATGAATCGAGATGGGGCCATCTTCGTT
This sequence comes from Calotriton arnoldi, assembly GCA_963921515.1. Classification (NCBI taxonomy): domain Eukaryota; kingdom Metazoa; phylum Chordata; class Amphibia; order Caudata; family Salamandridae; genus Calotriton; species Calotriton arnoldi. Next base: position 639,877 of record CAWUFW010000070.1, read on the forward strand.
GGCGCCGTAACCCCTCCCCCCAATTTTATCTTTTTAAACAAGCAAAATACTTGCTTGCTGAAAACCCAATCTGAAGCTAAAGCTCTTGGGGAGTTGTATTGTCAACCCTCAGTCATTAAATTAAAATCATGTAGTCTATTTTAATATTTTTATTTTGTTATTTTAAAATGTGTTAATTTATTATTGTGATCTTGATAATTTAGTCTCTCGAATTTGCACAACAAAGTTTCCTTGCAGTCTAAAATGTTGTATTCACTCAGTGCCCAGCGATTACAACCCATTAGTGGCAAAGCCTGTTTCCCTTAGTATATCGTGCACTAGGATATTTAGACTTTAATAAATGCTGTTTAAATAATTGTATTTTTCTTTTTTGTCCTCAGGAAATGGTAAAGGGGGTGAATCTATCTATGGTGGATTCTTCGAAGGTATTTACCCATGTTTTTCAGTTAAAATTTAAGCTATTCAAGCCTGTACCAAAGAGGAGTTGGACTACATAGAATTTGAAATTCAAATATTTGTCTGGTTGCATTCTCATTGTCTTTTCTTTAGAATTTGCCTGGAACAGACAGCTGCATTGCAAAGCTGATAATTCTTTTTAACAACTTATATTTGCGGTTTTTAATGGTACAGACGGATGCAATACATAAAAACAAAAATTGTATTGTTGCATAATTATCTGTTGATGTAAGGAAAACAGGACTAAGCTCATCCCCAACTCTTTTATCACAGTGTACTTTGAATAAAGTAGTGAAGAGTCGAGCTAGCGTCATACTTTATTTTTCATGATTTTTGTAACCATAATGGAAGTTTCAAGGCCAAATCTATATATTCTCACATTTTCGTTGAGCATGTTTATCTGGATCAGTGACATTGTAGCTGCTCCTGATCATTGAATTATTTCTGGTACATACAATTCTGTCATTCTGATGGATACTTCTAGTTGCAGATTCCTCCCCTTCAGTATAGTGCCCAGACGGCATACCTGAAACCTTATAGTAGTACTCCTGCGCATTGGTAGTTGGAAAACGGCATATAAGCGCCACTCCTGCACACTGATGCTATTTCCTTGCTTTCTGCACCTTCAGACGTGGATCTGAAGCTAATCCTTCATCCCCCTTCCCACCTCTCTCCAACTCCAGAGAAGGCCTGAGTGCTTCACCATGCCTAGAAGTCTCATTCCCCCGATCATGATCTCCAAAAAAGCCATTTCTGAGCTTGATCCCTACTCAACCCAAATCTCCGGGTCCATTGGTAACACAGCATCAGATAGAGGCCTTCCGCAAACCCATGCTGTACCTTTTTGGCACTTTACTGACTTCTTCTGATGCACCTTTGGGCCCCAATGATGCGCGAGGACCTCCTGTTGGACTTCCTCATAGAAGTCTGCCCTTGGTGCTCAGAACCCGCCTTGGGTTCCAATCCCAGCTTCGATGTTGACTTTGTTTCAAGCTTCACGATCTGTGCCAGTTCCTCTTCCACCGTCACCGTTTTAAAGAAAGCAGGGCCACAGCACATTTCATTGGCCTGTTTGCCCCAGTATGACTATTCTAACAGCAATTTCGCACCCCCCAGGACTGGTTGGGGTTGCCAATACACACAACATCAGCTCACACTACCAAACTAGCACACTTCCCAGCCATTTAGGGGCTGAGGCTTTGGTTCCCAAAGGCAACATCCACAACAACGTGCAGTGCAGTCCCCCACTCCTCCTGCTGCTGCAGCTGCAAATCTACTCTAGCGTGTCCTTCCAGAGACACAGCCACCTCGTCAGAGGCAGGAGCCAGCATTTCCACCAGGGCTGGCAAGTAATCACTATGGACAAGTGGGTCCTCCAAATTGTCCAGCGAGTGGAAGTCCATCAATTTCTCTCCACTCTGCCTCACCTTCCACCACCTTCAGGGCGGCTAACGAAGGAACACCTGTCCATTGTGTGGCATAAAGTGCTGGCCTTTTTGCCTAAAGAGGCCATAGGGAGGGTCCCAGGGTCAGAGGAAGGAACTGGATGTTACTCCCATTGCTTCCTGGCAGCATTAACCACCTTCGGATGACTGCAAACTTTGACATAGTTGAAATTCACTATCAGCGTGCCGAAGTCGCCCCTGACTCCTTCACACACCCTCCCATTCATCAGTGCTATTTTGGTCACAGTTTTGTGCCCTCCTCCTAGAAGTGAGAGTCCATTAAATTTGGGTTATGATCCCATTGTTTCAACTTCAGTTTTGGATCCCATTGAGGATGTCTGTGAGGCTTCTGAGATTGCTAGCCTCCTGTAGCCTGCAGGAGAAGTATGCCAGATGGCACACGAGGGCTCTGCACTGGGATGTGAAGTTCCAGTGGGCACAGCACCCAAGGGATCTTTGCGATCATGTCCAGATTTCAAAGAAGACTGCAAAAAACCGTCACTGTTGGCTGCTGGACTGGGATTGGGCCGTTGGCAGACCCCTCTCCTTACCCCATCAAGAGAAGATGGTGGTGATGGATACATGACTTCTGAGTTGGGGCGGCCACTTGGGAGAGGTAGAGATCAGAGGCCTGGTCTCCTGCGAAGGCCTGGCTGAACATCACACTTCTAGAGCTACTGGTAATTCGCTTGGCGTTGAAAGTTTTTCTGCCCACCATCAGAGAGAGGCTGGTGCTGGTTTTCACAGACCGCACCACTGTGATGTGGTACAGCAAAAAGCAGGGCAGGTTTAGGTCTTGGACCCTGTGCCAAGAGGCATAATGCCTTTGGAAGTAGCTGGACCTTTAGAGGATTTTCCTGGTGGTGCACCACCTGGTGGGAACTTTAAACGCCAGGATAGACAAACTAAGGTGTTTGATTTAGCGGACCGGCGCAGAGCATCTTCCAAAAACGGGGAGAACCCTGGCTCAATCTTTTCGCCACCGCAAAAAACATGCAATGTCAGCACTATTGCTCGCTAGTATTCCCGCAGAGTCTCTCGTGCTCTCTCTTTTTCGCATAGACTGAAGCTCAGGACTCTTGTAAGCCTTCCCACAGCTACATCTCCTGCATTTATTTCTGAAAAAGACAAGGGACGAACACGCCTGAGTCTTCCTAGTGGCACAGGATTGGGCCAGGAGAGTGTTTTACCCAAATCTCATAGCCTTGAGCCACCAGTCCTCTGATCAGGCTGCCACTTTGGGAGAACCTTATGTCGCAGCAACAAGGCAGGGTTCTACACCCAGGCCTGTGCAGTCTACATCTCTATGCTTAGAGATTGAGTGGCAGCAGTTGACTGCATTTGACTTGCCTCCCAAAGTGGCTGATGTCTTGTTGGCGGCAAGGCGGCCCTCAGCAAAATCTGTTTAAGCTGTCCGTCGGGACAAATGTGAGGCTTGGTGCTTCACCCTCCAGATAAACCCGCTTTAAACCAAATTTTCTGAAGTGTTGTTTGTGTTATGTCTGACCCAGCAAGAAATTGTTTTGGGCACAATTAAAGATTTGTGTACTCATTCTGCATTTTTGCGGTTGCCAGATAAGCCTTCTTTATTTAAATCACCTCTTAGGATGCGTTTCTTAAAAGGTTTCCAACATTTGTTTACACCAAAGCCTTTTCTGATGCCACAGTGGGACTTGAGCCTAGTCCTCACTTGTTTGATGTGTACACTCTTCAAGCCACTGCATAGCTGCCCATTGCGGCTGTTGACTGTGAAGACAGTCTTTCTCATCGCTGTAACATCAGCTCAGCTTATGAGCGAGGTGTAGTAGCTTTTTGGACCCAGTCATCCTTTCTGCTAAAAGTGGTCATTCCTTTTCATGTGGAACTATGGGCAGTCTTTACTCCACCTCTTCCCTCCAAGGAAGAAGAGCAACAGCATTGGTTCGATCCCAGAGAGCGTTGAGTTTTTGAATCCGGGAGTGCTCTTACAGATTGAAACTCTAACTGCAGATTCCTCGTCAACCCTCCAGCCTCCTCATTCTGTCAACTGCACTATTTTCCATCTAAAAAGGAACCAGGTTTAGAGATCTGCACACTGGTCATGCGAATCTAGTGATGGGCTCTGTGGGTGTGAACAGCATAGACAGCAACTGACTTCAGCTCGCACAGGTGGTGCACAACACAACCTATCAGCTTGCAGGATCCTGCTGTAAAAGTATTTGGATCTAATCTGACGCCGGAGTAATATTCCAAACGGGAGGAATCTGCGTTTAGATAGAGATTCCACTAAAAAGAGATTTATCGAAGATGAGTTACTTGTTCTTCCAGGTGTGGCTTCTCTCCTCGCATATGTCACAAAAGGTGTCCATACAAAATTTTGCTATCTATTAAGACAGTTTGCTGTCAATGTTTAGTATTCTCATAGGTGTTCTGAGTAGATATTGACTTTCTTATCCAGATTAGCCCAAAAATAGGACCTGCTGGCACTAGCGGAGTGGAATTCCTATAATTTCCTTAATCGTGTGTAAGACAAGTTTCCAGTTTGTTTGTATTTAATGACCTTGCCACCACTTCTGAGACATGGTTCCTGATTCTTTGTGTCCTCTCTTACCACTCTTTAAGGAACCAAACATGGCTCCCAAATGTTCTGAGGTGTGAAGTACCACCACATTAAAATCTTTGTAGGAGTGACCCAAGTATTGAGTGCATATTGATGACTTTGCTGCCTTTTACCCTATGTCTTTGAGGTATCTATTTCTTAGATCTATGTCCCATATTAGCAAGTATCTGTGATAGTCATTTAGAACGGTTCAGCAGTCTGGTACATTTGTGGGGCACCCTTTTTTGTTGGGTGTTAGTACACAGTGTTTTGAATAAAATCCCCCCTTTTCCCCCTGCTCCTCCTTAGTCCCCTTTTTCCTTAATACACCCCCATCCCCAGTTTTACAGGTCTCAGTCTGGAGTCCATGTCAAAGCTGTTTAATCAATAATTGACAAGTCCCATCTTCAACAAGCTTCGCCATCTTTTCTCTCACTGCTTAAGTACAATTCTCCTAATGGAGGGGGTACTGAAATAATTATGTCTCCACGTTTAGAAGACTTTTTCTGTCACCCCTGGAGGGAAGTGAGGAGTGAGGGCAATGGACTACATCAGGAGAGATGCAAAGTAATCTGCCCACATCTTAAAAGCATATTTTAACAAGTACTTTGTTTTAATTTGTGGAGGCTGACTAAATCTGGGAGAAAGCTATTGTTAATGCTGAAGGGGGCTTGCAGTTCTCGCTTGTTCATCTTTGCCCCAGGGTTTGGTGTATGGTAAAATTCGCCATCCTACTACTGCCCAAATTGGGCTTCTTTAATATAAATTTTAACTTATGTAAAACCAATAGCACCCTGAGATCCACTCTGGTAGATTTATTGTCCCAGGTGAAATCTATGAGTTTTCCTTGGATAGGTTCAATGGTGGATGGAGCTGTAGGGACCGGCAATGTTTGAGCTATATAGAGTAGTCTTGGGGTAGGGGAGGGGGGGGAAGTCATTTTGATACTTGCAACCCTACAGAGCAACAATATTTCTAATTGGACCTGCATAAGCCTTCATACAGTGTATTTAGTGTGTGGGTGTCATTAGCTCCATAGATCTGGGACACTAAATTAGGAAACAAATTCCAAGATATTTGATGGAGTCTGCTGGCCAGCAATAACCAGTTATTTGACATGAGGATCTCGCTCTTGTTTTGATTGTCTGAGATCCCCCATTCCCACTGATTTGGCCAAATTAATTGTGAAGCCCAAAGCCGTAGAGAAGGATTTTAATTCCCTTGGTAACAACAATGTCTTTGGCACGGACAGAAGCCAGGATACCATCAGGAAACAGTGATACTTACTATGTCCGCTTGGCATCTCAGTCACTGAAATATGGTTAGATTAAAATTTTCGGATCAATGTTTCGCTTGAAAATGCGAAGAGCCTGGTTCGAAGGGGGCCCTCTGGCTTATTCCTCAAGTCGGCATTAAATTCAGAAATAATTCTTTAATTTAAAGTCTGGAGTTAACAAACTTGGCTAAAATGCTGGTTTTTACTTGGTGGCCCAGACCTTTGCTATTAAATAACTTTCTGAGTAATTGCCACCCAATTCGATCCAACACCTTCTGGGCACCTAATTTGAGGAGAATTGTGTACTGCCCACTGAATATTATTCCACATTTGGTTTTGATGAAACCAGGTTGGTTGACAGAAATTATTAGAGGCCAGATGGGATTAACATGTGACACAAGTATTCTAGTGAAAAATTTGACGTCATTGTTAAACAGTTCAGTCACCCTGCATGAACCACATTCTGTTGTTCCGTCATTGTATCAGCGATCTGCGATATTATAAAAAAATAATTAAAAAAATGTGTTAATGGACCAGTTGGAAGATATCGATAAGTCTTGTAAAAAGTGGCAGTAAATCCAGCGGGGCCAGGTGCTTCATCAAGGGTTAAATTGTTCTCGTGAATTTAACCTCACTTTTATCTATTAGTGCCTCTGATTTGGATATTATATTATGATTTGTAAAAGGAAAGGAAAAATCATGTGTATATATAAATTGATTGATTATTCATTACACTTTTGGGATTTATAGCGCTCTGTGCTGTAAGCATGGAATATATTACACGTCAGAATTGCTTTCTCGGATCATTCTGTCTCTATTTATTATACTTGAAATAAACTTTTAGCCTGTAGTTTTTAGGTCGAGCATTCGAGACCTCTTGTATATACTTTAGTGGAGAGGTGTGGTGCAGCGGCCAGGGCAGCTGACTTCGGAGCACAGGGCTCACGGTTCGATCCCCGGCTCCGGCGGCAGCTCAGCTCCGCTCAGCACCATGTGACTCTGGGCAATAGCTCACTTAATGTCCACCACGGCCCCCAGCTCCTTGAGACCCGTAAGGGTGAGTAGCTGCGCTATATAAAAACGGACTTACTTTATATGTGTATGTACTTTGTGGGCTCTGGAGATCAGCCCTAGGACTTGTCTGCTTCCGCTTAGGGACTTATTTTTCTGTTCAACTGCCTCTATTTAACTGTCTTAATAGCAAACGACTAGCAGAGGTCAGTAAAATACCAGAATTGCTTTCTGCTTAGGGACTTTCTTTTTTTAATTTTTCTGGCAACTGCCTCTATTTAGCTTTCTTGATAGAAAACAACCAGCAGAGGTCAGTAAAATACCAGAATCACTTTAGCATTCTTTAGATTCCAGTCAATAGAAATTGTCTTCCATGAGCACCCGTAGACAATATTTTTTTCAAATCTTGTATTTTCAGTGATATGACCACCGAAGGCCCTGATTTTATATTAAAAACAGAGCTTTGGACTATACCTTTTCCCCCTGAAAGGCAATATTTCTCCATGTGTTCCCATACCTGGCGTGTCACGCAGTTTGGTGCTTATTTTCCCTCCATGTTAAAGAACAGTAGATGTTTCAGCACCCAGGCTAGTGTGCTGCATAGTTAAATACATATATGGTTCGAAAGGCGAGACCGATTGCATTGCAAATGCTTGTTTGAGTTTGTAGGCCAGCAGTCAAGCTCCCTTTTCATAATGTTTATTTGTTATGTAACCTTCTCGCTCATTGTTGGATTCACATGCTTGAATCATTTCCGGTCATCAAGGCAGAACCCTCTGGACACCTTGATTAGCTGTGCATAACGCCAATCGGCAATAGCAACTAAACCAGCATTAGCAGAACCAATAAGTCTCGCCTTTGGGACCTATTGGCTTTCGGTGATGCTGTATGCCTAAAGAAGAATTTTTGTCAAAAAAAAAACCTATGATGTTGGTGTTTTTTTCTTTTCATTAAATGATCCGGGTTAGAGCAATAAATGTAAAGAAAAAACACGGAATGCTTTTTTAAATGATTTTTTTAATGCCGGTGGGAGCAATCATGACGGGTCTGAAGCAAAATGAGGAGGGAAGCAACACAAGGCTATGGTGCAGGATGGAGTAAAGCAAACAAGTGAAACTGAGAGCAACATGGAACTGGGGACAGAAACGCACGGGCGGGGAGAGGCGATGAGTGAGGGAAAGCAACACTGCACCGAGTGGGCAGGGGAAACCTACTAGGGAGACAGCTGAAAAACCCTTGCACTTTTGTGGAGTGCTTAAGATAAAAGAAAAAGGTAGTTGCCCAAAGTGAGCAGTGGACATTAGAAGGACACAAGTAAACTGGCAGTGGTCCAGTGGAGGTACAGCCACAAGATGGACAAGGCAAGCCACTGAATAAGAAGCAGGTAAATGAGAGTGACAGTAAAGCCGTCGAATGGTAAGCAGTGGGTAGGCTGCAAGACCCTCTTTTTGCTTGGCAAGCCGCACAGCATGTCTGTGTTATCTTGTATGCTCGACCTAAAAAGTGTAAGACTGCACAGTTTTCTGCTTTCCTGCCCTTTCTAACCCATCCCATCCGAGGTTTGATAATTTGGGGTCTTCGCTGAAATAGCTTAAGCGCAAGTTGTCGCTTTTGTCCCCAGAGTTGTCCCAGACCTGCATAAGTTTCCATAGGCTTCTCACCAGCATCTTGTCATAACTGATTTCTCCAATAAGCCCCTCATTTGTACCTGGGTCACAAACTTATGTCAAGGAGCTAATTAAGCGGGTGTCTGCCCAAAGCATCATTCAATGCAGATTGTGTGGGTAACCGTGAAATCAAGTTTGCACTCCTGAAGAGAAAAAAATGCACGATTAGGCTGTTCGTCCCTTGTTGGAGGCTCGACATTTTGAATTGTGGGCAATTCCTCACCAGGTGAATACAGCACCCGCAGTAGCAGTATTTACTGGTTGCGCAGATGGCACACTGAATAGTTTGACACTTGGAATGAACCCCTTAATATTTTAACACTGATTGTCGATAGCAATCTCCTTTGCTTGGGAAAGGGTAACCCATAGCTTTAATGATTCTGCGCATTCCAAGGACCCCAATCTCTGACAGCTTTACAGACAGACAGACTTCCTTGGGAGTTTTGAATGATCCAGAAGGAATTGTCGCCTTTGACGATGAACGTTGGTGTATTCAGCGACGGATCTCCATTGTCTCATCTCCAGTTGTTGTCAAATCCAAGTGTGGTCTGCGCTTGCTCGCCTGCAAGATATTTACTGAACAATCCCTCTGAGACTAGTGTTCGCTCACTTCAGAAGCTGACTGGGCTTTCTGCTTGGATACTGTTTTACTTCTGGCTCTCAGTCCATCCTTCATGCTTCTGCTCAGTCGCTGCATTCTCTGGGTCTAATGCATGTTGCCCTTGTGTTCGTTTGAAAATAGGCTAATCTGCCAAATAATGCTTTGCTCCCTAGAAACAGAGTGTGTTTGTTCTTTCTCATTTAGGATGGCGGCGTGATGATCACATTGCCTTCTTTTATTTCTGTTTTGTACATAGGCAAAGGGAGCTTAGTTGTCCGTTTTATGCACCCCACGGGGTATCTGTTAAACACTTTATCCTCCTCTTCCCACTGGTGTCCCCATCTCGCGCCTCTGTGACTTTTATTTGTATTTTGACGTGTGACTTTCTGTTTTACCCGTACATGGAATACACTTCCTCTTCCTCTCCGTCTTAATCTGACCACTGAACATCTATCTGACTGTCATTTATTCCCTGTTGTATTCTTGTTTCAATCCCTGATTAATATTGTCATGCTGCACTGCCGATGAGACCTGGCCCTGCAGGCTCCATGCAGAATATGTACATGAACTTCACATGAGAGTTAAGCAGTTTGTAAACAAGTTGTTACCAACCAATCTGCTCACCTCTTTGAAAATTGGCTTTCCCAGTCACGTCTTGTTCCAAAGTGTGCATGATTAATTCTTTAGAGTTGGCATTCTTTCTGCACTTGGCAAATGCTAGTTTTCCGGTGGGACGGAGAGTGCAGAGGGATTGCCCAAGACATGGGCTCTTGAAAGGTTGTTGGACAAACACGATGTTTTTACATTGATTGTCTTCTTTATGCCTGTGTTAAACTTCCCACAGCTGGATGTGACTTGGATACAAGTTAAGAATGCAACATGCACGCCACCTGATGCTGTTTCTAAGTCGTGTTTATGTACAGAAGAAACCTGCCTGTGCCCCATTGATGTATTGAACTCAATCTGTGCATTCATATACTTAGCAAGTACATTCATAACTACCTCGCAACTGTTACCGTTTGTTAGCGTCATATAACCCGCATACAGAGTGACTCTGATATTTAAATAATAATTCACGTTTATCTTACTGCCCTAATTAGACCTTAATTATTATGATTACTTGCTCTTTTCGCTCTTTGATGTTTTAGTTAATTTTTTATATTTGCAGTGTTAGTTTGTTTGGCCCATACAATGCAGGTTTGCTTGTTGAACCCCAAAGTGTGTGAATTAATTAATCAGCTGTCTACGTTTACTTGTGTAGAATGCACTGGGATGAACTTCATCTCCTTTTACCTCGCATATAGTATTGGAGCCTTCAGTCAGCCTTCCCAAGTGACTGCATCGCCTTTCCTGGATTCCGCCTCTTCCACCGTCCTTTCACGAGGCCATCACTGACCACTTTTAAAAAAAATTAATGCACGTTGACCTTTCTGTCCCTTTCTGCTGGAGTAGCTTGTCGCAGACCCGTTTCTCTTGTGGTCACCGGTGACGTGTGAGTTTACCCAGGGACTGGGGGTGCAGCAGACCGCAACTGCTGGTGGGGTTTACTGATGGAGAGTGTGGTCAGCTCGGATGACCTCTAGATTGCTGGCAGAGCCCGACGGGCGTACAAGCAGAAGGAGGACGGATATGTTAGCACTGACCAAGCAGCACTTGAGTAGGAGGCCTCAACTGCCTCCTCACCACTGTAGCAGCGTCCACGCACACTGAGGGGGGAGAGGGACACCGTATCAACCATGCGTGCTCCTCGGAGGTTCCTTTCACAATCCAAGTTATACTCACCCGGCAGAATAAGAAATCGTGGGTTTTACACCAAATGCCGCCCCCACCCCCACTTCTAAGTTCGGTCACTGCTAAAACTACTATTGAGATGATGTTTCCAGCTTCATTAGTCATCTGGAACGTCCGAAACAACCCCTGTGATGCTGGTTCGGACTGACCTTGCGCCTAAACTTGATGGTTGGTTGCAGAGTATATTGTGCCATTGCACAGCATCAAAGATGCTGTGCAGTGTGGCGAAAGTTTAAAAAAAAAAAAAAAAAAGCCTTTAATGCGGCCACCCACGTCATATTTTAGACGCTCGCACGATGCATGCGGGCACTGTTTTTTCACTTTGGTTACCAGTCTGTGTTGGATCGGCGACTAAAAATAAAAGAAACGTGTGAAAGCGTTTTTTTCCTTTCATTTTTAAAGTGAACAGGTGATTCTGAGGGGTAACGTAGTGGGAGCACCGTGTTGGAGGGCAGGTGAACGCAGAGGCAACACGGGGGAAGGCGGAGAGAATGTGGAAGCAACAAGGGGATAGGGAAAGCAGCACGAAGGGGTTGGGTGGCGGAAGCATGGCTAAAGCACACGGACCAGCGCAAGAGAGAGAAAGCAGGGACAAGCAGATGGGTGACAAAACAACAGCATGTAGGAGGACAGACTTACACAATGGAGACAGCTCAAAAATGCACACACTTCTGAAGAGCTTAACACAATTAAAAAGATGGAGTGCGTGAAAAGCAAGAAGTGAAAGCAGAGATGCAAAAGAGATGGTAAAGAGACAGTGTTCGATGGGAGGGACAAACACAATATTGACAAGCGAGGACACTAATCAGAAGCAGGCAAATGACAGTGACAAGTAAAATGAACTAATGGTAAGCAGTGGGCAGTCACCAAACCCTCCTCTTCCCCCCCCCCTCCAACCCCCTCCTTTTTTTTTTTTTGTAAACACAGCCTAGGAGGTGTCCAATACCGCTTAAGATCGAGGATGAAGATGTAGGACACAGATATGAAATCCACATTCCACACTACAATAGGCAATATTACCCGTACCGTGGAGAGGATTAGCAAAGGGCTAGATTTACTCCGAGACCTTCTGTCCATGATGGCGGAATACTGTTACTGTCCATGGTTTCCCACAGTTTCACAGCAGTCATTTAATTCTGCCTCAATTCATACTTCTTCAGCAAATAATGCTGTACCTACAACCTCTGGCGTCTTCATATCCTCAGCAATCACCACATTACCATCTACTCTGCAAGTTCCTCTGCCTCCCCAAAATGTTCACTCAGACCGGGATAATATAGAAGACAAAGAATGGGAAAGATCTGACAGAGCTCCTCCTACTGAGAAATAGGACGACTATGTAGTGGACTCCCTCAGACAATGTGGAACCACCACCAGACGACATTGCAAGGTTCCATGCTTTAATTGAAAGTGAATCTAAGTTCTTCATTCTGCCTCTTTCACGCCAACATCCTGATTCCCACTTTGCTGCCAAGGCTTAAGGGAAAAATACTCTAAACAGTTGCAGGCTGCCCTATCTGAGATAACGTCGTAACCTATTCCAGTTTACAGTATTTCGAACCGTACACTCTCTGAATGTGAAAGGTGTTTATTAAATAAGGATTTGTCTTTCATGCCCACCAGATATAGGCATCCTATTGAACCATGGTGTGAAATCCTCCAACTCTTGAGGAAAATAAGACGTAAAACATACTTCTTGGAGAATGCAGAATCCTCCATGATTGATACTGCAGGGCTTAGGAATCAATATTTTTCCCTAGAACTACCACTATGCTCCCTGAAATGGCCATCTTCGAGAACATTATTTTAAAAGATTGGGAGAAAATCACCAAAAATAAGCCACATATAAAATTTAACCTGAGCAGAAGAGTTTGAGGTAATCAACAGAATAGTGTTTAATGAGTCCCTCGTCATTAAACTAGCAGACAAAGAAGGAATAATGGGAATGAACACATCAGAATATAAAGATGAAGTTAGCAGACATCTGAGCTGTAGCGAACATTATAGGAAGCTCCCAGGCGATCCCAGCACAAAACGTCAGACAAAATTAATGAGATTACGAGTGTGGGCTTCTTATCGGGCTAGGTATCGCTCAGAGAGGTTGAATTTTTTAATAAAAAAGGTGCACATATCCCGGTATTATATATATTACTAAACATATTTAAAAAAACACTGGGGAGACCCATTGTGTCAGCTAGTGGATCTTTCTTAGAACCTATAACACAATATACCTTTTTTTCCTCAAACCGTTCATCAAATAATGAAATGCATGGAGTCTCAACTAGAATCAAATCAACATCATCGAAAACACTCCCTTTAACTGCTGACATAACTACAGAAAACATAACACAAAGAACACTCTGCGATCTCCTTCAGTAATTGCCGCAGTGACCATAATGCATATGCAATCACCTGTGCTTGTTCCAAAATCGGTATAGAAATGACAACACAACAGATCAGAAAATTAACCTCTCAACACAGATCCTCCATAAGTTGCAAGTTTTATGAACTGTAAAGAAATGGGTCATTCATCAGTAGATCTAAATTGGACATTAATTGCAAAAAAACAAGGGAAAACTGGGCAGAGATATTGAAAGACTACTGCATAATCTAGGATCACGATATTCAGGTATTTAACACAGTCAATGCTGGCCTTAAAGTTCTGGATGAAATTTTAAATTTAGTCTGCTTCTAAACAGTTTCATATGTCCGATATATCCTTGTCGCCATATTTTTGGGTCCTGTTTTTCTGGTAGATAACGTGGGTTTCTCTCTGTAGGCCTGTATACCTTTTATGTGGTTTATGCCTCTTAAGTGTATTTATATTTTTTCTTCCTTCCTTTGGTGGTAGTTTCTATTTGGATGTTCCCTACATGATCCCTGTGTATTTGTATATACGTTGTATTTAGGTTTAAATCTTTTTATTGATAAAGACAAAAATGTAATGAAACAATACAGTGCCATCTGCAGAAAGCCAAGTAAGGTGTGCAAGACAAGGCAAAAAAACTAAAACAGAACCCCAACTCCCCCCACCCACCCACCCCCGTCTCCTCCCACCCCGCCCCCATTTGTGCCTCTCCCCCCTGCCACCCAAGGGAGCAACAGAAAGAAAGATCACAGCCTCCGCAGGATGCCTCATGTTGATGGGGATTGGGCCAGATCTTGTAGCAGCGCAGGAAGGCGCAGTAAGCGCAAATATCTGGGGCAAGTAAGTTCCCAGAAATCTGAACTCAGCAATGTCAGGAAAGGGTGCTGCAGTTCCGCAAAGGATGCCCCGTCCCCTTGGAGCGAAAGGGAGATGCGTTCCATGCCTAATACACACCACATCCTATGCAACCACCCTTGGAACATGGGGGTCCTATCTGTGCCCTAATGAGACAGTATGTTTTGCAGGGCCGCGCCTAAGGCAATTCCCATCTGCCTGCCCCAGCGCGACCGAAGGGGAAATGTAAGCGCGTTGGGCTGGCCTAGGAGGACATACGCCAGGAAACGCGGTATTTGTGTATTGAAGTGTTTATCTATCTCATTGAGGATCTGTTCTCAGTATGATGGGAGTGTTGGGCATTCCCACACTAAATGCATCAGCGTACCCTCGGACCCACAATTTCTCCAGCAGCCTGAGGTGCGGCTGGGGTTACCCTTATGTAATCTGGGGGGTGTAAGATACCAATATGACACAATCTTGGTAGCAGTTTCTATGCTGGAGATGTTTTGTGCTGAGTGTCGAGCCCGGTAGAAAATGTCCCCCCATTCCTTCTGTGACAGTGTACGCCCCAGTTCTGCCTCCCAGCGCCTCTGTCCTGCGGATTTAGCCAACTGTTCTTGGGGCAGCAGGAAGTGATAAAGCTCTGTGATGAGACGCGTTCTTGACTGTTTAGTGTGTAACCACTTCTCATAAGGGGTGAGTGGCCTCTGTGCCCCCTGGCGTGTTGCGGGATGCATGACCCAGTGGCGTATCTGCTGAAAATGATAGCGCTCAGTCTCCGGCAGTGCAAAATCTGAACGGAGGTCCTCAAAAGTCAGGGGACCCTCCGCATCGAAAAGGTGGCCAATCGATCTGTGCCCCTCTCCGTCCCAGTGCCTGAAAGCTACCAAATCAAGTCCAGGAGTGAAATCGGGATTGTTGGTTATAGGCGTGAGAGGCGATGGAAAGGAGGTGAGGCCGCATCGTACAGCGGTCGCATCCCAAGCCCTGAGGGTTGCCCGCCTGACCGGCGATCTGTAAAGCTTTGGGGGGGGGGGGGGGATGGTTGTCAAGATTTATGGATAAAGGGGATCTTCCACAGGGACTGACCGGCCAAGGCTCGCTCCATAAAAAGCCAATGCTTTTCGGATTCGCTGTGGGACCATTCCAGCAAGACCCGCAGCTGAGCAGCTCGGTAGTAGCGATCAATATTTGGGATCCCAAGGCCGCCCTCCCCTGGGGCTCTGTAGCTCAAATCCCTATTCATCCTATGTTCTCTATCCGCCCAGACAAAACAAAGAAACTCTTGTTGAAGTGATTTCAAAATGCCGGGGGGAGGCTCTACAGGGAGCGTCTGTAAGAGATATAATATTTTCGGAAGCACATTCATTTTGAGTCCCGCCACGCGGTCCAACCACGAGAGGCCAAATGGCGGCCAGCGATGAAGATCCCGCCGGGTCTGCGACAGGAGATGATTGTAATTTAGGGTGACTGTATCCTGAATTGAGGTCGCCAGCTTTATACCCAGGTACCGTATTAATTCCAGGTCCCACTGAATTGGGCATATTTGTTTAAGGGCATCCCTGGTAGAGGACAGTAGAGAGAACCCCAAAGCTTGTGACTTGGAGACATTAACCTGGAAGCCCGAGGCTGCAGCTAACGTCTCTAGTTCTGTGGGAAAAGCCGGAATCGAGGTCAGGGGGGCCTCAAGTGTATCGATGACATCATCCGCGTATAAGCTTCTAGTGTGGCGTTCTCGCCCAAGCTGGACCCCGGTGGTCTGAGGATTCTCCCGCACCCTCTGAGCCAAGGGCTCCATATACAGAGCAAATAGCAACGGAGAAAGCGGGCACCCCTGCCTGGTTCCCCGTGTTATCGGAAAGGGCTCTGAGATATATCCATTCACCCAGACCGTAGCTGAAGGGTGGCTGTAGCTACTGAGCACCCATTTGCGAAAGCGGTTCCCCACTCCGAACTGCTCCAGGGTGGCCTACAGGAATGGCCAATGCACCCAGTCGAACGCCTTTTTAGCGTTGACAGATAACACCACTCGCTCCACCGGTTGATGTTGGTCCTTGTCAAGGAAGTGGAGTAGTCTGTGTGTTGTCGCCACATTGCCTAGTCGCCACAAACCCCACGCAGTACCGACCATCCTTACCAGGCTTAGGGAGGACAACAACGGAGGCAAGGAGCATTGTGGGCGGGATGTCAGAAGAATCCCCTATCACATTAAAAAGTCGGGTTAGTATTGGAGCTAAGATAGTACAAAAGGTTTTGTAAAAAATACCGGTAAACCCGTCGGGGCCCGTAGATTTAAGGTGTTTGAGTCGGGCAATGGCTGAGATCACCTCCTCAATGCGGATTTGGCTGTCAAGAGTGGAGGCCTGATCCGGAGTCAGTCGGGAATGGGTTATCCCCTGTAAGTAATTTAGAGAGTCCTGTTCGGACAGTTGTTGCGGTGTATACAGTTCAGCGTAAAAATCCCGAAACGCCCGAGAGATGTCTGCATCTCAAGTATGCTCAGAGCCATTCGCGTCGCAAACCTTCTGGAACGTAGCCGCCTGGCGTTGGGCGCATAGTTTATGGGCCAGCAGGCGCCCACATCTATCCCCCCCTGTGTAGAACGAGTGCCTCAGTCGCAGGGCAGCATACTCTGCCCTGTCAAGGCCAGCCAGCTGTGCGCGCACTGCCTCCAACTGCCGCCACACTGAGGCGCCCCAGTCCGCTTATGTATACATTCAAGCTCTTGCATTTGTTTGGAGAGTTCTTCTCTTTTGTCCCTGCTGATCTTGTTGTCCCCAGAGGACATGGCGATGAGGTCCCCCCTTGCCACTAGCTTGAGCATTTCCCATAGGGACACGATTGAGATATCCGGGGAATCATTGAAGGCTAAGAATTCCTCCAGTGTCTTGGTTAGGCACTGTACTACTGCGGGCGATGAAGGAGGGTATCTCGCAACCGCCAAGATTATGGTGGTCTGTCTGCGGGCAGTGTTGCTAATGTCAGGGTCAGTGTGGCATGGTCTGACAGCGTACAAGGTTCAATGTCTGAGGCGTGCGTCAAAGGAAGCAGGGATTGGGAGCCGATAAAATAGTCAATCCTGGCGTAGATCTTATGGGCATGGGAATAGAATGTATAGTCCGTTGTATGGGGATGGAAGAAGCGCCATATGTCAACTAGCCCCAAATCCTGTAGCCATTCTCTCCCACTCCCGGTCAGGGCCCCTGTTTGTCCCTGCCGTTGAGTTGAGCAATCTAATTGATTATTGAACACTGTGTTTATATCGCCCCCCCACCAGTAACTGCCTGTCTGGAGAGGCCGTTAAGCCTATCACTGCTCTCGTTGGGTGCATATATGGAAGCAAGTGTAAAAGTGTGTGCGCCATGGATATAGAGAAGGCCAGGAGCCGCCCCTTAATTTCAGATACTTTTGGTCCCAATACCCCCTTGAAGTTGCGGGAGATGAGGATGGCAACTCCAGCCTTTTTGGTAGAGAGTGAGGAGAAATATTGATGTGGGAAAGCCTTGGATCGGAGTCTGTAGGTGTCCCTGGATAGGAGATGCGTCTCCTGAAGTAAGCAAATATGTGCGCCCGAATGCTCGAGATAAGATAGGATAGCCCTTCTCTTAATTGGGTTATTAAGCCCCTTAACATTCAGACTGAGAATTTTAATGTTTGCTAGCATGTGGGCCGGGATTGAGGTATACGTTGTATCTAAATGCCATTTTCTCTTTATATGTGGAATTCACAGTGTACATATGAATATTAAAGCTTTACTGATTTTGCCAACTCGCTTTTCATGCACGTAAGCATATTTTTGGGGCAATTGTGTTAGGAGATTATTTTGTCATATATGATTGAAACATGATGCCATCATTTAGCCTTTTAGGTTTTGGGTCCCTGGTGCCCTTGATATAGATACTTTTTAGACTCATAGTCATGTATTGTTAGTCCCGTCAAAATGGCAAGGTTTACTTTCCCAAAAGGAATACACCTTGATACCACGCCTTTCTGTTTCAACAGGGACAGGTACCAACCACTCAGATAGCCGACACCCGAAGGAGCTTTTCATCACGTCCTCATATTATTTTCCCTCATGGTTGGAAGTAAGACTTTTCAGGAAGCGGCACTCTGGTTCTCTTCGAGGCACCTAAGCTATCCCGCCAAACAGCAGACCAGGGACGGTGCACCTAGAGATCTCGTGGTACTTTTTTTCACAGGCGGGCTGTCTTAATGTTTCAATCCATCTTGAGCCAACAGGCCCCTTTCTGGAGAACCGACTGGGTATCCGGCGCACTGGTTCCCAAGCCCAGCAACCTGAGATCCATGGGGCCGATTTTGGACTCTCACTTGGTGAACTGCATGCCAATCACCGTCATTTGCACATATTGAATGGCTTTCAAATGAATTAATGATTCATTTCCTTTTTTTAACAGAAGGTTTCCTGGTTGTGCGTAATTTTGTTTTATGTGCCCAGTAAAGCCATACCCTTCAGGTACAGATGTGTTTCAGCCCATCTACACCAATTCTTTTCTTCTCCCTTTTGGGTTTCTATCATGGCCTATTCAGTCATTCCACCTTTTCATGTGGACCTATTGAGTCGGCATCACCTCCAGGTCCTGCCAGCCACTGTCTCTTCTTATTACAAGGTTTCCGTCCTTCTCTTTTTTTTCGTGTGTATGAGACACCATTTACATAACCAGGTACCAAACACACAACTGGGCAGACCCACTTGCACCTTTAAGTATTAACCTATGTCTAGTAACAGTGCTCCATCTTCTATAGCACCCATGTTCGTATATCGTTTTTACTTCCAAGTGCTTGAGGATGTCCTGATGAGGCCCATGGATTGCAGTTTGGGCTGAAAAGTGTAGATAATTTCAAGGCGCTTCACTACCGCTTGGTGAAAAATTAGGACTTGCACGCGGTTCGATATAATTGCAGGATATATTAGTCCATTAAGATATTTGGGTTCTACATCACAACATTGTTCTAACTAAGGACCATGGACCTTTGATTGTTTTCACACAAGAATTCAAATACTTATAAAAATTATTTTAGATCATACAGTTTTTCTGTATCAACATGGCCACTTATTGGAATACATTGAAGGGTACTTTAAAACTAAGAATTATTTGTGTGGTGGATATATTCTCATCTGTATTGTCAATTAATTTACATTTTACTCTTTCTTTAAAATACCAATTTTCCCCTGGAGAGTATCCTTCACTTTTTGAGAAAAAATACAGTGCACCAGAGAACACACCACTTTGCTTGACTGTTAATGCAAAAATGGATTCATAGTACCACAGGGAGCTCAAAATCGCTAACTGAATCAGTTGAATTGTTGCGTGTTATTCCCCGACGGGGAGGGTCACCATATGGATGCTTTAAGAAAGCAAGCCTCATCTTTGGCAGCAGCCTCAATCACTGCATCAATTCCCTAGCCACCCCAGTAAGAAAGGGCAGACCTATGTGGAATGGCATAGCAAATTAAGTGGAGATGATATTGTAAGAAAAAGAGGGCGGAAGCCAGACCAATCCTTCATGAAGGAGAGCTAATATCAGTGCCCATTATTGATAGATACTTTGATGGAAATTTCCAATATGGGTTTCTGTCAGCTGACAGGCGCTGACATCCTGCTACGCTATAGCTAGCTCAGATGCACTTCTTTTTGTCCAGCGGTACAACCTTATACTGGATTTAAAATACCAGGAGAAGATTTAGTTTGGACTCTTACTGCTAAGTAAATATGGATCCTCCTAGCGATTTGTGCCCCTCCCAACATTCTCCCCCATCTTGCTCAAATGGGTTGGTGCAAGGATTTCCGTTTCTCTACTGAAAGAATAATAAGAAGCCATATGCCTGTGTGAAAAGCCAGAAAGCACATTGCACCTCTAGGATCAATGGCAAAACTCTTATAAAATAAAAAAATGAGTGCGTTGCAAACTACAAGGTAGAACAAAGACATGGATGAATATATGTACTTAGTCCATACTCCACTGAGGAGCTAACACAAGAAAGGAAGGGAAGTTAGAGAGCTAAGCAATCGAAAGACTGCAAATAAAAGTGACAACAAAAACAACTAATGGTATGCTGTGGACAGGCAACGAAAAAAATAGAAGACATTTACCTTGTG
The DNA here is from genome assembly GCA_963921515.1 of Calotriton arnoldi. NCBI lineage: Eukaryota > Metazoa > Chordata > Amphibia > Caudata > Salamandridae > Calotriton > Calotriton arnoldi. The sequence continues at coordinate 660,026 of CAWUFW010000070.1, forward strand.
ATAGGATTTACCTCTAGTGCTGCATTTCCCTTCCTTGTGGAAAATAGTACTACATTGTTGAGAACTTTCCCCAGTCATTGTTGTTTAGGCTTTCTTCCGAAGGTTTATTAGTATTGTGGGCTGCTGCGCTTTTAAGGCCTATCCTAATTTTTTCAAGGCGTATCATAATTTATTTAGAAATACAGCAAGTATGCTATGAGCAAGGAAAATGGCCCTTTTGACTGTTGAGGTATTAAATACTGCAATCATCTTGGTTCAGTGGGCTACTCAGGGCTGCTCCTGGTGCAAAAATGATAGCTGTGCTTCTGAATGTACTTTTAGTCACATGGAAGTAAAAGCATTTTACAACTAACAAGTTGAACAGCTATCCGAACAGATGTTTGCAAACATAAGAAGTGGTCTTAAACAAAATAGAGGAGGCAAATGAGTGGCTTGGTGGAGGGTGTAACTTAAATGTGAAGAACAAGTACAAAATAGGTCAATATAATACATATGGGACCCGTGAAACAACCGAAAATTAGAGTGCAAACTATGATTCCCATTTCCAACCAAATGCATTATTTATCCAGAAGTTCAAAGTAGGAGTTGTCAACTGTGCTTCTTACCAAGCTAAAGGCTATCTACATACATGAAGTGAATTTTACATTTTGTATTTAAGGTGCTATTTAAAATTGTGCTATGTTTAGTAATGTTTACCTCCACTTTTCTAGATGAAAGCTTTTCTGTTAAGCACAATAAAGAATTTCTACTGTCAATGGCCAACAGAGGGAAGGACACAAATGGTTCACAATTCTTCATGTAAGTATTGTTGACCTAAAATGTCAATTTTTTAAATTGTTTTCCTAGATTGAATCGGGGTTTATTATCTGTACTTTATCTTGCTGCTTTATTTGTTGTAGTATCTGATTCTGCCAATTGTGTGAGCACTTTTGTAGGAAAGTGACCCTTTTTGACGTGGTCACCCCCACTTTTTGCCTGGTATTTGATGCAATTTTGACTGAAGTGCACTGGATTCCTGCTAAACAGGACCCCAATGCCAGTACTCCTTCCCTAAAACAAGGAAACTGTCCAATTGTTTCCCAATTGGCCAGACCTTTAGTACCTCTATAAGTTCCTAGTAAATGGTACCCCTGGTAGCTAGGGTATGGGTACTAAAGAGGGTCCCAATGGGCTGCGGCATGTATTGTGCCACCCAAAGCGACCCATCACCAATCTCATGCAGACTGCCAATGCAGGTTGCATGAAATGGTGCACAGAAATGCGAAAACACGACATGGCACTCACCCTGTGTGCCATGCCCCCAGACACTGCATGCAATATATGTAAGTCACCCCATAGCAGGCCTTCTAGCCCTAAGGCAGATTGCAATATATTACATGTGAGGACACATCAGCATGATCAGATATGCCCCTGTGCTTTCTAGTTCAATTGCTGGATAGTACAAGTGAGCACGGAAGCCATCTTGAGTATATGTACTAGGCACTAGTCATTACGAGTTCTCCAGCTACATGATGGCTTCAATGAAACCCATGATGTTTGGTATCAAACATCTCGTCTTAATAAATCCATACTGATGCCATTAGTGGATTTATTAAGATATGCATCCAGAGGGCACCTTAGAGGTGCCCCCTGAAAACCTACCATGCTCTTAGTGTGCTGGCGGATTGGTGTTGTCCAGTATGCCACCACAGACGGGTTTCTGACCCCCTGGAGGTGAGAGCCCACGCTCAGAGGTTAGAAACAATGCTTGCTTTGGCAGGCGGTGTTTACACCTCCTCCAGCAGGATAGCTAGTGAATCGGCATACCAAGTCCAGAGGCTTCAGAGCCTCTGCCGCCTTTGATATCCGACCCCCTGCTTCCTCCAGACCTTGGAGATGGCACCCCCTGCCCTGAGGCCCATCTGGCACCAGGACAGGTGGGTAATTAGCTATGCAAGGAGGCGTGGTGCACTGCCAGGCCAGTCACACCCCTAAGGTGGGCTCCCTGATGTGCTCCACAAAAAAGGGTTCCACTATTTTGATTTTGGTGGAATTAGGAATTCTGGGACAGGGCTAGGCCCACTCCTCGCAGGTAGTGGTCATGTGTGGGTGTAGTGACCCCAAGTGTAAGTAGCCCATTGGCTACTACCCTTCCCACCCCTAAATTGAGTATGTAGGTGCCCCCCTGATGTCAGGAACTCAGATTTGCCTGACAAGAAAAGGAGTAAGACTAGCCAAAGAATCGAGAACTGCGGGCTACTGATGTACTTTGGCGCCAAACACTGCCTACCTGCTCCTGTCCCGACAATTGCAACAAACCTACTAGTCCTGCAGCTATGCATCCCCCAAAAGCCTCGCAGGTCCTCCAGCACTTCACCAAGCCATCGGCATTTCCCTTGAAGTGGAGGAGCAACTTACCTGCAGGCACCAACCGCAATGTCCGGTTCACCATATTGCTGTGAATTGGGTCCATCGACGCAGCAGCCGCCCAGGAAGAGGTCACCGTGCTCCAAGAGGTCCGATCCGTCTCCCCACCAAGTGAGAAGATGACAGGGCCAACCAAATACCTGGGGTACCGGACCCCTAGCAGCAACCAAACTTGTTTGAGTCCAGTCAAGACTCCAACGCCGCAAAGGCCGACCAGCCGAAGAGGGACGTCCGCACCACAGAGGCCAGCACTGAGTGGCCCAGCTGTACCCTTTGCAGGCCTAACCGAGAACCGTGGGTGCCTTTGACACATGGGCCAGCCGACCACAACCCTCTGCACCTGAGCTCCCCACCCAAGTCCACGACAACAAACAGGGCTCCCTTTCTGCCCTGACCTTCACGAACAGAGCCCCCGTTGGGAGCTCCCGGACCTGTCCCGAAGTCTCTCTCTGCCACCTGTTTTTAGATGGCCCCCCTCTTTCCTACAGTGCAGCGCGCAAGGCTACCAACTCGTTCAGCACGTCTGCCCCCAGATGTTCCAGGGCAGGTAAACTTGAACTGCTGGTGGTACTTTGGACCTTGGCCCTCTAGCATCGCAAGTTCAAAAGGGAACCCTCGGTTTGTTTCCAAATACTTGTATGCAGTATATGTTTCCTTCTCCATAGGAAAGCATTACAGCAAAACTTGATAAACCGAAAAGTACTTACCCAATTACGAAGTAAAGAAATACCTGTTATTTTTCTAAATTGATCTCTAGTTTCATCTTGAGCATGTGTCTCATTTATTGACTCTGTGTGTTCAACAAATGCATTAACATTAGCCTCTGGTAAGCCTAAACTGCTTGCCCACACTACCACAAAAGAGAGCATTTGGGATTAATAATTTAAGCTCTGTTAGCCAATAAGGATCGTCTCGACTTTCTACATAGTGTACTTTGTTTTGGTGTATTACATACAAAGCCAGCTTCCTACATCCATCTTGGTTTGTAATAACCCACCTCTGCTTTCCAGGTTATCATAACGTTTATCTGCTCTGTTAAACCGCTATATGATTTAGAATCTTTTAGATCTTAGTCTCACGGGCACATTTTTTCTTTGTTTTTCATAATGTTTAACACTGAACGTTTAGATTTTCCTCTGCTTGCCAGCTTCTATTATGTTGTGTGGAGAAGTCTAATTAAGGGCTGCTTTACATGCAGCATGAAACTGGTGGCTGTTAATATTAACAGCTGCTTATTATTGTTTCCTGAATTTATTTCTCCAAATGCATTGTTTACACTATTAGTTTGTCCAAAATAGTTAAAGCGAGTGAAGAGATAGATTAGTTTTATATGGTTGAGCGGACAGAGTGCAGAAGATCTACTCTTGTCTTTGAGCAAGTCTTGAAGAACTGAAGGGAAAAGAAGCTTCAGCTACCTAGCATAAGGCCTGTGACTGCTCTTAGGCTTTGCCTCCCTTGTTGATGGCTGATTTAGCAAGAGCTATTAAACATTCTTTAAGCTGACGTCCGCTCTATGAAATTTATTTTTGTGGAGGTCTTCAACTACAGATGTTACACAAAGTTTCAGAAAGCAAGAAGAATATTGTTTGTTTCTTTAAGAAATGCAGGATCTTTCGAATGTGCTGATTTTCAAGGTAAGCTGCAGATCATAGACACTGTTCACTTGCACTAAGTAAGGCTTGATACTGTGAGTCATTTTCTTGTTGCAAGGAAGAAGTAGCTTTTATACTTTCTTCATCTAATGATCCCCTGCTTTTCCAGAGGACTGCATTAAAGGAACTGCTGACGAAGCCTATTTTCAAAAATACAAGATCTTCTTTTTTGATATTATAGTCAACCATCTTCAAGCTTGACACAGTTGACTCTTTTTTTTGGATCGTGTTATGGCTGTTTTCAGATTCCTCCTCCAATGTGCTAACTTCCATTCCCCCAGCTTCTGTTTCCCTAATAGGCTAAACTTTGAATTCTGGAGGTCATTACTTTGGGGCCTATTACGATGGCGGGCGGAGGCACATCCACCGTGCTGGCGGAAAATGCCCCTTTCCGCACTCCATCGGCGGTCTTTGCGTCCACCGTCTTATGATGGGCATAGATAGCCCATTTCACGTCCGCTGCGGTGTTCCGGGTTCCGCTGAAAATCTCCGTCCGCACCGGTAGCGGATGGAGCCACATGAGAGGTACCGCCGTGTGGAATGCGGTCAGGACCGCCGATCAAATCACGATGCCTCATACAGCCCACCACACCGCTGCGGAGAATCCGGCCATTCGAGGATGGCGGTGGCAATACTGCGGATAGCTCCATGTGTTCCAGACCGCTGGGGAAACGGCGGTCTTTGGCCTTTCCGCAGCCAATCCGACCGCCGCGGACGGATTTTCAGCTTTTCCGGCGCTGATTCCTGTAATCTGACCGCCGCGGTAGGGAGTTTATGGTGGTGCATCCTAATCTGGTCGGCGGTTTTGCCGCGGTACCTGCGGACGGAAGTTTCCCGCTAGCACGGCGGTCGGAATGTTTTTCCGACCGCCATCCTAATAGACCCCAAAGTTAGGGAACCTCTTTTGTTAGACCATATATTAGTAATTACAGTGAAGGGTCACCCATTAAAGGCTTTACTCTTTAGCTCTGAGAATGTCAAACTGGTGGGCAATTTTAAGCCGATATGATGCTGCTTCTGAGTCAAAATGGGATATGACCTCCAATCCTAACGACAAGTATATTCCTCAGCAAGGGTTTACAAATAAGAAACAACAAAGCTGTCGGCCTGCTCTTCACTGGCATAAAGTTCAATGAGGGGCAAGTGGCTATATCTGAATAAATTATAAAGCCAGTTAATGCAAACTGCTTGTCATGCCTAGCTCTGTTGGAAGAGAGTTTGCAAAAGGGATACCAGAATACCTTTCTGAATAGGCTGCTGGTGCTGAAGAGTCACTTGGCACAATGTGGTGAGAATAATGCTGCTACCTCTGGAATATGTTTGCTGGAGCTGCTCACTCCACTGTTTTGTTTGATACTACCACTGCATTTTCAGAGTTGATAGTTATTTGCTGTGGAGAAAGCGCCAGACTCCAGTATTTGGGTGTTCTTACCCCTCTCGTATCTATAATACTAGCCTCATCTGAGTCCTACGGCAGTTACAGATTAATTTGTTGTAGCCGCTGTGGCTGCTTTCATTTACTACTTGTGTCCCAAAGCCACAATACTAATGAACCCCGATTTGAAGAACTATGTACTCTTAATTTAGCATTTGACTCTCCTAAGGTGAACAAGCAAGGCTCACTACAACAAGTGGAGGGGTATAGAAACTCAAACCACAATATAAAAAATAAATAAAACTTAATAACTTCATTGTCCAGCAGTGCATTAATTTAGTAAAGTTAAATGGTTTTTATTAACCGGTAAGGTAATTAATTAACTATATGATGATAAAAGTAAACCAGACAACAGTGCCGTCCCGAGTGATGCAGTCCACGATATAAGCTGGCTGTTGTTAACTAGTTTGTAAGGAATGACTAGAACCGTTATTTGCCCCCATATAGAGAAAACTGCATGGAATTGAGCAGTGCCCATTGAATGTTGCAGTAACTGTATAACCAGAAAATAAGGCAAAGTGAGAGGTGAGTTTAGCAGTGTTTGAGTAAACCTCAACTGTAAACTCTTTCAGAATCTGGTGATGTCATACAAAAGCAAACTACAGATCACTAGGATTACTGTTAGATGCATCAACAGATGTATTACGCTGTTGCTGGCTATACCAAAACAACTTACTGTGCTGGATATTTTTAGGACAGCCCATTTTCCCTCTGAGTCACTCTATCAGGGTGGGCCCACTACTGCTGATTTGGTGGTCCTTGCACCTCCAGTTCATATGCTGCTTGACATTGCTTTACCACAGGCTACATCCAATCCAAGGACGCAAATGTTTTATTTTTTGGGGGTGAGGTGGGGTGTCAGATTCTGATGGTTCAGAGGCAAATATCCTGCTCCCCACTTATAATGTAGATGCTGGCCTTAACCTAGACATAAAAAGTGGTATAAATACATCTCCAGAAGGAGATATGCCTTACCTCTCTGTGGCTTCTTCAGAAGAAGCCCTCTTAGTTCTCTCTCGTGGTACAAAAAGCTTTGTTGGAATTAAGTTTGCCCACCACTAAACCCAAATCGAGCATGTTGACAGAAATCTTCTATCCTTCCTTTACAGTTTCAAAGCCCCTGCTACTCTTCAACAAGGTACTCTTGGAGCCTATATGGGCTACTTGGAAGAAACCCTTCTCGGGCCTGGTGTCCTACAGGCACATCGCTCAGCAATGCAGTCCCATATCTTATGATCCGAAATCAGACCAGCAGTCTAACAAGTTAGACTTTATGGTCCACAAAATGTGTTGCCCCTGGAAGCTTAGCCCATCACACTGCAAATGCGATGTCTCGACATTTCCAGACAATGCTTAAATAAGGTCCGGACTGCAGGGGCACATTCACTCATCCAAGTCCACAACTGTCATCCTACATTCTCATGTACAATGACGATACATCATCATTGGATGCGCTCCATTGGCGTCTCTGAAGATATCCAAACAAGGCTTCATGAGCATGCCATTAGATCGCGAGCAGCTATTCTGGGAGAAGTCAGTCTACTCCTTAGGGTGTCCCAAGAATAGCTTCACATTGGCACTCCTGCTGGCCCTAGTCCCTCAATGAAAAAGTTCCACTAACAGTACAGAAAGTTTCTAGTCTACTCCAGGACACGGCAATCCCCATCAGCAGCAAACCTCTCAGCTGATCGAGAAACCCTAACACATTGTACTATTCTTTTCAGCATGGGTGGATCGCAGGGGTCTCCAATATTTATTGTAATAAGAGCTACTTGTGTTCAATGGGAATCCTCCCAAGCTATTAATATTATTAGAGAAGTGGTATTAACCACATCAGCCAAGGTTACAGTAGTGGCCACCATATGCATGATTACTAGCAGTGATCACCTCTGTACTCTTGAAAACACCAACTACAAATCAAAAATATACCACACTCTAGCTCTTGCACTAAGTAAGGCTTGATACTGTGAGTCGTTTTCTTGTTGCAAGGAAGAAGTAGCTTTAATACTTTCTTCATCTAATGATCCCCTGCTTTTCCAGAGGACACTACAATGCATCCATACTGCTGACGCCCAACAACGGGCAACCCCAGCGAGATGTAAAACATTGACTTCACAATGCAACTGAAAATTGCTTACAGAATGATTCTGAACCAGTAGTGGAGGAGATGCTGAAAAAGTTACTTAATGAGGGAGCTTCAACTATGAACAATGATGTCACTGTGCCACTGGCAAAGGAACATCCACAGTGAACAGATGGCCATCAATAAAGATGAGAATCCTCTGGTAGTACGTATACTGAAGTGTAGATAGTGGAAAAGACTTTTGGTGAAGAGATGAACAGTTCTCGTGTTGATAAATTAGATTGCTTATATGAACCCAATACACTGAATTTCTTAGCAAAACCTTAAAATAAAACTGTGACCTTCATATGAAATTTGTTTACATGATTTAAAGAACTACTAAAACTTTTTACAACTTTTCCCTAAGCAAATTGGCTAGGTGATGGCAAATCCAGTGGTGGTGATGGGGCTTAAAAGGCTATGTGTGGAGTGGTATTTTTTTCTCCTTGCCATGTCTATCCGAATTCATTAGAGGCTCACCTTCCTTATGGATCAGGAAATGGTGCATTATTTGTACTTGATTTACTTGGGCAATATTGGTTTCTTTAACAGTCACCTAATACTGTGATACAGATACCTTTAGCTGCACGAGTAAATGGCTTGAGAATCAGGTAGTCACCAAGAATTCACCTTCTGGTTGTTAAATGTAGAGGGCTACTGATAAATATTGGAACATGTAACATCCATTCGACTTTTGAAGTAAAGTGATATTAATGTGCAATATCTTATTGTTAAAAAATTACATTTACATTTAGATACACACCATTTGGCTGTGCTTTCATTGGATTTGTGTTTTTCTTTCCTTTTAGAGGCGTTAACTGTGTTTTCTCTGCTTCTTTGTTTTAACCCTTTATTCTGATGGTACGAATAGAACAACCAAACCAACACCTCATTTAGATGGGTAAATATCGCATTCCATTTTTACTTACTGTCTTTAAGTGTGCATTTAGGTCTCTTTATGGGAGTGCATGTTCATCATTTTCTTTGTTTTTCACCCTCAGTCTACATGTTGTCTTTGGACAAGTAATTTCCGGACAGGAGATTGTTAGAGAAATTGAAAGCCAGAAAACAGACGCTTCCAGCAAGCCACAGGCAGAAGTACGGATACTTAATTGTGGAGAACTAATTCAGAAGCCCAAAGGTGTGCTTTATGTAATGTTTCTTCCCAAAGTAAACAATTATTGTTTAGTTGTTGAATGCCGCTACCCTGCCTGCATGCTTAAAAAGTTTAGTTTGGAGACTACAGGAAGACATAGCAATGTTAAATGTATATTTTACATTAATCCAAAGTAAAAGTGACTATTTATTAATGTAGGTTGTGGTTATTTAACAAAGATATTATGTTCCATAAACTGATAGCCAATGGCTCAAGGTTGAGATCTGGTAGTCAAACCTGGAATTCATTCTGTCTTGTGTTTAGTGATATCTGGCTCTGTAATAGGGACTTCACTTTTTTTCTGGAGGCATACACCTATAGTAGATTTTTAGATTTTGGGGAACTTTGTACCTAGGCCCTACCCAAAAATTCTTCAAACTAGGAAAACTATGACTTGGACATAATTTTGGTGTAACCATCTGCAGTTGTATCTTGCTTAATATTTGATGGCCTTTATTGTTCATACAGCCTTTAACAATTGGTGGTATGATTTGGGAAGAACACATTGAGAATGATTACCTTTGTCAGCATAAGTAAGTTCATGGAGTATTTGTCAAACCACATATTAGGACTGATGCTATTAGATTGTAATAATTCAGCTGTTTCAACTAACCCCCTATAGCAATTAACAGGCTGAAGTACTCCTCGGCAAAATCATTCAGTACTGCCATAAATCCATATTGTGTTGCAGGTGTTTAATGAGTAGTTCTCCAACTTGTGCATACGTTCAAATTAAAAGGCTTCTCTATACATAAAGGATAAAATCTATTATTTGTAGAGTGCTGCAAAGCCTGAGGCATGGACCTTTATAAGGTCAACTTCGATAAGGTCATTTGCCAGATTGATCTGATGATAGCAAAAGCACTTGTTTCTACAATTTTCTTTAAACCATATTTATTGGATTTGTTAGCAATACAATATAGAAGGCCCACATTTATATTTTAGGTGCAATTGTTATACTTTATAATTATACTATACTGTGTATAATGTCGATAATACAGCAAGTATGTGTAGCATGGCCTGGTCAGCTGTAGAACATCAATATATAGATCAAATAATGAGCTTGTGTCACTCCTGTAGGGTGTCTCAGAAATGTGTCGGGGATATTAGATGAGGGGATAGGGTATAGGTGCCATGGCCGTTGTGGGTGTGCTGGTATAGTGCTGGCCGTTGATTTCTACCCTGGCTGGGTGCCTTCCTAATTGGACCATTGCCCATACGTGCAGTTAGGGATCGCCAGCAGGGCCAGTCTGGAGACTGTGCACCTGGTCGCCATAAGCTGCCACTATGTGGCACTTACGTAGACCGCGGACCTCATGCCACAACGCCACTGATTCCGCTCCTGCCCATCTAATCACAGCCCTTTGCCACCATGAGGCCCCTCAGAGCCTTGCTGCCTTCCACTTCATCTCTATTATGCGCCTAGCCAATTGCGGCACTAAGCCAATAAAGCGATTGACCACTTCTGTAGCCCTTCCTCGTTTGTAAAGGCCCAGGATGCAACTGCCCTGATTATTTAGGTCCTGTAGGCCTGTTGACTTGCAACAATGTTGTTCAAACATCATCCCAGAGGGTTCTTGCCAGCGGGCAGTCCCAGAACATGTGGAGAATGTCAGCCTGAGGAGTATGGCGTCAGGGGGAGGGGGATTAGGGGGTTTGAAGGCTTGCAGGTGACGCTTACGGGATGTATTCTATGGATCTTGGCCGGCGTGAGATAAGCCCAGTGGAGGATGTTATGCTGTATGTATTGGAATTGAGCATTTTGGGAGAACTTGCGTGGATAGACAAGCGCCCTTTGTGGCTCAGGGGCTGCCCTAAATCTTGCTCCCACTGCAAATGCAGGGTGGCTAGGGTAGCCGCGGTTCTACCTGGAATGGCCCGGACAATCAAAGATATGAGCTGCCTTCCACTGTCAAATGTAAAAAGTGCCTGTGTGAGGGGTGGGCTCCGTGTCTGCCACGTCCCATAGGCACTCGAGTGCCTGTGCATGAGAAAGTGCCCTGCCAGGAGGCCTGTCTACTCCGACAGACGGTCAGAAGGGATCTGATTGCCCTCCTGAAAGAAGTTCCCCAATGTCGTCCGGCCCAGTGAGTCCAACTGTTTCGCGCCGTCCCTGCCAGTATCTGCAAAAGGATATTGGATTCATTGTATCAAGTAGCCTTCTAACAGCTCTAGAGTATTTGCAAGTTGCACTGAACTACCTCCGTACACCAGGGTGAGTCATCAATGATTACAGCATAACAACTGTGTGCATGACCTCCATCTCACTTCCATCCTCCTTAGTTTCGCATCTTCTTTTGACATAGTTGACCATACCCCTTTGCTCTTTTTTAAGTACTTTACCAATTCTACTGTGTCTTCATACTCCTCCAACTATATAATTGAGCATTTCCCGGAGTCTATGGCCTAGGACCCATTTTCTTGCTTTATTTAGCAGTTGGAGGTATTATCTTTTTTTTTGGCTTCACCTACCACTCCTTCCTTGTTGTCTCCCCATATCCTTTTCTCCTTGCTCTCCTGACTCCATCCGTGCCTCGGGAAGGTTACGCCCTCCGAGTTTTCAATTTACAATTGTGTGCTGTAAAAAAAAAAAAGAGACTATTCTCTTCTATTAGACTACTTCTCCGCCTTTTAACACTGGATGACCACAAGCTTTCCAATGCATAACCCTGGCAAGATCATGTTAGTCTACTTCTTTCTTCATTTAATCTTTGATAGATTCATGTGCTTGAATAATTCCCTTTCTGCCCCATTCTTAAGCAAACTCACTAAAAGAGCAGCCTTCCCAGAGCGGTTCACAATCTTCAAAGAATATTAAATCATCTCAGACTTCTACACTAGACTGTGCCACTTTACATTGCACAGAAAGTTTCCTTAATCGCGGTCTGAATTGACCTCAAATCCTCCTTTCAGTAGAGCGCAGTTTTAACAATCTTACTACTGGGTATCTCTCTTTGCTTTTGACTTTATAGAGCACTCTAAATTATTACAGGTATAAAGGGACTTTCCAGAACTGGTTTTAATCTCATCTCAAATAATTTCCCTTCTTCCTTTCCAGTCTTCATATTTCATCTCCGAACCAGGTGTTCTTCTAGGCTCCACCTGCAGATCATTTCTAATCAACACTTTCTCAGCTCGCACCAGAGGATCATGAAATTCTTCAGTTGCCCTTGCTACATGTATAAAGGCAACACTCTGATTAGTCACAGACTGGAAAAAGCCTTCTGACCTGGAATCCTGTGTTGTAGGCTCCTGCCTCCTACGAGTGGACCAATGGATGTCATGACATCACCTAAAGCTCGGTATTCAAAACTTGAAATCATCACCTGCAGAAATTGTTCCATGTACCACCCTACTTCTCCGTCTTTCCTCGAGTTAAAACCTCCAATGACTGCCACCAGCATAGTGAGGTACCTGTGTTGTAGACTCCTGCCTCTTACTAATGGATAAATAAATGTCATGAAATCAGCTAATGCTTAGTATTTAGAAATTGAAATCCTCATCTAAAGAAATTGAACCATGTACCACCTCACTTCCCAGTGCCTCCCGGCATTACTGAGTGCCACCTGCAAACTGAAGAACCTTGGAACATGGACCCAGATCTCTCTCTTCTTCGTCAGGTAATCCGGTTAGTCAAAACATCTTTCACAATTAGGACTATCCTTTGCTTCTTCCCATACCTGGGGTCCCTCACAGGGTACATTCCACCATTGACTTGTTCCTCTGTCGTCTAGATTCCAGCAATAGAATATACCTTGGTGCTGTGGTCTTTATCCTTCTTAGCCATTAGGGGCTTCAGAACGCCGCCATCACCACATTACTGCCACCTTCTTTCAAGCTATTCCATGTATCTTCTTCAAGACCCAGTGCATTGCTCATAGTGGCACACCCATCTTAAGTAGCTTAAACTCCACACCTTCCATTCAATGCCTATTCTCAACACTGTTATCCTCACATAAGACATTCTAAACTTGTCATATACGTGCAATATAAACACTTCTAACTAGCATGCCTGAGCATGGTGCCAAGTCTGGAGTGACAAAACAGGTGTGCCCCTCAGGCAGGATTCAACACAGATCATACTATAAGCCTACACTCCTCCAACTATACCTATTCGACTGGATAGCATCATACCAGACTTGAAACGGCCAGTGCTTCAGGGATGCAAGAGTTGTATCAGCATTCTGTATGAACAATTAACACAACCATGGCTAGGGTAATAACATCTGATTGAATATATCCAATTTTGCTAGAGCTACTTTTAAATGTGTACAAAAGGTATTTTCATCAAGATTCCAGCTAATGCCTTCTCCATACAAGATTCAAGTATTATATAAATTCTATATATTTATTAGTTTAGACTATTTCAAAAGGCTGCCTTAGGTTATGGGAACATTCACTATTTCTTCTGCTACATGTTGCTGTATGAATTATTTTTTCGAGTGTAAGCTTGCTGTTGATGACATCCATTGTAGCCCTCGCCTAAAAAGGTTTGGTTTAAACTGCATGGTCTAGTGTTTGTCAGGCTCTCTGTCATCCGCATAAGTACTATCAGGCTCACTTTGTATTGTAGTTTACGATGGGGTAGCCCTGTCTGTCTTTCTCAAAGCAATAACACATTGGCCTGTTCTCATGTTAATAATGTTTGTATTAAACAAAAAGCTTAAAGCAACCTAACAGCTAGAGCGAAGCTGGGGAATCGGGTTCGAGTATAATCCGTATTTGTAAAGCGCGAACTACTCACCCTTACGGGTCTCAAGGCGCTGGGGGCCGTCGTGGAAATTAAGTGAGCTATTGCCCAGAGTCACATGGTGCTGAGCTGAGCTGCCGCCGGAGCTGGGGATCGAACCGTGAGCCCTGTGCTCCGAAGTCAGCTGCCCTGGCCGCTGCACCACACCTCTCCACTGTCTCGGCAAGGAACACTTAACATCCTGTGATTCTGGGCAAATCACTTAATCTCCCGATGCCTAACAAAATTAATGTGTCCGTCTGTAATGCAACTGGTGCTCATATAAAGCGCTCTGATACCTTCGGGTCAAGTTCGCGCTGTATAAAAATCCAAAGGGAAAAAAAAAAAACATGACCATGTTACTTTTGGATCCAGAAAAGGGGAAAAGAATTAGAAGATCCTAACCCTTTAGTTCCGGTTTCGCAAGTCACTGGCTTTAAGGCTGTCTTTGCCCATGTGCAACGATCTGCTGTATTTTGGCTAAGTTCACTCTATAGAAATACCATATACATACATACATCTCAGAATGCAAATGCGCAAATAAAAGCAGAGACTGTCACACATTTGGAATTCAAACTCAGTTCTCCTTTAGACACTTGCAATCAAACTACTGTTTAGAAGCAATGTATATGAATAGTTAGATTAAAGAAAACATACGTTTAATGCAACTAAATCTATGTCTTTGTTCAGCTGCAAAAGCAAATAGTAATTGAGGGAAGGCTTATTGCCCTCCTGCTGCTCAATTGGTCTTTGATTCCTGCAGCAGCATCTCATTTGTACTGAGAGCTGCTTTGTGAAATTTAAAAGCTGCTCTGCAGGGATTGTGCTGGACCATAGAGCGGGCATTGTGACTGAGACAAAGCATCTGGAAGTAGGGGAGAGGATTATGTGCCTATTTCGTGTGTGAGGCCTACGCAAAAGTGAAAAACATCAGTTGCTAAAGCAAAAAAACATTTTAAGTAAAAGAAAGGACATCATGGCGCACTGGGACTAGCACTGAAGGGAACTATTTTTTGACAGACGTGCACAATCAAAATGTAATTACTCAAAGACGAGAGCTAAAGGCTGAAGTGAGTGGATATGTTGCTCCATGTTGTATACTACGGTGGGTGGAAGCAAAATGTGAAGGAAGACCACTGACCAAAAGCAATTGTATACTTTTTTGGGAAAGACAGTAATTTAGATGGACGACTAAACCTGTGTCAAAAGCCAGACCTAAAAATGGCCTCCATTGACTGGAAGTTATTCAGGAAATCAGTGATAGGCTGCTCAGGCAAATCTGATCTAAGGAGGCCTCTAGAGAAAGTGGTGTGCTGAGCCTATTCGCTTACGTGGTTGAATTTTACACAATTTACAGTGTGGTGAAAGGGAACTAAATAAATACTACTATTTTGCCACACAACCTATTCACACTATTTAGTGCTATTTGTAACACTACTAGGGACTGAGAGATCTCGAAACAAGACATTCTTGTAGTCAACTTTATAACAAGTTAGAGGCCCAACCATCAACGCTTGTATGGTAAGCGGATGAAAATGAAGAACCCTGAACAGTTGGTGAAACTTGAACCAGTAATTCTTGATCATGTGCTTAATACTGGGAGTAAAACTCATGTCTGAATCTCAAAAGGTCCCTATATTTCCTAGTGTATCCACGTACTTAGTTGAAGCTCCTACAAAGGAGGCTAGGGCCAGTATGTAGAGGATGAAAGAAGGTGCTAGGAGCTCACAAGCATTACACGTTTTTCCTTTGTCCAATTTACAACCATTCACCTTTAACCAGAAAGCGAACTTAAACAGACTTACGTTTAACTTGTCAAAGCAATCGACAGCAGCCTGTGGATGGAGTTAGTGTGTCAGGAGCATAAAAGTGTAACTAATACCTTCAGCATGAATAAGGTGGAGTCTAAGGTAAATATTAATTAATACTGGCAACAACTCTGATCCTTCTGGGGCCCCACGTTAGACTTTGTGGAGAAGCGACGAAGACACTAAGATTGACATGTTGGGTGTGGCCATCAGGAAATAAGGCAAACCAGCTTAATGGCTAATCATGGGCTCCCAGCGCTGTCCATCAGATCTTCAACTAAAGCAAATCAATTAGCATTGTCAAAAGCTGTAGGTAAATCTAACATGACCATCAACAAAAGTCTCCCATGGCCTTCATTCGGAAGTAGCTTGTCCCAAACTTTCTCCAGGGCTGTACCTCATGCCTTGGTCGAAAGCCTAACTGAATGGAAAGTTTTTCTTTAAATGATCCTGCATAAGAACCTCATCTGCTTTTCCCAGGATCTCTGACATCCAGGACTGTCCTGAGTTTGAAGTTGCTGTTTAAGGTAGGACTGAACAAGGGCTTTTTCAATCAGGCTTTAATTAACACTCTCTTAAAAGTATAATGGACATTGACCTTAGAAAAGGACAGATTGAGAACTTTGGCCACAAACTGGCCGATAGCCTTTTTGTGAGGTTTAGCTTATGCAACCAGGAGCGAGTCTTCCTGTCCGCTTGTCTGTTTCAGGATTAACAGAGACTCCTTACATTCAGGAAGAGCAATGTCTTGAAGGTTCAGCAAAAGTCTTGATTCACCTGATCTAAAATGAGGTTGTTAGTGAGTGCCTTTAATCTTGTTGACTAAGATAAGGTTAAATGTCACAATTGGATCCTAGGATTCTCCATTGCTTTCTTGTGGTGCAGATAGAACATTTTGAACTCCTGAAAGATTTCTTGAGGTTTATTGATGGTAGCAGAATTTTTTAGAACATTTTCCTTTGTCTCATACAGTGTTTTTCTATGGGTGGTTGAAGCCCTTTTCCAAGTGACAAATTCAGATTTCATCTAGAGGATCCTGCCAGAATTAGTGAGAGATCCTTCATGACATCCTCATGGGTGATTTTGTCAAGTAGGTTCACTTATTGTCTGGGTCTGTTTTCCATCAGTGCCAGCTGCAAGCACACTCTTATTCTCCCTAGAGTTTCCTCAGTGAGGATGTCTGTGGGACATGTTTTCCAATACAATACACATTTCTTTCTTATCCAATCTTTCCTTGGGTGATTAAGAAAATTGGAGGATACACAGTTGAAATGATTCTCATCATGCTGGGCTAGGTGACGACTTGGTTTATAGACTTAAACAAGCTCAGGCTGTCTTCCAAGGAGTTTATTGCTAGAATGAGACCTGATGTCTCATCAAGAAGGCAAGGTGCATCGGAATTGGGCAACACTTTACCTCCAGCATGGACGTTGAATGGCAGACCTTTGTGAGGTAGTGAACATGCTTTTGACAGGAAGGTGTGCATCCACCTAATCACTATACCCAAGGAGGTGGATGAGTTTTTCTTATAGGTACCCATTGACGGATGTGAATCCCTTGCCTTCGGAGGCCTTCACAGAATTTCAGTATATAGAGCTATAGCTGAGTTTTATGTGGGAATCAGATGTCTCTGCCTTTCTTTGCTGTCCTGTTCAAAGTTCCTTTCTCTGTTACCATTTGCAGTGTAATGTGTGAGATATTTATCTCATTCTCTCACTTTCCCCCTTGGTGTGAGATTTTATTTTAATGCTTACGTTTTTGTGGGGGCTCCATTTGTGCCTCTCCATTATTTCCTTTATGTTTGCTTTATGTTGGTTTGGATTTACTTTATGTTCAGCTTCTAAATACCTGGAGTTTGTCTTGGTATTTGAAAATGTGCTAGATACTGACCTGATATTTGGCGGCTGTAAGAATCGAGGTAATGTTTTGTAGTTGCATTCATTTTGTACTTCCTACGCCTGATGAGGTGCCAGAGTGCATTTGTTTGTATGTCTATCATGTGGCCTACAGAGGTAGTGTTTGTTTTGTGTAAGGACCAAAGTTGTTATTGTGTTTTGTCTCTGCACCTTTTGTGTGAACTTTTGATTAAAAAAAGGAGTGAATTAGTACACTTAAGCTTTAGACTTGGGGTTATGGATGCATAGAAAGTGCAAAAGTGCATTGTGACCTCTGTGTTAAGTGTCTTGGTGTTGTGCATATATGGCAGAGACTGCTTCAGTTGTGCTGCAGCAAGAATGTAGCTGTACTATCACATGGGTGTAGGAGAAAAGTGTGAGGTATTCATGCAGGTATTCACTAGTTTTAGAATGTGTTAATTTTTGGGCATTTTGATCACATACCACATGCAAAGGTTCTCTGTGCCAAACTGTCCATAGGCTGCTAAGACCCGCTGTTTAAGGCTCAGTCTACTGCAGGGGGCCAACCATGGCAGAGGTTGGGCGCAGGGCAGTATCTTATGCCTAAATAAAGAGTCAAACAGTGTGACTTCTGTGAATTTTGTGTACTTAAATTCCAATCCCTGGTGCACAGGGCCTGAATTGGTGCCAGACAGACCCCTGTGCCCAACCCGTCACAGTTTGCCAATACCCAGGTAGACCTCAGGCTCCCAACTTGCCACACAACCATCGTTGCGCTCAGTCTTTGGCCAGGCCCTGCACCCAACCTGTTGTGGGGAGCCAAACCCCGCAGCACAGAAGAGTTGGGCCTGTGGAACTGCGAATCCAGAGCAAGCGTCAAGTCCTGGGCAACTGTGCAAAGCCTAACAGTTAATATAGGTAAGCTGTTTGATTTTTTTTGTTTGTGGTTCTCAAAATAACTTGGTTTTTTTTATGTAAGGGGGGTATTTTTTTGTTTATTTTTTTGGGGATATTTTACCTTTTTATAACTACTGTTGAGGCAAACAGACACTTTGAGATGCAGATTAAGATCCTGCTGTTCCTTGCCCGGCACTGCTTCAGAAAAGCATCTCTCTCTCCTGGACACTGTCCATCTTTGGCCGTGGTCGTCGTTCAGCCGTAAAAAAAGCTTTGCATGGGCATGAGTTGCCTTATACTGTCTCTCCTGTATAGTCAGCAGTTGTATTGTTTGTGTAAGATGACTTGTTGGTTGCACAGTGGCCACAGGGCATATGGCAGGCACCAAACCACCAGCAAACAATAGTCATGACATGATGTGTCTGAGTAGCAAGGAAATTGAAGGATCTAGACTAGGGCACAATGATGTATTTTAAACCAAAACCAGAATACATTGTTAATGAGGCTCCTAAAGACTGTACCAGTGATGTTTAGTGTGTATTAATTTGGGAAAGGAATCCTTATCTTAATAAACACACGCCATCTAGGTTTCAGCACAATTCTCTGTGAAACTCTGCTCAAACTTTGGTAGCTATGTCACGAGTAGCAAGCAATTCCCCAGAATAAGGGGTGCAAAGTTCAGGCAGTGGCAACTTTTTTACGTTCCTAAAAGCAACACAATAAAATTTCCCCAAAATTTCGAAAAATAGAGAACAGGTTAGTAAGCAAAAGACAAAAATCTGAAAAGGGGAACGGCAGACATGATTTTTAAAGTTTAAGGCAAAAAAACTAGAAAAAGTAAGGCACCATTGAAAAATTTCAGTTTGTGTTTGACCCAAACTTAAGTGCTATTTCGGGCAGACTGCAATGGAATGGAGTTTGGATACACCAAGCAGGTCATCCCTGTCCAAGTTTTTACCTTGTGACTTAGTCTGTTTTTTGGAATTCGAAATCCTCCAGGGTTGCAAGGTCCAACGCTGATTTAATCAAGTGTCATTTGAAGTCCGATATTTTGTTTTAAGCTCCTGCTGGAACCATTGATTTTGGTGCCAAAAGCACTGAGCATTGCAATGCTGAATTTTGTAGCCACCTACATTGCTTAACTGCTGCAGTAGAGCTGCCACCTTGGCCTAGTTAAAGGTTTTTCAGCTTGGGGATTAGTCACTTTTTTGGTTCTCAAAATCCTCCAATGGGGCAAGGCTAGAAGCTGTAGCTGGGTAGGGCTCCACTGGGCCGGATAGCTTTACTGCGAGGTTCGCTAAACCGGTTTATAGCCTTGCAGAAAGGTCTGTCCAGGAAAAACCTGTTTGAATTATTTATTTGTTTTGGGTGCGCCATCCCCAGGTATCCCTCAGCACCTTGTTCCATCCTCTAAAGATGGAAAAGCCCCACTTCCTTTCTGGTCACTACTGCATTCCCCAGCTCTGCAGGGCAGGCATATAGGCACAAGGTTTCTATCCAGCAAGGGGTTCTGCTGACTCCAGTCTGTAGTGGGCATTCGGGCCTTGTTGAAGTCAGTGGGGAAACAGGAGGCCCTTTGACGCTTGGAGATCAGTTTCAAACCCTGGTTAAAAGCAAGAACCACGAGTCCGTCAATCCTCTTGTTATCCTGTGCACTCGTCAGTAATTGAAGAATTTTTCCCACCCAGTCCTGTCTTGTTTTCTTTGTTTGTGCACTCCAACACTTCCTCTTTGCTTCAATGTAAAAATACTCAGAAGCACAAAATTAAAAATGACTAACCATTTCTTCCATCAAAATGGATTCAGGCTTTCCCTAAAACCATTCCTAATTTAAATGAGATTTCTTCCCTCTGTCATTCAAGAACTGTTTATCTCCTTCTGGGACTGGAGCCAGAATGACTAGGGTGCCCTGAAAAACTGGTGGCCGATCCAGTCAGCCCTGTTCTGCATCTCAAAGTGAAACGAGGTAGTGTGAAGGGTGTCCTTGTTTTCTGCCATTTGTCTCAATCCCCATTCCAGAGATAGCTAATTCTTCTTAATTGATCATTAGGTGTTAACAGCCCTGCCTTCCTGGCCCTACAGGACAAACGATTGTCCTCAAGGTGTGCACTTAAAAAATCAAATACAATAGGGACTTTCGTCATCTCCATATCCAACCCTCAGCTACATAACCCTTCTGAGTTCTTCAAAGTTGCTGTCCCAGACAGGTGGGAATGGAGAGGATGAAGACAAATTTTAAGGTGCAGAGAAAGAATATTGATGCAAAAATACCGACTTGCGCAAATATCAAGGTAAAAATATCGTGGGTCAGAAATACCGACAGACAAAATATTGTGGTTAAGAATATCGATTTTAGGTAAGTAATATCGATGTTTAAATTAGCAAAGTGTTTAATATCGTTTGCAAAAATATAGTTAAGAATAGCGATTTTTTTTAATTTTTTTTTATTAATGTTATGTATTTTAGTATATATTTTATATGTATGTGATGTATTTTTTTTGTATAAGAATTGTTTGTATTTTTATTATATGTGTTAAAATTTTAGTAGTTATAAATTATTATTATTTTTTTTTAATTTTGTGTTTTTAGTTCTGTAGCAGGTTGTGGGTTTGTAGGGGAATAGGGTGGGAAGCTATGTTCCCAGTAAGCTGCGCGCATGGGCGCGCGGGCAGCACCATTTTTCCAGCGCCCATTGTCTCTCCTGGAGCGCACACGTGCCCAGACCTGAAAGGAGGACAAAGTGGATGTTTTGAAATGTGCCTCATGAAAGGCAAAGGTCACGCTATCAGTAGAAAGTCTGCAGAAATGAAAACGCCTTGTCCTGAAATGCGTGTGTGTAAGAAAGTGCAGAAATAAAAATGTCTTCTCCTGAAATATGCATGTGTTTAAATCATGGACAAGATTTAAACACAGGCTTTCCAGGAGAAGGCATTTTTATTTCTTCAGACTTTCTACTGACAGCCATGATCTTTGCCTTCCACAAGGCACATTTTATTTATTTATTTATAAAGTTTTATATAGTGCGAACAAGATCCCGAAGGATATCAGAGCGCTTCACAAAGGAAGGAAGGAGGTAAATCCAATATCGACAACCAGTAAGGATACACAACAGGAATAATCGCATAAATCCTAGACAAATAATCGCATAATTCACAGACAAAAGAATCAAGGATAGTAGTACAATAAACGGGTATGTAGCAGGCTATGAAAGGGGGTGTACAATGCGGAAAAGAAGAGCATAGATCCAATATCGACATCAAGTAAGAATACACATCAGGAATACTCGCAAGTTTCCCAGACAAGTGAATCAAGGAGAGAAATACGATTAACATGAATATAACGGGCTGCTACGAAGGGGGACACACAATGCGGTAAAGAAGAGCAGCATCACATGAATGTACAATGGTTGTAGGAACAATGATTTAGAGCAAGTGATCCTAGCCCAAGTTGAGGTAAAAATGAGGTAAAGAAGAGCAGCATCACATGAATGTACAATGGTTGTAGGAACAATGATTTAGAGCAAGTGATCCTAGCCCAAGTTGAGGTAAAAATGTGTTCATTAGGAATCTTTTGGCTTCCAGTTTGAAAGCAGTCGTTGAAGAGATTCTGCGTACTTCCGGTGGAATAGAGTTCCATATCCTTGGGGCAGCACCGGAGAAGGCTCGGAGACCAGTTCTCTTTTTGCTAAGGATGGGTGGTTTCAGGAGGAGAGTGATAGCGCTTCTTGAAGCTCTCCCACCGCAGGATAATTCAAGCTTTTGCGCTAGGTACCTGGGAGTTTTGAAATGCAGGGCTTTGTGCTCCAGAACGGCAATCTTTAACTGAATTCAAGCTTCATAGGGCAACCATTTAAGAGATTTTAGGATTGGGGATATGTGCTCACTTCGTTTGGTACCTGTGACCAGTCTAGCCGCAGGGTTCAGTGATGCCCTTAGGGGAGCCAGGGTGTATTTGGGAAGGCCACAGAGCCTAGCGCTGCCGTAGTCCAGCCTCGGCAGGACCAGTGCTTGTACCACCTGCTTGAAGTCCTTTTGAGGAAGGAATGGCTTGATGTTTCTGAGTGTCCTCATCAAGTGATTAGCTCCCTTACACACATTGCTAATATGATTTTTCATATTCAGGTGTTTGTCCAGGGTGATTCTGAGAGATTTGGCTGAGTCAATGATGAGAGGGGTGCAATTGAAGGCAGTGGGGTGATTCAGCCAGGGGTCTAGCTTTGGGATGTGGTTCGGGGGAGATATGAAAAGAAATTCAGTTTTGGAAGTGTTGAGCAGTAGATGGTTCTCCGTTAACCAATTTTGCGTAGTATTTAGGGTAGTGTTGAGTGAGATGATGTTGTCCAGGTCTGAGATTTTCAAATAAAGTTGTGTGTCGTCCGCGTACATATGGAAGAAAATGTTCGTGGAGTTTAGAGAATTAGCTAGTGGTTCCAAGAAAAGGTTGAAGAGGATAGAAGATGGGGCGGACCCTTGGGGGACACCCATGAGTACTGGGGAGGGCTGGGAGAGGGAGTGGTTTGCCTTGATTCTTTGTGATCTGTGGTGAAGGAAGGACGAGAACCATTGTAACACCCGACCCGAGAAACCCATCCTGTTCTTCAGAATGGATAGAAGGTTGTCGTGATTAACCATGTCGAAAGCGGAAGAAAGGTCAAGGAGGATTAGGAGGCAGGAATCATTTTGGTCAAGCATTTTTAAGATGTCATCCTTAACGTGCGTGAGAGCCGATTCGGTACTGTGCCCCTTCCGAAAGCCAGATTGATGCTGGTCTAGGAGTTGGAAATTCTCTATGTGAGCACAGAGTTGGGATTGTACGCATTTTTCAAGTAGTTTGGCTAATGTGGGGATGTTGGAGATAGGGCGGAAATGATTGAGGTCAGATTCATCTGCGTTAGGTTATTTTAGGATAGGTGACACATGCGCTGCTTTTAAGCAGTCTGGGATCGTGCCTTGTGATAGAGAAGCGTTTACAATCCTTGTCCAAGTGGGGATGAGTACATTCTTGATTTCTTTGAAGATGGCCGGTGGCAGCGGGGTCACTGAAGTGGTTAGATGGATTGATGTTCTGAAGAATCTTGTTGATGTCTTTTTCACTGAATGGGGTAAAGGTGCCCCATGTCGCATTGTTCTTGGTGTTCAGGCTGATAGGTTTGCGCTTTTCTGAGAGGTCAAGGGGTGGTACGGACCCGGGGGATGGCAGTAGCGCCTTCTTAGTAGCGAGTTCAATGGTGATGAGCCTTGATTTCTCGGTGAAGAAAGCAGCAAGATCATCGCAAGAAGGTGGGCTGCCTCTGGAGTCAGAGTTGTTTGGGCCTACCACTGATTGCTGTTTGACCAGCTCGAATAGTTTCTTGGGGCGGTTTGCAGCTTGATCAAGTTGGTGTCTGAAGTAGTCTGCCTTAGCGCTCTTGATTTGTTTGCTGTAAAAGCTTCTAACATCTCTAAGGAGTTTTAGTTGTTCCAAGGAGGGATTGGATCTCCAGGAACGTTCAGCTGCCCTAAGGTAGCGGCGCTCCGTATTTAAATTGTCGTTGTACCATGGTTTGGATATTTTTGTTGAGGCATTTTTTTGTTGGAGCGGTGCGATGTCGTCCATGATGTTGGAGATGGTCGAGTTGTAGGAGTCGGTGAGTAACTGAACATCGAACAAGTCTGCTTGGGATGAGAGGGCAGATTTACATTGGCCTGCTAGATCAACTGAGTTTATTGATCTGAGGTCCCTTTTCCAGATCTTTGATTTCGTTGGTTGAGACTTCCTCAACGACACCTCCCTGTTTATATAAAACAGGATGCAGTGGTGATCGGACCAATCGCAAGGGGTAATGGTATGCAATGTGATGGTCTGCCCTTTCGAGATAATGAGGTCTAGAGTTTCTCCTTTATTGTGAGTTGGTTGGTCACAGTGCTGAGTCAGTTCTTGATCATTCAAAAATGCTTAAAGGCAAGTTACCGCTTGGTCATTGGGGTTAGACCAGTGAAGGTTGAAATCACCAAGGAAGATTTGGGACACGGCTGAGTCGACATTGCCAGAGATGACTTCCATTAGTTGCTCGATGAAAGGGAGATTGTCTCCCGGGGGTGATAAAAAGTGTGAAGTTTGCAAACCGGCAGGTTATTACTTGAGATGCTGAGACAAAGGTATTCACAGGAGGAGGGCGAAGAGGACTCTAAGTGAGAAATCGAGAGTGTGTTCCTATGAATACACGCTAGGCCACCCCCAGCTTCCGAACTCTGTCTAGCCTAATTATGTCGTGAGTAGGTGGTACTAGTAGGTCTAGGATAGGGGTGGAGGTGGGATTTAGCCAAGTTTCAGTGAGGATGATAATGTCTAAATCATTGTGTTGGATGAGGTCGAAGATGTCAGAGGCGTGTTTATTGGCTGACCTGCAATTGAGTTGTACACATTTAAGTCGTGGTGGATTAGTGCGGGAAGGAGACTGGGTGACGTTCACTCTCTTGAGGTTGTCTTTATTGATGACTCTAGGATTGTGAGGAGGTTCTCTGTACGGGTTGGAATGGATGGTTTGTATTTTGCTCGGCGGGATCATGTTGGAATTGGACCTAGTAGAGTACAAGTTGTGCAGGTCATTGAGATCATTGGGTGCCAGGTAGGTCTCAAATCTTCTGGGGTGGGAGGGCGCGTTAGCTAAGGGAATGGTTTGCGAGACGGGGGGGTGTGCTAAAAACTTACCCATGCGTTCACTCATACAAGAGGAGGCTCTGGGCAGGTTCGCAGAGGTGAGGAAGGAGCTGATCGCGTGGAAAAGATCATTTGAGAGAGCTTTCAGGTCATGTAGTTCAGTAGTGAGGAGGTGCAGCTGGAGAGATGCATCATCCAGGCGCGTAACCTAGTCTGAAAGGGGTAAAGGGTGTGTTGGGAAAGCGAGTGGAGAAAGGGGGCCTCGGTGTAAGCCCTTGGGGTCCAAGGTGATGGGGAGTGGCTCCTGGGGAGGGAGTTGATCCATTGGGACTAGCGGAGTTCCTTGACCTTTAGGTATCAAGGTTGGAGCATTAGCGAGGGCGATATGACCATTGACCTGAGGGTCAGATACGGTCCAGACAGGAGAGAGTGGGTTTGACCGATCATGGTCTGTGGAGGGCAGTTGCCCACTCACCATAGTAAGAGGCGTGGGGAGAGGGATGAGGGAAGAGGGATCAGTTGTTGAAGGCAATGATAGTAGGTCACATGGGGATCTCTCCGAGCGAGGAACGGATATAATCTGATTGGCTGGTTGAGCGACGGGTGAACCCGGAATGTCTCTCACATTCTGAGTCGGGAGTCTAGAGGGTTGGGGCACGTCAACAGGGGACAACACCGCTCTGTGATCATCTGAAGGCGAAGAGTGATTTAGAGAGAGTGAGGGCCTACCCCGAGTGGTGGGGGGAGGACTAGTGGTGACCTGAGTGATGGAAGGGTGAGAGTGGGTGTCATTGGGTTTCGCCGAAACCGCGTTTTTGAGTAAAGGGAAGATAATTGCTATCTTAATTAGATTGACATTGGAGGCTTAGATTAGATTTCAAAAACATCTTCAACCTCCCTTTCAGATAAGGATCATCCCCCAGGGGCAGCAATACAAATGCTAGGACTACAACTGAAGAAACTTCATGGAGGAGTGTTCTTTTGACACGAATTTCAAAGTAATTAAGACTGTTGGAATGGATGGAGTAATTTTTTCTGCTTCCCTATAACTTTCCTTGATGCACACAATAATCACTATCAGTAAAAAAAAATAAAAAGGAACCATAACCAGTCAACAGCCCCTGAAGTCCAATAGGGTGCTATCTTTGGTCGCAAGGAATGCTTGTTTTAATTAAATTGTATTTATATAGCGCTTAGAACCCCTGACGAGGCGTCGAAAATATCAATCTTTATATTACGTAATAAAACATAGTTATGTACATCAAAAGAATGCCTAAAAGGGCTGCTTGCAAACAGAAGGTTTAAGGAGTGTACAAGAAAGATGAGTGGAGGAATAAGGGAACTTTATAGGAAGTTGTTTGCATAAAGAAAATATGCTACCTTAAGGCTTCTTTAAATTGCTGAAAGAGAACAGAATCAGAGGTAGAGGAAAGAGGGAAACATTCTGGCTGGTTGGGTACTTGAACAACTCTTATGCCGCCCCAAGGCTGCTTCAAAAAGCTACAAAGGGAACTGATAAGATAGAGTGGAAGATGAAGTGTAATCCTTTATATGAAGCAATATAAGTCCATGTTTCCTCACCTACCTCTCGGTCATGATCCATTATTCCCTGGTTCTTTCCCCATTTTGCACTTTGAAGTAGTCTTGGGCAGCATAACAATTAAACGAGCACCCAACATGCTGTATTGTTCTCCTCTTCCATATAACCCATCTTTCCTCCCTCTTCATTTCCCTTGTTCGCTTGGGAGGAGCCTTAGGATAGCACATGTACTACACAAACTTCCAGAATGCCCTAAAAGTTCCCTGTTCTCTCGCCTCATCTTCTCTCTCTCTCCTGTCACTTCTTTCCTATTTCTATTCTCACACAGCACTTGGAAGCAGCTTAAAGACTGCATAGGGCTATGCAAAATTCTAAAATGCTATGACATTCCTCTTTTCTCTCTCGTTTGGAGACAAATATGTAAATATCAACTATTTATATTATGTTTAAGACTGACATTTAACCACTTAGCAAGTGCTTACAATTTTGACAGTTG
Source organism: Calotriton arnoldi (assembly GCA_963921515.1). NCBI lineage: Eukaryota > Metazoa > Chordata > Amphibia > Caudata > Salamandridae > Calotriton > Calotriton arnoldi. The sequence continues at coordinate 686,762 of CAWUFW010000070.1, forward strand.
GGTAATGGAGACACAAACATTAAGTAGTCAAGCTTGTATAGTTTGCATTGGGGATTGTTTTGCACTCTTGCAATGGCAAAAGCATTTTTACTTTGAGGTACAAAAGCCTTGTGTTTCACCTTCATCAGTGATGCCATGTCTGCTGGAAAACATGCCTCCCAAAACCTAAAATATATAACAGCACATCTGATACAGTGGGTAAATTACAATATCTAGTACTTTGGTTGGAGCCTTTGTAGAAAAGGGGATGTGCTGACATTGTTTTGATTACAATAAATTTTTTAAATGTATATAGGCCAAAGTCCCAGGTAAGACAGACAATTATTGGGGGATAGAAAAACTACTATAATAGTTGTCAGGCAATTACCAATTGACAAGTTTACAGCTAATGTTGATTAGATGTGACATGTGAGTTTGTTGTCCACAACCCACCAGAAGTTGAGTAACTTCTGACTCCGAGGATTGTACCTTAGACTACTTTTAATAAGATGTTTGTGAATGTTAGGAGACAAATTCTGTGTAATACAATCGATGCATGGAACCTAAAGACGGAAGTGAATGAGAAGATATCTTAGATCAGATGTCGAAATACTCAGGTATTTTGTGTGAACTCACAATTGTTCCATAACAGAGAGATTGTAAAGTGATCCATTGCTGCAGTATCTTTAGCATCATGTTGGATGGGAAATTATTTATGTCTCGCATGTGCAGCGGCGGCCGGCACAGGTTAACGCGGTGGGGCAGGGTGGGAGGGGGTTAAGTCGACAGACTAGGTATAAATAAATAAATAATACCTATTTCGTCGTATGTCGACTCCCCCCACCCCCTGCCGCGCCCTGCCGCACTTACCTGTGCCGGCCGCCGCTGCACATGTGACTATTACATGCAACTAAACTGAACCAAAATGCGCCATTTTACTTTGATTTTCAAATAAATCTTTGGAGGGAGAAAGACCACTGATTTTAGTACCTCATGTGCTGCACTCACTTGCATTGTAATATTTCAAATCTTTGGTGCACATAGCCTAGGCTGAAATGCACAAAGACCTTTCGTTGCCGCACACAAAGGAAAATAATTAGAGGGAACATTGGTGGGAAGTAATTTAATTGTATAAAATGTATAGATTATTTTTTGTTATTAATATTTTTTTATTTGAATTTTGCGTTTTTAGTGCCGTAGCGGGTTGTGGGTTTATAGGAAAATAGGGTGGGAAGTAATTTAATTATATAACATTTATTGAATATTTTTTATTTATTAATATTTGTTTAATTGAGATGTTATAGTGTTAAATGTGTAAGGTAATTTATTATGAATTAATAATTTAATTAATTTTAATTGGCAATTAATTATGGTAATTGTGTAATTAGTTTTAGGTGTGTGTTGTGGTGTTTATAGGTGGGAAGGGTGGGAAGTAATTTATTTTTAAATGATGAATCAATAATTAGTTAATTAATTTTAAATAATTAATTTGTAATTAATTATGGTCATTGTGTAATTAGTTTTAGGTGTGTTTTGTGGTGTTTATAGGTGTAATTGGTGGGAAGGGTGGGAAGTAATTTATTTTTAATTGATGAATTAATAATTAATTTAAACAAATTAATTAGAAATTAATTATGGTCATTGTGAAATTAATTTTAGGTGTGTGTTGTGGATATTATAGTGTTAAAGCATGTGTATTTAATGAATGTTTATTTTATTTTTTTAATAATATTTTTCAAATTTATTAATTGTTACTTATGGAAATAAATTTAAAACCAACTTTTGAAGTGTTTTTTTATTGGTGTGTTATAGGGTAGGAAATAAAATAAATACGTTTTAAAGAATGTTTTTGTTTGTTAGTATTTGCTCCTTTTAAATAGTTATTGTTTATAAATGTATTTATTTATTTTATATAATATTTGTAGCTTTTTGTTATATGTAATTTATATTATAATGTGTTCTTTTTATATGTTTAATATATTTAATCGTATATTTTTTAATATTTATTTTTTATGATTTAAAAAAAAAAATCTATTGTTTAAATGTTATTAGTAATTTTTGTTTCTCTGCTATCCAACACTTTCCCTAATGTTTGTCATGGTTTCGGGGGTTCCCTGCCTTCCAACTTTCCGCAGCGTGTTTGCCTTTCGCGCATGCGGAGTCAGATTCCTCACTTCCGGGTGGCAGACGGGTTGCAGTCTAACTTCCGAGATCGGAAGCCGCCACTACGTCACTCAGCGCTTCCGGGGGAAACCGCATAAACCACAGCGGTTCCCGCCGGTCCTGCGCTTTTGATTAATGCCAACACCTTGCTGCGGATGCCTGCTTCAGAACCGGACCTTGCAACAGGTATTTTCCGAGGCCGCGCTGGAGCGCTATTTGTAATTCCTGATTCGCCGCGCTGAGCGCTATTAGTGATCCTTGACACGCCGCGCTGGAGCGCTAATTGTGATTCCTGACTCGCCGCGCTGGAGCGCTGTTTGTTGTTTTATTACTGATTTCTTTACCATATCGCGCAGGAGCGCTTGCTGGTTTTCCTTTTGTTTCTCCACTGGAGCGCTAGACTGTTGCTTGCCTATCTGCACCATAGCGCTTGCTAGACTTCCTTCTTCACCGCGCAGGTGCGCTTGTTATTTACCTTTTTTCATTACTTTGGAGCACTGCTAAGACGGTGCTACTCACCTTGTGGAGCTATTTGTGTTCCCCTGAACTGCAGCACAGGAGTGCTACATCTGGCTTCTGTTGCCATAAATAACTACTCCACACCAGGGGCTTCCTTTTCACCAGGTAAAGTCTGATCCGTATGTGTGTAAAAGGCAAACCTAGAGAGGGTATTATTTATGTGGTTATAAAACAGGTCTCCCTTGTCTTTCTTTCACCAGCCAGAGTTGATGGTCCTTCCCCAACCTGAGGGTGGTTCTCTTCTGATCTGTTGGACGCCATCCCCGTTACCTTTAGCTTCCTTCCCCGGTCCCATCCTCATCCCGGTTGGTGTACACTCCGTGACAGGGGTAAGGTGGGTAAGGGGACGATAGCTCATGTCGTCTCTGTGAGAATACTTCGCAAGCCACAGGTAAGCCTTGTGGGGTACTTGACAATGTTGCACTCACTGGAGTGGGAATAGTAATTTTTACCCCTCCGCTATCCAACACGTTCCTTACTGTTGCACTCACTGGAGTGGGAATAGTAATTTTTACCCCTCCGCTATCCATCACTTTCCCTACTGTTGCACTCACTGGAGTTGGAATAGCAAATTTAATTCCTCCGATATCCAACACTTACCCTACTTTTGCACTCACTGGAGTGGGAATAGTAATTTTTACCCCTTCGCTATCCAACTCTTTCCCTACTGTTGCACTCTTTGGAGTGGGAATAGTAATTTTTGCCCCTTCGCTATCCAACACTTTCCCTACTGTTGCACTCGCTGGAGTTGGAATAGTAATTATTTTGCTATCCAACATTTTCCCTACTGTTGCATTTATTGTATTGCAAAATGTAAGTTTTCATTTTTTTAAATAATTTTTTTAATTTATTATAGAATGTCTTTTTTAATTTTAAATTATTGATATATATATTTTATTTTTATATAATTTTAAAGTTTAAAAATGAAAAAAGATAACAGTTAAATATATGTATATTTATAAATTATTATGTTTGTGTGTTTAAATTTTTTATAAATTAAGTTTATTTGTTATATTTAGTTAAAATGTATATTAAATTTTGGGGGCGTGGCTTATCGAGCCAAGATGGTGGACGCACCTTGAGAGTGCGCCCGGACCCCTCCTCCATCCGCCCGTAATCCTCACGCTAGTCGAGCCATCCTGACGTGAAATTTGTTGTTCTCCCAGCGCAGCATCTTTGGCTGAGCCCCTGGGAGTGCGGAACCTCGAGCCTCATCGTCCTGCTGCTGCAGACCGGCCAGCCGTGCCTCGCGGCCAAGATGGCGGCTCCCTCGCCCTGAATGCGGCGCCTGCCACCCCGGGAGTGCTCCGCCTGGCCCCGTATCCGGACACCTGGGCGAGCAGAGAGGCCCCCCTGCTGCGGACTCGCCCGGAGAAAATTGCCGGCCGAGGCGGTGCTTCCATCCTTCTTCCCGCCTCCTGGTTTCCCCTGTCGGCGTTGGAAGGAGCGGGCCCGGTGTGCGGCGACCCAGCTGCCTACTCCTGCTATGGCGTTCCTGTTTGCGCCCCGGCCTCTCCCAGCGGTGCGGCCGCGACACCGGCTGCCACATCGGGCAGCGGGGGCTGGAGGAAAGCGGCTGTCGCCTCCTGCCTGCTGCGAGGTGCCTCTGACGGCCCCGGGGCCGGGCATAGCGGATCATCAAGTGGGTGGGTCCCGGCGGCGGAGGGGGTCCGGGGACCTTCGTTGGGGGCCCCCCGTGCGTGCGGGAGGCTGACTGAGATGGGGGCCGGCATTGAATAGCCCTATTCACCATTTGGCCCGGCTGGGTCTCCCTTCCCTCCCCCTGAACTGAGCGATATCTGAGCCGGCTCCCCCGGGCCCTGCGGATGTCCCGGGGCGGAGGCCCGCAGCACACAGCGGTCCCCGGGCTGGGGTTGGCCTGAGGGATGTCATCGGCCGCATAAATCGAGCGGCAGGAAGTCCGCGTCTGGGCCCCTCGGCCACCTTCTTGGCCCACCGGCCTACCGCCACCTGACCTGAAGAGAGCGCCGGAGCGGTTGCGGGGAAGATCCCCCCTGATCGTGCCCCAACATCCTGGTTCTGTTCCGCCATCACCAGAAACGGAGAATCCGGCGGCAGGGGCTTCCGGCCGCGCACACCGAGCGGCACCCGGCTGCGCGTGGGGGGCCCCTCATCGGTGCACCCCCCCGTCCTGCATCTCCTGGGTCCCCGTGCTCCTCTTGCTGGGGCCGAAGTTCTGGAGTGGCCCCCTCCCCCCGTATCATTGCACACCGGAGCTGTGGCTTAAAGGGGTGAGGCCGACTGCTGGCTTCTCCGCTGCGGCCCTACCTGAGTGCTCTGAGGTCATCCCGAGGCGGCGTCCCGTGGCACACAGCGGTCCCCGGGCTGGGGGTGGCCTGAGGGATGTCATCGGCCGCATAAATCGAGCGGCAGGAAGCCCGCGACTGGGCTCCTGATCCGCCTTTTTGGCCCCCCGGCCTACCGCCACCTGACCTGAAGAGAGCGCCGGAGCGGTTGCGGGGAAGATTCCCCCTGATCGTGTCTCAACATCCTGGTTCCGTCCCGCCACCATCAGAGACGGAGAATCCGGCGGCAGGGGCTTTCGGCTGTGCTTACCGAGCGGCGCCCGGCTGCGCGTGAGGGTCCCCGTGCTCCTCTTGCTGGGGCCGAAGTTCTGGAGTGGCTCCCTCCCCCGTATGGCTGCACACCGGAGCTGTGGCCTAAAGGGGTGAGGCCGACTGCTGGCTTCTCCACTGCTGCCATACCTGAGCGCTTCGTGAACCTGGCAGGTGGGGACCTCCCTGCGGCCCTGATCCAGAATCCCCCCCCCCCACCTTCTTTGCTGCTAAAGGGCCATCCTGCCTGGGGAGGTGGAGTAGGCCGCACATATCGGGCGGCGACGGATTTGAATGAGCTTCACCTTTGTTCTGGCTGCTCCCCCCTAATTGATTTTGGCCCGTTCGGGGTGGCCCACCGACCCCCTGCTGCAAGACCCACCTGCGGGGACTCTGGGAATCCTCAGCTCTGCGGAGTGCCACCATGGGCAGAACGAACAGACCGGCAAAGACCCCTGCCACCCAAACAAAAATGGATCGTTTCACCACTTCGGAGGTGGGGGCGACCGGGGGTGCCGCTGAACAGGAGCCTCCACCCCCGCGGGTCTGTCCACTATCTTACAAGCTATCCATGCTTCACAAACCTCGGTGGAAGGCAAGATCGCGGAGGTGCGAGTGGACATGACCCTCATCCGGCAGGACCTCTGAAACGCCACAGCCCGGATCAAGGAGACTGAAACTCGAATCTCCACCGTGGAAGATGACGTCCAACAACTTAAGGGACAGGTGGCTCTTCTCCAGTCGCACACCCAGGAGTTGCATCGCCGGGCGGAGGATGCGGAAAACAGGTCCAGGCGCAACAACCTCCGCCTGGTGGGCTTCCCGGAGGGAGCGGAGCAAGGCCGTACGGTGGACTTCCTGGAAAAGTGGTTACGGTCATGGGTCCCTGAGGGCTTTCTCTCTCCATGGTTCGCGGTTGAGCGGGCCCACCGATCTCTCGCCCCTAAACCACCACCGGGTGCGGCCCCCCGACCAGTCATAATGCGGGTTCTCAATTTCAAAGACCGCGACGCCATCCTGGCTGAAGCCCGCAAACAGCAGCGGCTCCACTACGAAAAGCACGCAATCATGATCTTCCCGGATTATACCCGTGAGGTCCAGGGTCAGCACCGCTCCTTCGGTGAAGTCAAACAAAAGCTGAGGGCACTTAACATCCAATATCGGCTCCTTTTTCCGGGATGCCTGCGAGTGGTTTTCGCTAACAAGACCCTGTTTTTTGACACTCCTACTGAGGCCTGGGCCTGGGCGACGGAGGGGCGCCCTCTGCGGGCCAGTGACCTGAATCCACTCCCGGGGGGGTGGATGGTGGACCCGTCCATCCCGCGCATTCCGCCCCCCAGCCTCAACGCAACCGCTCCCGCAGGCGCCGGGGGCAGAGACGAGCCCGGTCGGACTCCCCGCCGGGCCCCTCCCGACAACCAATATTGTTTTCCGAAGAATCCTCGGCCGGGAGGCGCTCTGGCTCATCCGGCCACTTGGACCGCGGAGGTGCTTCGCCCCGGCCCTCTTTGTTGGACCTCCCAGACACGGACCTTTCCCGCAGCCCGATGCTCCTGAGAGACCCTGCTTGAACTCGTCTCTGCCTGCCGGGCTCAGCTCCGCGGCCGGAGACTGTGCTTAGACTCATATTGTTCTTTTCTTCCTGATGGACTCGACTATGTACATCCTGTCATGAGGAGGGGTCCTCCATGCTTCCCCATTCCCAAGCGTTCTAGTTTGGTCTTTATTTCATCTGTTCATTGTTAGGGCGACAGATGCTTCCATTCCTGAAGTGTAGGGTGGGGGTGGGAGTTGGGAAGGGGGGGACCGTTGTCCCGAGTTTTTCCTTTAGTTTGTTTCATTTGTTATTTCGTTTTGTCTCACCAGCATTCACGACACCCCGACTTGCACCCGGTGGGATGCATGGACTTCCCTCTGGACACCTAACCGAGCCTTCTGGCGTCCCATTTTGATGCCGGGCCTCCCTCTGGGATTTTACTGCCACACCCTGCCGCTATGCCTGACACACCTCTACTAAGCACTTCCCTGTGCATCATGTCTTGGAATGTTAATGGCCTCCTGGACCATTTTAAGCGCATGGCTGTCTTACGGTACGCACAACGCCTTGGGGTGGACATTCTACTGTTACAGGAGACGCATCTGTTGGGTAATCACTGCCCCTTTTTAACACGCTACAGCTATGACAGGATTTGGCATTCAGGGTTCACTCGGGGATCCCGAGGGGTGGCGATCCTGGTAAAACGTTCTCTCCCCCTAGTGACTGTGCAGGTACTTCTTGATGCCCAGGGCACCTTTGTGGCACTCTGTGGCACACTAAAGGTAACCCCCTCAATCTTGTCTCGCTCTACTCTCCTCCCTCAATGCTAACGGCAACCCTAACCAAATCTGCTGACCTCTTGGCATCCTTACCCCTGGGTCCCACTTTCCTCGGGGGCGATTTCAACGCGGTCTCCTCACCTGCCCTTGATGCGACCGGTCCCCCTTCACCTAGTAGAATCGCACAGGCAAAACAGCTGATGACTTGGTCCGAAACGTTGGGGCTGTGTGATGCATGGCGTATATGGCACCCACATTCTAAACAGTTTACACACACCTCTGCGGCACACCACACGCAGGCGCGCATTGATGCCATCTTCGTTCCATCGACGGACTGGCTCCTGATTCAGGATGTCACTATCCTCCCTCAAGGTATCTCCGACCATTCCCCAGTAATGATTCGCACGGGCCCCCCCCCCCTGCCTCTATGCGGCAAACATGGAGGTTAAATGCTTGGTTCCTTCAGGACAGGGAGTTTCGGAAGGTGGTAGGACGGGAACTCAGACAATACTTTCTTTCTAATGAAGGATCTGTCTCCTCCCCGGGCACCCTGTGGGAGGCTGGCAAGGCCACGATTAGGGGAATCGCCAAGGGCCAGCTCAAGCTCCAGCGGCAGGCCCAACTGGAACAAATTACCTCTCGGGAGGCGCAGGCTCTGCGCCTTGAGCGTGCTTCCGCCCGATCCCCGGAGGCTTCCGATGCAAGACTTCTTACCCAGCTCCGTTCGGAGATCAAGCAGTTGTCGCTGGAAGCGGCCAAACTCCTTTGGCGCTCATCCGTGGCCAGGGTATATGGTTGGGGCGACAAAAATGGCTCGCTCCTCCTCCACCACCTAGCCACATATCCCAGCGCATAATCCCTGAAATCGTGGCGCAGGACGGCTCGGTGTGCCGCTCTCCAGCAGAGATGGCCCATGCCTTTGCCTCCTATTACCGTCAGCTATATGAGGCTAGAACTCCAACCCTTTCTCTCGCGGGTCTGTTGGAGGTCGGGAACGGCCACCTTCCTAGCCTGGACCCCGATACTCTAGATGACCTAGACCGCCCTATCACCCATGAGGAGTTTGGGGAAGCGATCGCCCTCATTTCGTCCAGCAAGACACCAGGCCCAGACGGCCTCCCTCAAGAATACTACGTTCACTATCGGGATATTCTCACCCCCCCATCTTGCAGAACTGTTTCGGGAGGCTATTGAAAAAGGCTCCTTACCCCAGGAGACGGACTTGGCCACCATTGTGGATCTTCCTAAGTCCCAGCCGCCCTCATCACGATGTGCAGACTACCGCCCTATCTCCCTCATCAATACCGAGGTTAAACTGTTCGCCACGATCCTCGCCCAGCGGCTCAAACCCCACTTGTCCGCGCTGGTTCATCCCGACCAATGCGGGTTCATGCCCTCACGCGGTACCCAGCACTGTCTCCGTAGATTGCAATCAGCCTTGGCCCACCGCCATCTCCTCACCCCATACCTTGCGATTCTTCTTGTAGACTTTGAGAAGGCCTTTGATTCGGTGGACTGGGGGTTTCTAGAGGATGTCCTTGATAAGATGGGACTCTGTCCCCGCTTTCGTGCCATGGTCAAGGTTCTCTATGCCTTTCCTCGGGCTCGCGTCCTGTTGAACGGGGTGCTATCAGAGCCTTTCTCTGTTTGCCGGGGAACGAGGCAGGGTTGCCCTCTTTCCCCCTTGCTCTTTGCTTTGGTGATGGAGCCTTTGGCGTCCCTGATGCGGTCATGCGAGCACGTGCGGGGATGGAAATGGCCCTGCACCGAACCAGACAAAATTGCCTTTATGCAGATGACGTCCTCATCTACTTAGCAGACCCCGCCCTGTCAGGCCCCCATTGTCTCCGCATCTTGCATTCCTTCGAACGGGCCTCTGGCCTCCGGTTGAACCCTGACAAATCAGTTCTAGTTCCCCTCCACCTGTCCCGTGAATGCTTCGATTGGCAATCCACTATACCACTTCACCGTCAATCTTTCAAATACCTGGGGATATGGATGACCCTGCTCCCTGAGCTTAGCTGGGCCCTCAACGTCACTCCCCTGGTGAAACGGGCCAAAGCGGACCTCCAGAAGTGGCAATCATTGCCCCTGACCCCATGGGGAGGGTCGCCCTCTTTAAAATGATGGTGCTCCCCCGATTCCTCTACGTTCTTCAAAATACCCCCATGTGCTTTCCCAGGGCCTGGTTCTGCGAATTGGATAGCATGGCCAATAAGTTCCTGTGGGGGAAAGGTAGGACCCGACTGGCGCTAAATGTCTGTAGGATTCCCTCGTTCGACGGGGGTCTGGGGATGACTCACCTTTATCTGTATTACCTTGCCACGCGACTACTCTCTATACATGACTGGTTCAACGCAGGATGGTCTGATCCGGCTTACAGGCTCGAATTTAGGGAATTGGGCCTCACCAAGATTCAGTCCATGTTGTACGGGGCCCCTATTCCATCTCGCCTACCAGAGGTGACACGCTCCGTGTTACTGGCCTGGCGGGCTGCACTGCGGCATTCCAAATGGACACACACACTGACCCAATGTACACCCTTGTGGCAAGGGACCTGGATCAAAGAGGTTAACTAGCTGCAGGGCTTCAGGGCTTGGGACCTTATAGGCATCTCACAATTAGGCGATGTATGGGTGGGGGATCACATCCGTTCCTTCAAAGACCTCCAAAACAGATACTCCCTGCATCAATCACAATTCTATAGGTACTTGCAACTGCGACATGCCCTCCACACACACCTCACAACAGGTACACGGCTTCCTGATCATAGCCCGCCTGAGGCTCAGATTATGTTTGGGGACCTGGGGAAGGGTGGCATCTCCCCCATTTATCGCACACTGATCAACAATACCCCTACTTCCCTAGACCGACTGCGGGCTCAGTGGGAGGATTGGGTGGGCACCCTGGAGGAAGAGGATTGGCGTGACGCCCTTATGGCCCCTAGGACGGTTACCGCATCCGCCAGGCTACGCTTGGTACAGCTCTACTACCTACACGCTGCATACCTCACCCCAGTGCGCCTTCACCGAGCGGGATTTAGCCCGACCTCTGCCTGTACTAGGTGTGGCCACGACCCAGCTGATTTCCTCCACATGGTATGGGCATGCCCCCGCTTAAGGCGGTTCTGGGGGGCAATCGAGGAAGAACTCGCCGAGGTCTTGGGGTGGGAGGTTCCCCATGACCCAAAATACACGATCCTGGGCATCACTGATGGGTTGGATGGGTCTCGGAACGAGAAGTTGTTCTTCACTACAGCAATGGTGGTTGCCAAAAGGGACATTGCGGCCTCCTGGAAATGCCCTGAACCCCCGAGTGTTGGAAGATGGCGGACTGGGGTGGACTGCTGCGCCACGCAAGAGAAAGTCATGTATGAGGCGCGTGGGTGTCCCAGGAAATATCGTAGGGTCTGGGGGAAATGGTTGGGGGGGGGGGGGTTTAGTCACAAGGGGAACGTCCACATTCATGTTGTTTTGCATTTCTTAGTGTCTGTAAACTGGGTAGCGCAAACTCTTATATGTAATCCTGGATTTTCATGGTATTGTGATGACTGGCTGGTGTCTTCTTTCATTTCATCAAAATCAATTAAAAAAAATTATCAAAAAAAAAATTTAATGTATTTTGTTACAAATATTACTATTTCATATATTTTATTTTATATATTTTTTTAAATCGATATTTTTTACATCTATATTTTTTACTTCGATATTTTTGATTCAATATTTTTGTACTTACCTGTTTAAGTATAGGGAGTCAATATTTTTGCATTCTATATTTTTTCATCGATATTTTTAACATCAATATTATGTCAGTGAACCAAATTTTAAAGCTTAAATTCCATTACACATTGCTTGGCTGTGCAAACTGTACAAATACTGAAAGGAGATTTTGGATTTCCAGAATTCACTTGGCTCAGTTACTAAGGGCTTTTGTCTTGGGTACACCAGATCTTTTTCTCTCCCATCCAACACCCTCGCTTCATTAATTCATTCTTTGGGAGAGCTGTGGGGAATGCAACATTACCCATGCGTATTTGCGAATTTTTGCGATGCCTTGCTGCAACTTCTTAACCTCTTTTGCATAAAATAAGTTTTCCTACTTGGCAAAAGCACCTTTGCTTATCTATGTGTCACCGCAGTGCTGTTAAGCTGCAGCCCAGTCAAAGCACAGTGGTGCTCTTGACAGACTTCTATTTTTGTCATATATGTGGCTGGTGTAAAGGTAAACTACATCCCACATAATTGGTACATTTTCTGCGCTGTTCACCATGGCCTTACAGAAACGGTAAATAGACAAATTGGGTTTAACCAATTCTGTCAGTTCCATTTTAGGGCCCTAGCACAAGCAGTGTCACAGTGCAAAGAATCATTATACCAGAAAAAGGTGAAAATTCCCGGTGGCCCTACAAAAGAGGTGACTTTTCCACTTGTGTTTTTTTTAATATCTTTATTGTTGGCAATCTTTAGACAAATACAAGAATGTACAATCTGGGAATTGTGTATTGACATGTTACATAGTAGACCAGAAGAAGTAGAGTCGCCAAAGTTTTCATTAACAAAGTCCCATAAAGTAATTTTCCACCCCCTTACAAAAATTAGTTACCCTTCTACCCACCCCAACTGGTCCTACTAATGACAAATGCTAGCTTGGGCTGCACCCGTTACAAATATAAAAGTAATGACAGTATCTGATGGAACTGATTGTCGCATTGGACTCTAAGTTGTTCTATCTGAAAATTTAGTTTTAGCAGTGTACGTGTGAACAGTGTCCAAAGGGAAAAGAAGCCCAGCACGATAGTATGATAGTAGTGAAGTGTTCAGGGGATACAGGTATCGTCTTTGGTTGCGCGTGAAAAGTTCTCACTTAGAGTCCCAGTCATGAGCAATCGGATGTTTACGCAAACCCGCTATCGCCACTCTATGAAGGTGAACATTCTCGGATGTCAATCAGGGGGCAGTCTCTTTTCCCTTAGACTGTATGGTCGGTGGTGCTGGATTCTTCCATCTTATTGTAATGTGGTGCTTCGCCAGTAGAACGGCTATGTCAAGGAACTTAGTCGTGGCCCTGTCTGTGTACAGCAGAGGGAAAAGACCTAGTATAAGAATCTCCAAAGAATTGTTCAGACCAGTGACTTGGTGAATTATGGCAATGACTCTGTTCCAGTAAACTGTCAGCAATCCGCACGACCAAAGCATGTTGGTAAGATCAGCTTCTCTTTTCATTAGTTACCGTTTCTTGGTCATGTGCACTGCTCTGGTCACCGAGCTCATGTCCAATCTATCAGTCTTTTTCTGAAGTCAAGCAAGTTACCTAGCAGAATGCCCTGGGAGCACACTGAAGCCACGTTAAATATACATGCCATGAATCGGCCATATTGCTGGTGTTTCTTTAAAAGAGGTCAGAAAGTGTGAATAGGAATATAACATCAAAGAGCTTCAGGCCTGCCAGCTGTTGAAATCAGACTGACGGAAATGTTCACATGTGACAAATAAGCCGGATCTTGGAGTCCTTAGTTCTGGCTCTTCTATTTCAAAACTATACCCAGTCTGGTAAGAACATGGGCAGTGAAAATGACCACTCCAAATGTCTTGTGTTTGTGTCAGAAATTGTAATACGGACAATTGTGAACATTGCAAGTTCATCACTTTGAAAGACAAGCATTGGCATAGCCAATAGGTCTCGCCTTTGGGACTTTATAAGTGTTTAGCCATGCAACAGTTAATGTTGTTGCAGTAAGGATATTGTGCTGCATAACTAAATACTTATAAGGTCCCAAAGGCGAGACCTATTGGCTATGCCAATGCTTGTTAGCTGGTAGCGGCTGGGCAGAGCACGCGCATGTGGTATAAATGGCCGATCGTTGCCATAGTAGCCAACGCCGTCTCACACACATGGCTGCCGGAGACATGGCGCACCTAAACGGACTACAGAGTCAGACACCGAAGTAACCCCTACGATGATAGTGGTATTCAAGCGGGTACCCACTGGGTCTATGCCATAGGATGCAGACTCCGCATTTGATGTGCACTCGCGATGCCTTGTTAGCGACCTGACGCGCAGCTCATCAACGGGCGAGACTTACAAACAAACAAGCACATTCTAACCAAGCTCAAACACATTCTGTAATTAAACCGTTCCATCAAAAAATAAAAATCTATCCATAATGACAAAATAAGGAAACCCGTCTCTCTGCACTCACCAAGAGATGTGAATTCTGAGGGCAACCAGCGACGTCTGATTAACCAGCAGCGGCAGCATGAACGTACAGTTGCCAGCAGGGGGCGGGAGGGAGAGAGAAAGAGAGAAAGTGAGAGGGGGAGAGAGGAGGAGAGAGAGAGGGGGAGAAAGAGAGAGCGGGAGAGAAAGAGAGAGAGAGAAAGCGAGAGGAGAGAGCGAGAGAGAGAGAGAGAGAGCCCGGGAGTGCTGCGTGCGTGCGCGCGCAGTCTGCTCATTTTCAAGCACTGCACTCGTGCTTGTGGCGCGCCCCTGCTCGCTCCCGCAAGGTGGATGCCGCCACAAGCACGAGTGTGTGCTTGAAAATGACCAGAGCGACGGCTAAAGGTCCTCCTATGCAGCGCATGCGCGCTGCGTAGGCGAGACCTAAAAAAAGATAGGCTCCTTGAAGTAATAAAGGCATTCCTGCCTCTTGTAATTCCATCTGTTTTTGACAGTAGCTAAGGTAGATTAAAGGTAAGGATAAAAGTGAAACAAAGTCAAAAGCTCAGCACCTTGCCATTAAATCGAACAATGTTGCTCTTGGTTTCTGATGTAATGCCTTCAAATAACTTGAAAGTTCCCTAGAAGATGGTTCCTTTGAGTCCTTCAAATTCAATGGTCTACCGTGCAGTGTTGATACCACTTTCGACATTGGTGTTAAGAAAATTTGCAGCATTGATGTAAAGAGAATCTCTTTTATAGTGAGACCCTCATTACGAGATGCTTTTTGTGAAGATGCTCTTTGAGTTTAGAGCGTAATCATTATACATGAGACTCTGATGTAGAAGAGCAGGATATACTTTTTCAATAGACCTAGTCTAACAAGGACAACATGGAAATGTTGTCTATTCCAGTTGATGTTCCACGAGGGCCTGTGATAACTCGCCCCTCAGAAGACTTTTCTTCCCAAGAAGGCAGCACAATGCAGAATGTTTCTATTTCATCCACACTGTTTCTGAATTCTTAATCTTGAGCTATTGTAACGCAGTTTACAACATGCTATTCTGTCAAACTTCCTTCAGTCTCTATATTCAAGTCTTTTTTTTGCCTTTAGTTTCTTCGAGATCATGACATCAGAGACAAAAGGAATGTTTTGTCCTCTATTCCAATGCGGTTTGGAAGGTCATCAAGACAACCTTCCAGAACGCATTGAAATAGAGGAACAGCAATGACTAACAACGGTTTTGCGTGCTACAGTACGGATGAACACCATAAGGGATCGGACAAAACTAGGGTCTTTGGATGGCACAGCTCTGCTGACAGAAGCAATATCCTCCCATTTCCCTATAATACTACCAAGAGCGTGACAATAAGCCTTGAAAAAGCTCCAGGCCTGCGTGCCAGAAGTGTGTGAAACACGTATTGGCTGTGGTCTCCAGAACAATTTGGGTTCTGATTGCCAGAATTTTCATTAACAGCTTTGCACTGGGGTTAAAAGAGGACATTGTTCAATAGGAGGTGCAGTCAAGGGGGTGGAGAGCTCTTTGCCTAGTTTCAATAAAAGTGATGTTGTAGCCTTGTGCGTATAAATAAATGTCACCTGCCCTATCTGTACCATATCATCGAAGAGCTTCATTAAGCTAAGGGAGAAAGGTTTGTGTAAAGCTGATGAGAAGCCATCTAGTCCCGGTGTCTTCGAGCTCTTAAGGCTGTGTTTGCCTTCAGCATCTTCTCTTTCTTAACTGGGGTATTCAACCATTGTTTTTCCTCTCATAGCTTAGAGAGGCTCGCTTTTTGTAAGTACTTGTGTCTTACCTGTTCTATCATTACATATATGTAAGAAATTGGTTATTTTCTGGAGTGAGTGACGGCCCACTTCAAAGGATAATCCAAAAAAAACTCTTGACAGGGTGAAACATCAAAGTCACTAAATTAATGTGAGCTCAACACCCTGCTAGCTATGGCATGGAGCAGTTAGGCTTAACTTAGGGCATGGTGTAAAGTATTTATGCAGTACCAAAACAGTAATAAAGTTAAAACATCTAGCAATTAGAATCCCAAACTGATTTGGAAAACTACAATAAATTTTAATAAACAAAAGGGCAAAAATCCAATAAGGGAAACAAACGATCTGAATTTTTAAGCAAAAATAGTGCCAAACAGCACTTGGCGCCAGCGATCGTGCATCGACCCTCTAGACCGAACCCAAGACACAATTTCTAGCTGACCGCTATGGAGCGGGAGTCAGAAGTACCAACTAGGTTCAACCTGTTAAAAGATTTTACCATCCAATTTAATTTTTTACGTTCCAACTTTACAGGGATTCTGGAGCAGCTCCTTTGGGTCACTTCTAAGGCTCCCAGAACCTCTGGGGCAGCAGTTAGGGTCCGGGACTCACTCCAGCAGAGCCCCCCATCAAAGTCTAGGTCCATTTGCAACTGGTCATTGAGGCTGTCCAGGGAAAATACCTCTTGCAGCTTGTTGTATCCCTGTAGCAGCACAAGCGGTGAGCCAATTGAGCCGTGGAGTCAACCCTCTTTGTTCAGGTCCAGTACTTAAGAGCTCCTCTCAGATTGCAGTGTCATATCCAGTCCTCTGCTATTCTTCCACAGGTCCAGAGGTGTTCTGAAGAGGGTGACTGGGAAGGTGCCACATTTATGACTGCCACCATATAGGAAGATGGGGTGACTCCTGGCTCCTCCCTAATCAATGGCGAAAAAGTTCCCATGGGTTACCCTACCCACTTTTACAGCAGTTCCTGTTTGCCCTAATGCTAACAATCCCAAAGTGCCATATGTCGGGCATTTTCATGATGGCGAAAATCTTTGACCACACTAAAAGTTGGCTCTGTGGTCTGGTGAGTGTGGGTAGGAGTGTCATGATAAAATAACCAGTATCTTCACACATGTAACACTAAAATCCAGTTTGAAGCAAGGACTAAACCCACATCAAACCCAGAGACCGACATTTGGTAGAATAACAGCAGGGTCCTTTAGCAGCCACACAGGGGATACACAAGAATTGTCTTGCCATTCTCTTCTCTTCCTTTTAAGTGTGTGTAAAAAAAAGTCCTTGTTTGGCATGGTCACCCCCACGTTTTGCCTGGTAACATTGTAATTTTGACAGAAAGTGAACAAGGTTCCTGCTAAGAAGGTCCCCAGTGCCAGATCTCTTTCCCTAAAACTGTACAATTGTTCCTCAATTGGCAATAACTTTAGCACTGCTGAAAGTCCCAAGTAAATGATACCCCAGGTACCTAAGGCATGGGTGACATGGTGCAGAGAAAAGTGAAGATATGAAATGGCACACCTCCTGCGTGCCATGCCTGCAGACACTGCATGTAATATATGTAAGTCACTCCTACAGCAGGCCTTACAGCCCTAAGGCAAGGTGCATTATATTACATGTCATGACCTATCTGGATGAGCAGATATGCCCCTGTGATGTCCTTGTCGATTCTGGGCACTGGTGATTTTAAGTTCCCCAGCTACCTGATGTCTTCACTGAAACCAAAGATGTTTGGTATCAAACATCTCTTATTAATAACCCCACACTGATTCCAGTGATGGATTTATTAATACATGTATCCAGAGGGCACATTAGAGGAGTCCCCTATAAACCTACCAACATCTAGTGTACTGGCGGACTGGTGTAGACCAGCCTGCCACCACAGACCGGTTTCTGACCCCATTCAGGTGAGATCCCATGCTCTCTGAGGGCAGAAACAATGCCTGCTCCGGCCAGAGGTGCTGCCACCTCCTTCAAGCAGGACGGCTAAGTAATCAGCATATCAATGCCTCTGCCGCCTTTGATATGCGACCCAAGCTTCCCCCAGACACGGGAAATGCCACCCCCTGCCTATTTGGCACCAGGACAGGCAGGAAAATTAGCTATTCAGGAGGCGTGTTCCCCCTCTCAGGCTAGTACCACCCCACGGTGGGCTGCCTGAAGCGAGCACGACTTTTAGAATTCCTCTGTCATAGTTTTGGCGGAATAAGGCTCTCCAGGCCATGGTTATGCACACTTTCCCACAGGAAGTGGTCATATAGAGGGCGTAGACACCCTAAAGGTAAATAGCCCATTGGCTACTACCTTTCACTCGTAACACCCCTAAATTGAGTATTTAGGTGGCACACAGGAACTATGATTAGACGGATCACGAAGGAAGGACAAAGAAAATCTGCGAGAAAAGAAAGAACTGAAGACTGCTGTGGACTTTTGGCTCCAAACCCTGCCTGCACCAAGTCTCTACAATCGTGACCAGAGACTCATCCTGCAGCTGACCAGCTTCCAAGAACCCCGGGAGACTGTCAGCCCTTCGCAAATTGTCAAGCAATCTCCCTTGGAATGGAGGAGCTACTTCGCTGCAGTCCCCAGGCACCGTAACGCAAAATCCAGTCTATCGAGTTGCATCTCCCCGGTCAGTCCGACGCAGCAGCCCACAGGAAGAGGGCCCTGTGCTTCTGAAAGTCAGATCTGTCCCCCCACCAAGTGAGAGTACACCAGGACCAACCGGAGATGCACAGAACATCCTGTGATTCTGGGCAAATCACTTAATCTCCCCATGCCTAACAAAATGAATGTGTCCTTCTGTAATGCAACTGGTGCTCATATAAAGCGCTCTGATACCTTCGGGGCAAGTTTGCGCTATGTAAAACTCCGAAGAAAAAAGTACTCTGGAACTGTTGTGTTGAAGAATCTGAAAATCTTGGAAACCTCAACATTGCGACACCAAAAACTTACCTCTTTATCTCAAAATCTTTGTTATGGCTGACTACTTCATAAGCACCCGTTCAACCACCGACTGCTTGATAGCTGAATTAGGTCAGGAAGCCCAGGGCCTGGTAGTGTGAGAATGACTCTTGTGTTGGGAGGGTATGGAGAATATCCCATATAATTTCTGCCTTGAGTCAGACCTGCATTGGGTCTATAACCTTTGAGCTCTGAGGGACTATGACGAACCTGCCTGTTCGGGTTGTAAAACTATTCCAGTACAAGAAGACCCTCCGTCCCCAAAGGGATTGACAATGGGTGCATTATAAGATGCAGCACATAGTCTTTCCAGAGTCACCGCAAAGACAAGGCATCAAGAAAGTTGAAGGGACTTTCTCAGACACGCATCCTGTAAAGAATTCGATTTTGAATTTTTCTCTAGGGACTTCCATGAAACCCACACCCAGGCCAATAGTTACACTTAGGGTTTTGCATGCACCGCATACAGAGAATCTTCCTTACAGGATTCAACCTCAAATGGAGCTTCAACTCCAGAGCAAGGATTAGCACAGAGAGAGCTGTGCTGAATCACCTCCAAAGAGGCATCGACAGGCGGTGCCATTCGCTGTGCTTGAGGCACCTCGAGCCTGAAATTCATTTCCTGCACCAGAAATTTTAGAGGCCGAGCCTCGATGCCGAAATATGCAGCCTTTTCCGGGTAGGAGTTGACCTGGCAGTTCGGGCTGGACTGTTCCCATGGGGAGCAGGATCAAGACTGATTTGAATATGGCTGGGTCCAAACTGGAAAGGCGTGATGAGAAAAAAACTATGGATTTAACCCAGATATGTGAGTGGGGGTAAATGTTTGATTTGTTCATCATTCCATCCATCATCTGTTCTTTTTTTAAATATTCAGTCTTGGCATAGGGTATCTGTCCAACCAGTCTCAGAACCAGCGTCAACTTCGAAGGCACCCTCAAAACTGGCACCAAGCTCGACCCCCGCCAAGCGATCTCCATCCAACTGCAAAACAGGAGGAGCAAGAGGATGTACATCAAAGAGGGATTTTCATTGATCCTGTCTCCAACAACATCCTTTTACAGCCTCAAACAGCAGATCTGTCCCATGCCAAAACCTGCTGCTGTACCTTCGAAGAGGCAATTTCGGAGGTTCTAAGGGCTATCAGAGTTCCAAAGAAAAAGCATAGGGAACTCACACCACCACCTGCACCTTCTCTGCCTGCATCTCAGTCCATCCACACGGATTCAAATCAAGAGCCCACTGAAGACCAACCAGGCCCATATGGTGAACCTATGCCTATCAATGATGGGAACAACCCCTGCCATGATTGAAATGAGCCCTCCAGGTGTCCCCACTTTAGAGCCATGTCTTGTGAACCTCGCCATAGATGACACAACTGCATATCATACGTTACAGGTGGCAGACCACAATAAAGTGAAGCCCATTGTGGAGGAAGATGATTTTCTCATTACGTCCCTTTTGAAAACTGAGCGGTCTGTACAATACTTTCCTGTGCTTAAAAGCATGCTAAAGTGCTTGACCAAAAACTTTAACGATCTGGTGAAAGCATTAGTGGACATGCCCCGGGTGCGGATAAAAGTACAAGGCAGCCCTCAAGATCCTTCTACATCTTTGCGCATGTCCCACATGAATCCCTTGTGCATATGGCACGTAAGAGGGTGTTCACTGAAGCCCCTCATTGATACGCCTTTGCCCAATAAGGAGAGCAAGAGGGTTGGTGCTGGCTGCGGGCAAGGAAGTGTGAGTGGTAGCTGCCACACCGTGGCGCATCAGCAGTTATGTAAGCCTGCTCTCTAGATAAGATAAACAGCAATGGGAGGAAATGGAGGAGCTTATAAAGTACCTTCAAGAAGTATATAAAAAAAATTAAAAAAGTCTAGGAATTTGTTGCAGAAGGCAAGACCATTTTAAACATAAACATCTGGTGCACCCTCAATTCTATTGATATGGCCTCACATAAAGCTAACAGCATTGTTCTTCGCAGATGCGCCTTGCTTAAGGGATTCTTGGTTTGGGCATGAGCTGGAGCAGTACCTCCTCGCCTTACCCTTTGATGGTGAATATCTCTTACTGGTGGGCTCTATGCTGGACACAGAAATGGAGAAGCCATTGGTGTTCTAAAACCACTGCCGTTTAAGTCTGGATTTCACGGTCAGCAAGCAAGAGCAGCAGGGAAAACTGCAGCTGCCACCCAAAGACCGCAGTACCAGCAAAAGCTGACTTTTCTTGATACCCAACTAAGAAAAACTCACACTAGAGGTAGAGTCTGTGGAAATAGCAGAGGAAAGGCCAGAGGTGTATAGAATAAGGGCTCCTCGGCCCCAAAACAGTGACCTTCTACACATTCCGCCACAGACCACTTAAGTCCGGATACATCGGATTCATTATACCTTCCACTGTGGCGGAAAAGTCAATGCTTTCCGTATTCGCCCACGGCTTCTGCGTGGAATCCACACTACCAAATATCCCACCACGCCAGCACAGCATCAGTCAAGATTGGCAACAGCTGCTGCTAGAGGAAGAGTAAATGTTGTTCCAAAAGGCAGCTATTGCAACTGCCCCTTCACAACAAGGAGGATAGTGCATCTATCCCTTGTACTTTCCTCATTCCCAGGAAAGACTGGACGTTGCTGCCAATATTAGATCTACAGCCTCTGAATCAATACATCATGTCAGATCACTTGAAAATGTCTGTGCTCCAAGATGTCATCCCGCTGCTCTACGTCTGGGACTACATGGTGACACTCTATCTCAAGGACATACTCCTACCCACCACCAGTGCTTGAGATTTGTGGTAAGTGAAGTTAATTACCTATCTTTGGATGTCACAACAGCCCCTCAAGTGTTTACCAAATGTCTTCCACTGATGGTAGTGTATTCTCAGCACAGCTCCATTCATGGTTTTTCCATATTTAGGCGACTGGCTGAAAATGAGCAGCAGCTGAACCGCAGTGCCACTCTGACACTCAACAAGTCATCTCGCTCATCCACAAATTGACGTTCTCTGCCCCCCTCCCCAAGTGTCACCCCCGGCGCAAATGACCATCAACACAGGTTCCTCCATCACAGACTGGGAAACCCACTTGAGCCACCTTACAGTTCAGGCCAGCGATCTACCTAGCAAAAGAGTTTGCACATTGATGTTCTTAGAATTATTAACAGTTTTGTTAGTGCTCAAAGAGTTCTACATGCTCCTACTCAACAATCCAGTGTCCATTTGCCCAGACAACATGACTGCTGCGTACTGCCTCTAAAAATATGGGGAGATGTACTCATCACAGTTGTCTCACCTAGCACAGATAATTTGGCATTGGGCCATTTGCCATCAAGTCCTTCTCCTGGCAGAGCCCTTGTCCACAGTGCCCAACAACTGCAGACGTACTCAGCATGACACATCAACAAACACACTACTGGGATATCAATGCCACTGTGCTTCAACATTACTTGCACATGCGAGAATGCAAAATGCCAAAGTTTCGCCTCAACGTACCCACAGTCTGTGGGCGATGCTGTATGATTGAATTGGTTATAGATATTTGTGAATGCTTCTCCTCCAAAACCACTGATACTGTATGTAGCAAGGAAAATGTAACTTATTTAAAAAAAATGGAAAACCCAGGTTAGTTATGTTAGGACAACTCTCCATGGAAGAAAAACGCAGGTTTTTCTTGTAAAACCCTCACCCATCAGGTCCCTGGAGGTATACCCCAAGTAGGTGTAATAGCAGAGGTGTCGCCTTGATGCGAGTGTGACAACAGGCCAGCCCCCCCTCCCCCTTTCCCCCCCCTGGTGGTACCATGATGCATCATTCCGCATCATTTATATTATAAAACAATGACGCTTATAGGGTGGTAACTGTATATATTTTCATTTTTTCTCTGCATGCAAGTAGTATGCGTCCAGTGTGAACAGACAGGAGTGGTACCAGGGAACTAGTTTCCCGCGGTCCTGAATAAGAGCCAACTGTAGGCATGGCTCGAAACATGTTGACCTTTTAGGAGAATAGATTCATTATAATTATCTTATCCTAGAACACCCCCTATTTGTTAACCACACCGACTAGGGGTTAAAATAAATTAAGGGACACCTACTAGCCAGGTATTTTTACCTACACACCATCAACCCCCACCCCCCTTCCTTTTTTGAACAACCTCTTTATCATTGTATATAACAACAGAAAGTGCTCCCACGTAGGTCGTAGCACTCCCCGATCTGCTCGGAACGGGATTGAACCGATGATGAAGCATGCCACCAAAGGCGTAACCCTGGTGGGTGAGGGTTTTACAAGAAATCCCTTTGTTTTTCTTCCATGGATAGTTATTTGTACATGACTAACCTGGGTTTTCCATTTTTTTTAAATAAGTTACGTGTAGAGGAGGCCAAAACACCGTGAATCCTCTTACTCTCCCCTCACTTGATGCAAGGAAAAGATAGCAAGTATCCATGAGGCTCTTCCTGATAGCCCCCCTTATTTCAAGGAGCCAACAGTCCCTTCATGGAACCTCAACATTGTCCTTACCCTGCTCGGGGTCCCACCATTTCAGCCACTACATGCTTGTCCAATGCAGTTCCTTTCATGGAAGGTCACCTTCCTTATTGCAGTCACTTCCCTTCATGGAGTTAATGAAATACAAGACCTAATGGTAGAGAGCCATTTATTCATGTGCTCAAGAGATCAGGTCATCCTAAGGACAAGCCCTCATTTTCTGCCTAAGAGCCCGGTCAGTTGGGGAAACGACCATTACATGCGCCAGATGTTAAAAGAGCACTTGCGTACTACATTGATCATATTAAATCCATCAGGAATACAAAGGAGCTTTTTGTAGCGTTTGGCCAACCCTTAACTTGGGAAACCCATTTACAAGGTGGGCTTTGCCAGTGATTGTCACATGTATCCATGTCTGCTATGCCAAAGCCATGTGCACACTTCACATCGTGCCTAGAGCACATTCATATTACAAGAAACAAGCTGCTATGGCTTTCTTAGGAAATATTCTTGCTTCAGAAGTGTGTAAAGCTGTTACAAGGTCTTCTTTCCACACATTCACTAAGCATTACTGTGTGGGTGTTAATGCTCAACAATACGCATAAGTCTATCAACCTATTTAAACCTCTGTTCTAAATGTCTTTCATCTCTACTTGCAAGCCACTGCGTTAGGGAGTCTGTGCACATCATATGATCTACCATTACAAAACAATGGGGGGAGACAAATAGCCGCAAGACCTGGGTACGAAATGGTACAAAACACAATTGGTCCCAAAAGGAATATTTTTCTCTATTACCCAAAAATTAATAACACACTCTCAAAATGCGAATGAATTCATAGTTTTATCATGAATTTAAATAACAAATGCATTTATGCAGATATCTTATACATAAAGAAGTTGCTCATCGGTGAATGAAAAAAAAGAAGGTGATTAGAAAAGTGCTTGTGAAGAGATCAAGAAGGGGCGAGAGTTGAGTGCCAATATACAATATTTACTGAGAATATTTACAAATGAATAAGAGAATGCCTGGCTGAAACTTCTATGTAATACTAACATCCACAATCTTATGATATACCCTATACTTTTTTAAATAGTTAAGACGTGGATAGTATCTCCAGTACAGGTTGATATAGTTATAGATGTCGATGTTTCGACCCCAAATGGAGGGCAGGCCGACTTTTCCTTAAAACAGGGCCTTCATCAGGACAGATAGGAGAGCAACCTAAATACCACCGATAGGAAATTGGTGGTGGGCCTCCCGCATAGGGCCGAGTTGCTCCTGGGGGCCGGAATATCAGCAAGTAATTCTTCAATGGTCCAAAAGGATCTAATGTCTGGATGTGCTAATAAACTGGATCTCTATTCGGGAACCGTCTCCGATGTGCAACCAAGGTGTAAAGAAATAAAACCCTTAGCACATCCATGATAAAACTAAGACTTCATTCGCATTTTTGAGTGTTTGTTATTAATTTTTGGGTACTAGAGAAAAATATTCCTGTCTGGACCAATTGTGTTTTGTACCAGCATGTGATCTACAGCAGCATATGCTACAAACGGAAAATTATTTACCTGTACAAATACATTTGCAGCTTGTAGATTTGCATGTGACCTCCCTCTATCTGAGCTCACTGTATGACATTTGACTTTCATTTTCTTGCTAAATACTGTAAGACTCTGGCTGTCTATATAGTGTACCAAAATGAGGTGCACTGTGCAGAGTCCAGGTACCCCTTATTAGTGTATAGGAGCTTGCTCAAGCAAGCCCAAGGTGTTCTATTTGTGGTAGTGTGGTCTAGCAGCCTTAGGCTTGTCAGAGGGGTGTGTTAGGCACTTGTTGCACACACAGAGTCAATAAACGAGACACACACTCCATAAAGAAATCCACCACCAATTTAGAACAAGCATTTGCAATGCAATGGGGCTCGCAATTGCGAGATTTTGAGCTATTGGCATCATAAATGACAATGCTTTTTATTTATGCGTTTAAAAACCTGCAATAATAAAAGGCATTGTCATTTACAATACCAATAGGTCAAAGTTTGGAAAATGCAAGACCTATTGCATTACAGAGAGCGCCCTGTCCCTGAAGGGGGCTGCGCTCGGCATTAAAGTTAAAAAAAAGGTCAAACAGAAAGCGCGGTGTGAAGTGGGCGTCGCGCTAAGCATTAACGTTGAGAGAAAAAAGGGCGTGGCTTAGCGCGCAACTAAGATGGCCGCACTTTCTTGAGCTCCGTCGGATCACCGGTGCGGACGCTCTAATAGAGATGCTATTTGGGTGATTTTTTTATCACCGTGTAACAGCGATAGGCGGCGGAAGAGCTTGGGAGCCTTGGGGACGGCTCGCAGGTGATTCGGACTGCTTCCCTGTGTAAAGCCTTGCACAACGATTTTTTCTTCACGTCGGGTCTTCAAAATGGCGGCTGACACGGAGGTCTCGTCGAAACACGGACCGAGGGCATGAAATCAATTTGTTTGCCTGTTTGGATTCCAGGCTCATTCCCCCTGCGCTGCATGAGGTATTGTTATGGCGAATTTTATACCTCTTGATGTTAGGTCCTGAGACTTCTGTGGGGACACTATTCTATTGCTTCAGCACATACACAAAATGGCGGCTGCTGACAGGATTTTCCCGGAAGTTATAGTACCTAATTAGTGGCCTAATATCCAGCTGGCTGTGCTTCAGTGGGGGAGAACTATCATATGAGCAACATTTCGTCTGTTTAATTTTAAGCTTTTGGAGCCTATCCTGAGTATTACTGGATGCGCAGAGTCTATTCAGTACTGTACTCTATAACCAGACGGTGTCCGGTCTTCCCTGGTGTGACACCTGCCCGTTGACGGATTCTCTTAGCGAGTCATCATTTCGTGGATTATTTCCTTTTGAATGAGGGTTGTGTAAGGCTCTTACAGTTTTGGGTCTACAAACTGACATTTGCTGTTGGGTCTCTCATGGTGTAACTGATTTATTTACATAAGGAGCCTTCCTCAGTGCTTGATGAGTTTTCACACATTTTACAGATGTTGGCCTTCGGTCTCTCAGACATTAATACTTCGTCTCTCCTAAGTAATTTTTACACTACTTTGTGCTCTTTGGCTTAACACAACATCTGCGCTCTTTCAGTCATTTTGTGTGAATACTGTGTTTGTTTCCGATGGCAGAAGGGATGGGTGTCACTTCCAAGGACAGAGATTCTAAGGGGAATCTGAAGAGGTCTAAACAAAATTCACCTACCCCGGATTTACCAGCTAAGGGTAATATCGATTCTGCTTCAACCTTAGATACTATACTACTCAAGCTTAATTCAGTTCATGATATAGCACAGAGTACCAAAACGAACACAGACTTGCTTCAAATTGAGGTCGCGGCAATTCGAAATGACCTTAAAAATCTTTCATTACGTGTCTCCAATGCCGAAACACGAATAAGTACTGTAGAGGACTTTACAAACAAGCAAGCTAAACACGTCCAAAGTTTGGAGCGCTCCATGGCTTCATTAAGAAGAGACCTAACTGAACAGGAGGACAGAAATCGTAGAAGTAACCTTCGTATTTTTGGATTACCGGAAGACTGTGAGAAATCTGCTCCTTCAGTGTTGGACTTTTTGCTTACTTGGATCCCAAAGGTTCTGAACATTTCATTCCACAAAGATTTTGAAATAGAACGTGCTGTTAGAGTTCCGACTTTTAAGCCTAAAACGTTGTCTTCTCCAAGACCGTTGAGCTTTAAACCTCTGCGCCATCAACATACTGAGCAAATTTTGGCTCAAATGAGGAAGATTAAAACAATACAATGGGAAGGTCACAGAATATCAATTTCACAAGACTTTGCTCGAGATACCGTCATTCGTCTCAAAGGTTTCTTGAATCTACGTAGAAGACTCATAGATATGAATATTCCATTTTCCTTTGCAGGTCCTTCAAGATTCAGAATAACTTTCAAGGGTCGTTCACAGATTTTTTAAGAACCCTCAGAACTTTCGACATTTTTGGACAATCAATCTGAATCACAGATGGACTCAGACTCTCTTCCTGGCACTTCTCGTCTTTAACGACCTTCATCTTCTGACAGGATGGTTCCCTGCTTTTTGTGCCTTGCCACAATGTGAGTGGTTAATATTGCTCTTCTGTGTTCTTCTTTGTAATGGTAACTACGCACTGTAAGATTGTTAGTATTATCTTGGTTATTCTCTATTAACTGATTTTCCTTTTACAAGTTTTTATGGTTTACTATATTATTATGAATGTTTCTTGAGTTTACATTCCTTGTAGGTTACACGTAGGTTGGAGGTTTTAATATGTTGGTACTATTCCGGTGCTATTTTGTTAATTATAGGCTGTCAATGTGTCTCTATTTCTCTTCTTCTCCCTATCTTTTTTATCGTCTTGTTTTACTTCTCTGACTTATTCCAATTTCGTACCTGCTTCCTACTCAGTTTCTACTTCTTTCTGTGGGCATTTATCTTAGCCCATATTGGTGAAGTCTTTTTGGAGTATTAACATTCTAGTTTGTTGGTCTTTTTCATTGCTTTTCTTTCTCCCTATTCTTATGATAAAGTAAGTATTTCTTCTTCTACTTCCCACATTCTTTTTTCTTTTCTTTGCTCGATCATTTCTTATATAAGTCCTTTCTACTTTGAATTACATATAATGTAGTATATGCTATCTACTTCTTAATTTCCAAAATACTCTAACTGTCAATTTATTCCAGAATGCCATCAATTCTGTAGTGACTAGTAACTTTTCTTTACATTACGTATTTTGGAATTCTTTTGTATATATATATATATATATATCTCTATATTAACCTATATTGGCTGCTTTTGTCTTGGGTAGTGAAAGGCCTGGACTGGACTTTCTGCAACCTAAATTTGTGAGTCTCTCCAAGGGCTTGAGGTAGAGCTTGCCTCCTGTTCACGAAGTCTCAGGAACAGCAAAGACTTCAAGTTCTTAGACCCGCAGCACTGGGGACTGTATGTTTTGTGCTGCAACCCGAAGAACACCAACTCGACGATGTCTACGACGCCACTGCCGACTCCGTGTCCTGAAGGCAACGCAGAGGGACCTGCCGCACCGCAACCCTGGTCTCACCGACGACGCCTGTTGACGCCGCCACCGAGCCGCTGCTCGCACCGCGACCTGTGGGCACCGCACTCCGCACCGCCTTGCTTTACGAGGACGCCTTGGCCTGCCTGACTGCGCCACTTCCTGCCGAAATCGACGCCGCTGCTTGCACCGTGTTCGAGGGCACCGCTCGTAAGTCACACGACGCACCGCCCTCATTCCGCACCGCAGCCTTGGCCTACCGACTCCGGCGCCATCGACTCCAGTTCATCAGCCGACGACAGCGCTTCAGCAACCACCACGACGCCGCTGCTTGCACCGTGACCTGCTAGCACCGTGACGAGCACCGCCCTCATCTTGCACCGCGACCCTGGTCTCACCGATGACGTCATCTGACGCCGCCACCGAGCCGCTGCTCGCACCGCGACCTGGGGGGCACCCCAGCACGTGGCGCCTGCCGACGCCAGCGCTCCTGATCCCAACCGAGAGGAGATCGACCTGTAACGCGAGTGACATCAAGGGCCCCATCGCCCTGCATCTCTGAAAGGTACTGTTTGCGGGTCTTCCCGACACCGTAGCGGGCCTGCGACGCCGCGGCCAGCCAGAACTGTTTTGGATTTGTGTGTTCACGACGCCGTGGTAGCCCGGACGGGGCTATCCACACATTTCTAACATCTGAGCTCCTGACACCGGGATCACCTATGCCGTGTAAATCCCAGCTGCCTCCCCCCATCTCCCCCCACAGAGAACGAGGACTCACCGGGCACCATACCAAGGTGGGGCAAGCCTGAATCACGCTCCTCCAACTCCAGGAAGCGAAGATACGACGATCCGCACCCGACTCCTCCAGGATTGCAACTGATGCCTCGGAGGTGATCGGCGACCAGCAAATCTCTCTTGACTTCAGGACGCCCTCCACTGGACCCGCGAGAGTCCCTCCAACACAAGACCCTGGACCCAAGACCCTGGACTGGAGCTACAAACAAGTAGTCACCAAACGATCGTGGGAGTGAATCACGAGCCGAAGAAGAGCCCCGCTCCGAAGTCCGCCAGTGCCTGTCCCCAAGATGGCCGCTCCCGGCGCTGAATATGCATGGCGACCAACTACACTGCAGCCCTGATTTAAGGACGCCCTGCACTGGTCCTGGGGGAGCCCTCCGATTCCGAGACCCCGATCCTAAGCCATATACAGCTGGCATTGAATCGATCATCGGTCCAAATTCGCGAGCCTCGGACGAGCCCCGCTCCGGAACCCCCGGAGCCTGTCCTCATGATGGCCGCCCCCCGGAACTGAATTCGCAAGGCGTCGAAACTGCGAATCTGACCACCTTCCATTAGCCGGTACTTTTACTACTGCCACAACGCCCACATCTTGACCCGCGAGCTGCAGCTTGGATGGGATGCTGTCCATGTCTCATAGACCCTATCGCTTCCCTCAGCTTCCTGCCTACAGCGCCTGACCTCAGGATGGCCGCCCCCCGGCATTGAATACGCAAGGATACTGCGAAACTGACCAATCTTCAACACAATCGGTACAAACGTACTGCAGCAACACTGGCATCCCGATCTGCCAGCCGCAGCTTGAAAGGGATGAAGACCTTGTCTCACTGAGACCAGCACTTCCGTCAGCTTCCTGCCCATAGTGACTGACCTCAAGATGGCCGCCCCTCGACACTGAATGCACAAGGATACTCTGAAACCGACCCATCTTCAGCACAATTGTACTGCCGCAACACTTGCACCCCGACCCGCCAGCCGCTGCTTGGAAGGGATGAAGATCACGCCCCACAGAGACCATCGCTTCCCTCAGCCCCCTGCCCACAGTGCCTGACCCTCTGATGGCCACAATAATCTTAACTCCCGGAACACCTCACCAAGGAGATACTCTGGACACACAAGCGATCCAACTCAATCTACTACTCATGACCTAATCTAGAAAGCTTCCGACTGGGAAAATAACTAAGGTACGAGCCCCGCTACCCACCGTGGACCCAAGCTATATGACTTCAAGGCCTGACCCCAAGATGGCCGCCTATAACCCAGCACCATCAGGGCGATCAATTGGCTCAGGCATACAAGCACCCCACTACAAGAGTAGCGAATGCACCGCCGCCACTCCCCCATCCTAACCAGCCAGTGGCAACCTAGAAGGAATGAGGGCCCCAGAACCGCAAAGATGGTAGTTTCAACTAGCTTTTCGCTCGCCTAGCCTGACCCCAATCTGGCCGCATAAACCTAACCCCTGAAATCTTCACGGGTGAGCTGCTGCAGACCCTCGAGAGTCCTGATAACCACGGACTCAGATCTACAACAGCCTACAAACTAACATTGGGAAACAAAGCTTCGTAAACCCCATATACCAACGAGCTCTGACTAAAGATGGCTGCTTCAATCAGCTCTTCGCCTACCTAGCCTGACCCCATAATAGCCGCGTAAACCCAACCCCCAAATCTTCATGGGGGATCCGGCAGTTGACCCTTGGGAGTCCTGTTAATCACAGACGCAGGCCTACTAGCAACAAATAAGCTAACTCTGGGAAATTAAGTATTGCAAACCTCAAAATACCAAAGAGCTCTGCATCACTCCACCGGCCCCAGTGTCTGACCCCTGGAGGGCTACTCTGGGATACATTCCTCCCCTATCTAAATCGCCCAAGCACATCAAACGTCCAGGACCCCCTCTCAGTTTCACGGTCCCCCCTTCAAAGAAACCCAACGATGTCACCGGACACGCCAACTTCCTCTAACCACTCCATTTCGACCCACCTGAAACCTCACGGCGCGAACTCCTTCGCTATCAGCTTCCCCCCCCAACCAAACCCTTAAAGCGAGAAGAAACTTCAAACATAGACTGATTAGACTGCACCCAGAAACACTAGTCGCGGACACATACCACTGCTCCTCCAAAGGGCAGATTAAGATGGATTTCATCTTCCACACTGAAAGTCCCGACAACTGGAACGCCATACTCCGAACACAACTTTTCATCTCCAAAACCACGACTACTTCGCATAGCTGCAAACTGACGACCTCGCTTCCTAACCGCTCGGCAAGGGGTGGGAACACGTCTGTGAACATCTACACGAATGGCACAGTCCTGATACAGGCAAACAATGAGAACCTAGAGGCCTTCGACTCCCTCTTCCCCACACTCCAAACCGCCCACCTCCACTTGATTCGACCTTCCCTGACCCAGTACTCCCCCCCCCGGACAACCTGTCCCACCAGGGGAAGCATACATTCACTACCACGCCCAACGCCACCACCTCCCCCCCCCCCACCCCTCCCCCCGAGTCACCTCCCCCTCCTTCGCCCCAGGATTGGCGATCTACAACTCCCAGAGGATCGCCATACCCAATTGCCCCCCCTGATCCCCCCCACACCAACTCCTTGACCTTGCCCTGCTGACTCCGGCCACCACCCACACTAGCACTCCCGCAGACGCCAGGAGGACGAAACCACGACATGACCCAATGCACCCCTTACCCAAGGTCCAAAACAGAGGCAGCACGGCCCACACAAGGAGCAATAGGCATCATAACTTAGCCACGACCTCCACCACACGAGACGATCCTCCCCAAGACTCCATCACCCCCGCCCACGATAACATGCCGCAGCGGCTCGCATCACTAGAAAGCCTGCTAGAAACGATATTCAGGGGCCTTACCAAAATTCTAACTAACCTCGACAAGGCCCGAAAGCCCCGGCCACACCCCCCCAGGACGCCCACCCTGACCAGCTCCAATCATCCAAAACACCCTTCCGGGCCCTTAACGACCCCCGTGACTCGATCACAGAGACCCTCTAGAAAGGACATTGAGTTCCCGTCACAAAATCCCTTAGGAACCAAAGCCCCCACGCCCAGGTTACAGAGACTCTTAAATACCGACACCAAGATCCCGACACCAAGACCCACAAGATACAAAGCCGCAATGTCCCCCGAAGAAGCGACTGATCTAGCCTCAACATATGACTCCCCCTCCCTCCCCCCTACAGACTCCCCTAAATCCAAGATCCAAGTGATCATGGGTTTCAGAAGAGACTACCCCCTCCCGAATCCCCCGAGACCCCCTCCCTTCCTCACCACCGTACCTAGGGCCCCCCCCGGAAAGAACCACAGCGAAAAAGAGCTTTCCACCAACTGCATGCTCATTAACTGCAGATCAGCCTCTTTGCATGCAACTGAGCTAGCAGAAGCCATCCTCTCGCAGGACATAGATATTGCGTTCATCACGGAGACGTGGCTCAATGCCCTCTCCGCACCATGCTTAGACATGCTTGTGCCCCCAGGTTTTACCATTATCAACAAAGACAGAGAAGACCAATGAGGGGGAGGTGTAGCTATCATACACAAGGACAACATCGCCATCATGGAAATGGACTCTTGCAAATACAACACCTTTGATTGTCTTACCGCCAATATCAAGACTAAGGACAATGGAGCAATACTTTGCCACCTTCAATACCACCCTCCAGGCAACACTTCCGCATTCGGGGAGCACTTGTCCGACCTGATTGCTCACTGCGCACTCTGGGACGCTAACAACCTAATTCTTGGTGAACTAAACCTTCACTGGAACGAAGCGAATAACCCGTTAATTCAAACGCTATCCAACCTTCTCCGTGACAACAACTTATCTCAGCACTGCTCAGAGGAAACGCACAATAAAGGAGCAACCTTGGATGCCATTATCGCTCAACATGATGCAATTACCATCGACCACATACTCCCCGTTGACTGGTCGGACCATCACATGATAGAGCATTTTTTGGTTAAAATGGAATACAATCAGCCGCCCGTGCAAGACCCCCCCCAAATGGGCCAGAAACCTCACCCAGATACCCCTCGTCGCCCTTGAAGAAAGGATAAACTCGCTCCTCCCGAGCGCCAACGACCACCTCACCACAACCGAACTCACCTCACTCTACAAGTCAAATATGGCGAGCATGCTTGACAAACTAGCCCCCCTGAAACTAAAAAAAAGCAGAGCCATTCCGTCCAGATCATGGTTCAACACCGACACCAACTCCGAAAGGAGACTACTAAGAGCCACCGAAAGACGCTGGAGGAATAATCCTTCTACTACCCTCCGCGAACAACTCGGAACAGCCCGCAGGAAATACAACAATCATATCAAGATCAAAAAATCCACGTTTTTTCGCTCCGCGCTGGACAGTGCAAAAAATAGACCCAAGGAGCTCTATAACATCATCAGGCAACAAACCACCAAGCCCGCTACATCCTCAATACAGGCGTCCAAAGAACTTTGCGACAACTTCGCCAACTTCCTTAATGACGAGATCACCAAGATCGAACTCTCACTGGACACCAACAGCACCACCCCCCCACAAAGAGCAGCATGGCGCGGGCGTTTGATTATGCTCCCATACCCCCTAACAAATCCTGGCTAAGCTTCCACCCCATTCAAGAAGCTGAGATAGTCAAACTTATCTCCACCTCCAAACCCTCTTCTCATGCCCTAGACCCTATACCCCCCCCCCCCCCCCAACTGATCAAAAAACTGAAACTCTCCCTAGCACCGCTCTGGTGCACGATCATAAACAGCTCCTTGAAAAATGGAGTCGTTCCAGATTGCCTTAAAGTGGGGCAAGTCACGCCACTGCTGAAAAAACCTGGCCTGGACATAAAGGACTTGAACAACTTTAGACCCGTCTCCAACCTTCCTCTTCTATCCAAAATCCTAGAAAGATGCGTACTCCAACAACTAACCCAACACCTGGACAACATCGACCTCCTTGACTCCCATCAGTCTGGCTTTAGAAAAGGATGCAGCACTGAAACCGCGATCCTCAACATCATCGACGATATCCACAAATCACTCGACTCAGACCAGTGCTGCCTCCTCATTCTCCTAGACCTATCGGCAGCTTTCGACACGGTAGACCACAAACTTCTCATTAAGGCTCTCCAAGAAAGAGCCGGACTTGGCGAGGTGGTCCTCGAATGGTTCTCATCCTACCTACACAACCGCACCCAAAGAATCAAAATCAAAAACTTTGCATCGGACCTGCATCCAGTCAACAAGGGAGTCCCGCAAGGTTCAGTGCTCTCCCCGCAACTTTTCAACATTTACATGGAAACCTTCACCAAACTACTCAAAAAAGCCAACATCCGCTTCCATCTTTATGCAGACGATACGCAGATCTACCTGGAAACCTCCTCCATCAAGGACATCCAAAGACTCAATGACATACTGAGAGACGTCCAACACTGGCTGTCTAGCAACCACCTTAAACTAAATCTTGATAAAACTGAAATTCTCCTCATCTCGAACAAAGAGGAGAACCCCCAAATTGCTGAATGGCTAAAAGCGATTGATGCGCTCAACGGGAACCTCACCCTGGCCGACTCTGTCAAATCACTAGGTATCACGCTAGACCCGAAACTGGACATGACCTCACACATCAAGAACTCAGCTAAGAGCGCCTTCCTTAACCTAAAACTACTGAACAAAATAAAACCTTTCATCCCGCCCAATGATCTCAAACAGGCCACCCAAGCATTGGTGTTGTCAAGACTAGACTATGGGAATGCAGTCCTCTCAGGATTAGCAAAATCACATCTTGCTCCCCTCAAAACAACGCTCAACGCGGCAGCCAGAATGGTCACCGGAATCAAGAAATTTGATCACATTTCTCCGGAACTCGGAGAACTTAAGTGGCTCCCAGTGGAAATGCGGGCTAGCTTCAGAACAGCCTGCCTCACACACAAAGCCTTGCACACCGGCAAACCCGAATATTTGGCGGCCAAACTCAAAGCCGGTCAGACCAGGAATCTCAGAAGCTCGAACTCTCTTCTACTCATTCCGCTGAAAACTCGAAAGCAAAAAACTGCGGCTCGATCCTTCGCCGGGAGCGCGCCCAAAATCTGTAACTCTATTCCCCCCCCATATCAGAACTACTCCCTCTTTTGCAAAATTCAAAAGCCAGCTCAAAGTCCTGTTCCTCGACTGCTCCCTAGGGAACCGATGGGAGCAGCCGGAGCGTGGAAGCAGACACCTCTCACAGCTTCGTCTCTGTCCGCAAGCCTCATACCTGAACTCACCGCCAATTGACCTACACTATTACTGTATTTTGTGATTCTCTGCATTGTAACTGTTGTAAAGCACTCCGATACCCTCGGGTCAGGCCAGCGCTATATAAAACTTCTTAAATAAAAATTTTAAAAAATGTTTTATATTGGTATTTATATTGCCTCAGATTGCTATTTATTACACCACATATGTTTGTTTATTATGCCTTAGATGGTTATTTATATGGCCTTATATTGTTATTTATAATGCCTTAATTTGATATTTATCTGATATTATAACCTCACTTTTCTATTTTAGGATATGATATGTTTGTCACTGATCAAATATGTTATATTTTTTGGAACTTGTGTTTTTATTCTTATTGATGGATTATTGTTAGTATAGTATACATTGATATTTATGCATTTGTTTAGTCAGCTTAATGAATTATTTATTGTTGAGCCGTCTGCATCGTGGTGGATGGCCTCTGTTGTTGCTCCTCCACGTTTTTTTCCCCATGCAATTTGTCTATTACAGACATCCCCGGGTGGGGTTACTCTTTTTTAATGCTCCTTTTTTCTTTGGAGTACTTTTGTTCTTTTGTTTCTTCTTTCTAGTCTTTTCTTCATCCACTCCTATTTTTCCTACTCTTGGGACATCTGCTTCAGTGTATTTTAACTTTTTCTGGTGAGCGAGAACTACAAATCCCAGCGTGCAACGGAAAAAACCTGGACCGGATTTATATAGCGCGAACTCGACCCGAAGGTATTGGAGCGCTTTACATGAGCACCGGTTACTTTACACAAGGACACAATGCATGGTTTTGGGCAGTCCTTAATTTGAACTGGTGTGTGCAGGTGAATCCCACCAGCACTCATATTTAGGGACCAGTACTTATTTTTCTTCTCCGTGAGGGGAACGGCCGCAAAACTTCATCGCCCAGCAGCCCGAGGGGGCTCCTGTGACGCCACTGCTCCTGCGCCTGGAGGCGCCTTCAAAACCAGCGCATGGCGCCCGTCCGCGTCTGGACGAGGCTGGGCTGGGACATCCCCCTGACATTTGGCACCAGCCTTTGAACATCTATTCCCAGGTGAGCGCTGACCCTTTGCCTCAGTGTAGCAGCGACCAAACATCGTTTCAGAGAAAACAGAGAAATCATGGGGAAAAAGAGCGGGATGCCCTGCACCCGTCCGACCACAAGCATAGATAGTATGCTAGAACGAGCTGTAAGCATCGTCGCTAATGAAATTGAATTAACGGAAAGGCGTTTATCCATGGGGATTGTGTCAGGACAGCATGGGCTCTTGCCAGGGGTGGCTGGATTGGACTATATGCTTAGTCCATCTGCTTCTATCCCACAGTCTAACATCACGAGCCCCCTGCAACGCTCAGTCGTTCAAGGACCACTCTGTAATAACACCAACAATGACTTGTCCATTGCCCTAGGGAATGATGACGGCATAGATAATTCCCCGGGCATCCCGGCCCCCACGATAATCTCTGCTGGCCCGGGTGCTAAAAGGAAAAGGAAGGCGGCCAAACCGGTATGCTCGAAAAGGAAACAGCCGCCACACAATATCTCATCGCGCACAGCTCTGAGTTCATGGATTCAGGGTCCTTCTTCCTCTTCCGTCGCTAATTCCGTGACTGCTGACTCTGTTAACAATGTGAGTAGAACTATTTCAACACATACTGATGATTGTACCCTCTGTTTCTCGGGTGGCCCACCTGGCAACATTCTCATCTACAACATTTTGAATACCGTTTCAGCCCACATGAAAGATCTGATTGATAAACACTTTACTATCTTGTGGAAGCGCCTAGACCGATTGGATACTTTGTCTAACAAAATAAGCTCTCAAGTTAAGACAGTGAACCAGGCAACCGCCGTGGGGGGGGGGGTGGGGGTAATAATGTGACTAATTGTGAGACTCGCACTGCTGACTTAAATCCACAGTTATCATCGTCCATCTCTCGAAAGGATACATGCGTTACATGTGTTACTTGTAGCAAAATCAAGGGGTGCTTTTTGTCGGGGACTACAACAGTGCTGGAAACGCAGCCTAGTGCATGCATCACTAGCAGTGCCGCAGGCACAATACCTTTAACAACCACTTCCACCTCCGCCCCCCTCTCACTCACTCCCGGTGTAACGCCGCAGATCCCTCCAAGTTCTGTTAATCGGAATATTGAGACACAGAGAGTGGGCATCCCAATCCCGGCTAACATAGACACCTTTGAACCCTGCAGTGAGATATTAAATTTACCCCCAGCTGCATGTCCATATGTGCTGGTCTTAGCGGGAGTACCACCACTCAGATTAAACCAGGGAGAGTCTTGGGATCAACTCCGTAATAAATGTGCTGATTGGCTTATAAAATATAGGGGTTTCCAGGAGGCACACATTAGTGAAATTATTATGGCCCGAAGGGTGGGGTGGGTTGGCTTTTCCACAAAAGACATCCAGGGTGACTGTATTGTCATCAACTTTCGTAACCCACTCTTGGTAAGGACACTGTTGATGTCACGTGGGACAAATACTGTTAAAACAACCCATATCCGGCCATTGCAGTTAGGTTATTTTTACAAGCCAACCTCCGGGCATAGAGCTAGAGCGCCATTCACACTAAAAACACATAACAGGTTCTCTCCCCTGTCTGATTTGGACCAACAAGACTGACTGGTTGCCCCTGTGGTTCCTGACAATATTTTGCCTGATTGTTGTTTACCTGATGCGCCCATTGCTATACCTAATCTGACAGAATCCCTGGACTGCCATACTGTAACGATTCCCTTAGCTATTTCCGTTAATGAAAGACACACCGATCAATACCTAAATATACTAAGTTGGAATGTTGCAGGGCTGGCTTCCAAGGTGATCGACCATAATTGGGTAAATATTGTCCAGAAATATGACATTTTGTTGCTGCAGGAAACTTGGGCCACACGAGATTTACACCTAGAAGGTTTTAATTGCTTTAACCTCATAGTCCCTCCCCCCAAGGTCGGACGTCTGTCAGGTGGCCTCTCGATCTGGGTTAGTATAAACGCGGGAGGGAATATAAAGGCTCTTGTTACCAACAGCGAGAAATACCAGGCAATGCTTTATACACGGGGGGCAACAATTTGCTTGATCAATTTTTATAATAATGATTTTCAGAGTACACCCAATGTAAACTTTGTTAATTTGTTTAATTTTATTGCCACTGTACAAAGCGAAAACGGATCACACAAACAAGTAAGCATCTGTTTGGCTGGTGATTTTAATGCCAGGTTGCCCAGAGGGAACATAGCGGTTGTGAAACCCTTAAGCAATACATCATCTCTCACCAGGGGAATAGAACTAGCAGAGCATCTGTCTAAAACTAATTTAGTAAATATTATGGAAATCGCAGAGGCAGCTCCTAACAATAATGCCGTACCAACATATAGAGGTCGCGGTAGTGCCTCCACTATTGACTATGTTTTTATATCCCCTATGTTAGAGGATTGTTTATTTGAATCTGAAGTTATAGAAACTGCCTATAGCGACCACAATCCTATTACATTAAAGCTACAAATTGCATCCAGGCCGAAATTTGCAAGGGAGTGCGGGGCTACCAATATAGAAACATCTACTGACAATTTAAGACTGGTTTGGAGAGGGGCCGATAATCATGTTCTGCTTTCGAAGTTGATTAATGGGAATCGGCAACTTATTGACACCTGCTTGTCTCAATAATCACAACCCCGCTGTAATCGAAGCATTCATTAAACTATGTGGGGAATTTAAATCAATGATATCTAGGCCTCCGGCTGAATCTCACCGTGGCCCGAGATGGTTCAATCAGGAATGTTCTCGAGCCAATAGGGAGCTCCGTAAAGCTCTCATAAAAAATCCAAGAGACCAGAAACTTGTAAAATCTTTAAGATTACAATATAAAAACATTGTTAACTCACGGAAGGAGGAAGTTTTAAAAGATCAATGGGATAACCTTGCATGTGCCTCCAGGGTTAAAAACATGACTGGCTTCTGAGCTACAGTCAAAGAAATGAGATCCATGGACCAAACCTTATTGCCCATAAGCTGCATTATAGCAAGTGAAGTATGGGAAGCTCATTTTACTAAGATCTATCAGGCTTTCCCCCCAAACAGAGTTTGAATTTAATTACCCCATTGCTTCACAAATTGTAATATCCCTGCCAGAGGTAGAGGACGCTATTCATCAAAGCGTGGGTAACAAGGCTCCCGGCCCGGATGGGCTCCCTATTGATCAGATTAAACGCAAATCGGAGTTCTGGGCGCCTCTTTTATTAAATGTTTTTAATAACTTAACTAATGATAAGATCCCAAGCACATGGTCGACTAGCATAATTGTTCCTATTTTTAAAAAAGGAGATAGATCCAACCCAGGCTGCTACCGACCAATTTCATTGATTGATAACACCCTGAAAATCTTAGGGAGAATTCTGTTTAACAAGATTAGATCATGGGCCGAGGGGGAACATATTTTAAAATCTTGCCAGTTAGGTCTTAGAAGTAATATAGGCACTGTTGAACAGTGCCTAAACCTAAATTTGATTATTAGTAAATACACTATAGCCCAGAAATCCCCCATCTATCTGGTTTTTATGGATCTCACCTCGGCCTTTGATTATGTTAACAGATCTCGCCTGTGGTCGATTCTTTTAAAATATGGGTTGGACGAGGTTTTAGTTCATTTTTTAGCTTATTTACACAGGGATTTGAAAGCTAGAGTAAGAATTAGTACATGCGGGAAGGTCTCGAAGGACATCGTCATTGGTAGAGAAGTTAGGCAGGGGTGCGTTTTGGCCCCCCTCCTTTTCATTTTATATATTAACGATCTTCATAACTCCCTGTGCATACTTACCACTGACGTCCCTAAAATTAAAGGTAACTTACTCCCAGCATTATTGTATGCTGATGATTCGGTCCTGATGGGCCGCACTCCAAATGCTTTACGCATTTTAGTTAAAGGCTTTGTTGATTTTATGGCTGATTTGGATCTCTGTACAAATTTTAAAAAATCGTTTTTAATGGCTTGTGGGCCCAAAAAGCACCTTATTAATAGAATTACTATTGGACCCGACACTTTGTTATGCACTAGCACTTTCCCCTACTTAGGGCTGCTATTCGCAGCCAATGGCTCCTGGGTTAATCACGTGGCATACAGTAGGAACAAATTTTCCAGAGCTATTAATTCAATCCTTACCCTCCGACAACTGAAAAAGGCAGAGGTGGTTCTAGCTACTGTTAAAATCTTTAACTCCCAGTGTGTTCCTATTGCTACCTATGGAGCTGAAGTTTGGGGGATTACTAAATGTAGCAACATCCAGGGCGAGGAGAACAGATTTTGCCGCAAATTATTGAGCGCACCTATTTCTTCCGCACATTACATCTGTCACAGGGAATTGAAACTGTCATATATTGAGGATTTCATAAGGGCTCGCCCAGCCATGTTTTGGATGTCAATTTGGAAGAACCCAGCAGCAACCCTCAGTCGAGATATAATAACTGACTGCCTCCACTGTGACAGGGGTATGGATATACCCTGGTTGGCTGCCGTTCAGGAGAGGTTGAACAGCGTAAAACTTGAACATATCTTCTCCAACCCAAATGACTTGGAGCACATTAATAAAAAATCGCTCCAGGAGGCCTTATATAATAATTATAGAATTGAAAGATACAGGAAAGAGGCAATGAAAACGTCTGTAGCCAGGTATATGTCCTTGGCGTCCGCATCTTATCCGTTATTACACTTACCATCGCAGTATCTTTTCAAATCTATAAGCCGTTGGGAGAGGGGGTTGCTTTTTCGCTTGAGGGCAGGAACCCTAAAATTTTTACTCTGCTTTCCTTTGGGATTCAATGTGAACCTTGATCAATTACCCTGTCCCTGTGATAATCACAGTAAGCAAAGTATGTTACATTTTTTTTGTGTGTAAATTTTATCAAAAATACACCAAATGGTTTTTAATCCCATTTTTTAAGAAATCAACTATTATCAATTACAAGATAGCCTATACGCAAATCCTTGAACTGAAAGAGGATGAACTGATCTTTCGTGTGGGATCATTTTTAAAGCTGGCAGTCCGCGCACGCATCTCAGTGTGTACCATCTGAGTCTTTCATTAAATATACTGACTGCTAGCAATGTTTTGAGGGCATGATGTTTGGACTGCTGGGCTTGTTAGAACTCATTTTAACTGATATGAACTAGAACTTTTATCTGATTTTGGTAATCTTATACAAAGAAGGATGGCCCAAGGCTAGATGCACTTTTATTACAATGTTTTGTATCGCCTTGCAATTTAACCTCGTTTTCATCCTATTTGTCCACTATGCTGCTATTTGATTTGTAATAATACTGTTTTATTCAAACATTTTTCTTTTTTTTTTTTAAATAAAAAAAAAAAAAGTTTTAGATTTAGTTTTATGTGTTTAAATGCTGCTAATGACCTGTGCTTTTATGGATACATTTGTACTCCGAATAAAGATAATTGAATTAACTTTTTCTTGGCTTTCCTTTTACCCCTATACCTGATGTTCTTTTGGTTACCCCTCTTTCTCTTTATCAGATGTTTTTACTTGTGTTGTTTTATGTTTATCTATGACTGGTTTAAATGTAGTCTCACTTAATGTTCGTGGGTTGAATCACCCTGTTAAAAGGGCCAAGATCTTAGATTATTGCAAAAGTTTATCTGGCAATGTTGTTCTACTTCAGGAGACTAAGATTGCCTATAAAGAAGCTCTT
The DNA here is from genome assembly GCA_963921515.1 of Calotriton arnoldi. NCBI lineage: Eukaryota > Metazoa > Chordata > Amphibia > Caudata > Salamandridae > Calotriton > Calotriton arnoldi. The sequence continues at coordinate 728,563 of CAWUFW010000070.1, forward strand.
CTTATGCGGAAGGAGTGGGTTCTTGATGTTCCTTGTTCCGAAGCTTCTGGTAAAAAGAATGGGGTTGTTACTCTGATTTCCAAAAACTCTGGATTGTCTATTGTTACTGCTGAGCATGATACCAATGGCAGATGGTTACTTACTCGTTTGTCCAATGGTTCTGATGATCTATATATCATGAATTTATATGCTCCTAACATCGATGATCCTCTTTTTTGGCGTACCATAAATAAAAAACTTTCTGATATCCCTCAGAATGCAAGAACAATTGTTGGCGGTGATTTTAATCTGCCCTTGGATCCTATTTTAGATAGACATTCTGCCTTTAAATTCCGTCCCCCTAGATCGCATAAACACATGCTCAATATGTGTTCATCTCACCAGCTTGTTGATGCATGGAGATTGCATAATCCTACAGGTAGTGATTTCACGTTTTTCTCCTCTCCACATTCTAGCTTTTCTCGTATTGATTATCTTTTAGTTGATGCTGCTCTTTTAAAGCATACTATAAATGTTATGATCCATCCAATAGTCGTTTCTGATCACGCAGCGGTATCCTTGACTATCCTTAATCTTACAGAAACGAGAGGCCCTCGTAATTGGCGTCTTAATACAGAGATTTTGGGCGATAAGGATGAAGTTAAAGAGCTTAATGAGGAGATTGCTAATTTTTTCAAAGATAATGAGTCTTCGGTGAATTCCCCAATAGTTCTATGGGATGCATTTAAATGTACTATTCGGGGTCATATTATCAAAAAAATAAAAAAGAAACAGTGACATCAGAAAGTCGCTGTAGTCTTTGGGGGATGAGATCAAAAGTAAAGAGGTGCTATTTAGACGCTCTAATGATAAGTCTCTCCTACAGGATATCAAGCATTTAAAATACTCTTTTAACTCTATATTCACTAAAAGAGCTTATATTGGTGTACACGCTCAAAAATCTCGGCATTTGTTATTACGAAATAGAGCTGGTAAGTTGTTGGCTGCCACCTTAAAATATAAAAATACGAATATTAAAACTGCCCAGATTTCTTATATTAATGATAAAAATGGTTCAAAGAAATTCCATACTCAAGAAATACTTGAAGTCTTCCGTGATTTTTATGAAAAGTTATACACTCCTAAAGATCAATGCAACATATCTGCTTGTCAGCAGTTTCTGAATTCGATTCCTACTAATACTATTTCACATTCCGATATGATTGAATTGGGGAAATCGATTGAGACTGACGAGATAATTCAGGCTATTAAGGCTACTCAGTCGGGGAAGGCTCCGGGACCAGATGGGTTTCCTATTGCCTTTTATAAAACATTTTCTTCCTCAATAATCAAATATCTTAAGGAAGTTTTTGATAATTTTGTCCTTTCTGGCAAGGTCTCTGGCTCAGCTGCTGAGGCTACTATTGTCGTGATTCCGAAAGATGGCAAAGATCATTCGGATCCTAAAAATTTTCGTCCAATTTCATTATTAAATATGGAAGCTAAAATTTTTGCCAAGATTTTGGCTAAGCGCTTAGAGGGTCATATTCCTAGTCTTATCCATGATTCCTAAATTGGTTTTGTTAAAGGGAGACTCGCTAGAGCCAATATTCGAACCTTTTGTCATATTTTAGAAAAAGCAAAACTTTCTGCATTACCATCGACGGCGATAGCCCTTGACGCTGAAAAGGCTTTCGACAAAGTCTCTTGGCCTTTTTTACAAGCAGTGCTAGAATCCCATAACTTCGGTGATTCCTTTATTAATATGGTAATGTCTCTCTATGCGCAGCCAAAAGCTAACATCAGAGTTAATGGGGCTACGTCTTCCTTTTTTAATCTTTGTCAAGGCACTAGACAAGGGTGCCCTTTATCACACCTTCTTTTTCTATTGTCTATAGACCCACTCCTTCGTCTACTCAACTTGAACCAGGGTATTAAAGGTTTTCAATTTGGTTCGCATACGCTTAAAACAGCCGCCTATGCAGATGACGTTCTTATCTTTTCAGAGGATATTGTTGCTGCGATTCAAGTTATTTATAACATCATTAGAGAGTTTTTGCTTGTCCCTGGATATACTCTGAACAAAGAAAAGACGGAAATGTTTCCCCTTAACTCGTGTGTTTCCCTTCTCACATGGGCGACTCAGGATTTAAATGGCAATCGACTCGTATTAAATACTTAGGAATTTGGTTTTGTAAGGACCTTTCAGATACTATTTCTTATATGAATCCCATATCATAGCTAAAGTCAAAGATCTTTTGTCCTCCTGGTCTCCTAAATATATCTCCTGGTGGGGAAGATTACAAACTCTTAAGATGATGATAACCCCGATTATTAATTTTCTATCTTCCATGTTACCTATAAAGCTTTCTTCTTCCTTCTTCCATGAGATTGATTCTCTCACTTCAAAATTTTTGTGGAATGATAAGAGAGCTAGGATTGCTTATAAATACCTTAGAAAGCCCTCTGTCCTGGGTGGTTGTAATCTTCCGGATTGGAACTTGTATCAAATCGCCTTCTTAGCCTCCCAAGGTGCTCTTTGGTTCCTACCAGATTCCCAGCATACACTCCCTTGGATTTATATTGAGCGAGAGTTGTGTACTCCTCTTTCTACTTCCTCCTTTCTCACTGCTTCTAAGCTCGTTCTTGGTCATTCCCATCGTATTATATTGGACACGAATAATGCACTAAAATATATTGACAAAAAAGTATCTAAACCTATTCATAAATCAAGGTGGTCCTCGTTATGGTACAATCCTAAAATTGTTACTGATATTGATCCTGGTACGGTTTCTTCGTGGGCTGCTAGTTGTATTAGACTGGTAAAAGATCTTTATGATTCCAATCACGACCCTCTTCCCTTCTCTTTTAGCTAGGGAATATAATCTTAATAACATGGATTTCTACTCTTTTTTTGAAACTTAAGGTTGTTCTTTCTAAATTATCCCTCTCTACAGATTAGGTGACTGTTTCTCTTCTTTCTATGTGGTCTCGTTCAGGCCATACTGCATCGAAAATGTATACATTTTTATCTGCTCCACTTCCTTCACAGTCTACAATCACATATGATAAATGGTCTCATCATTTTGAAAATGATATTTTTAAACATATTTCACAAGAGACCTGGCAATTGATTGGGAAGTTATCCTTACGTAATAAGATTGCTCCTTCTCTTATTCAATATAAATTCTTTTCATTAAATCTCCTCCATTGGACCCCTGCTTGCTTACACAAATTGAAACTAAGGGATAGCGATCTTTGTTGGAATTGTAATTTGGAACCAGGCACTCATCAACATATGTTTTTTGAATGTACGTTATTGCAATCCTTTTGGGGTTTGATACGGAAACATTTATCATTAACCTTTAATATATCGTTAGAGCTTTCTTTACCTATGATTCTATTGGGCCCATGGGCCACAGCTATTCCTTTACCCCTTGACAATACGGATATGGAGTTATTGGATTTACTTTTATCCATTGCTGTTAAAGTTATACTAACAGAATGGAAATCTTTTCATCTTCTGCCTTATCATACCTGGTGGGCATGGGTATCATACCTCCGTGGAGCTCATACTTTTGTTGAGGAGAAGCATTACCCACCTTCCATTTCTAGTAATGTATGGCAGTCACTGGACAATTATATGAATTTGTCCTCTCAGGGGTTGGTAGCTCAGTATCCTTTTGACTCTACTTTTTAAGTTGTTTCCTTCTTTGAAGCAGATGTCCCCACCTCTTCCTTTCTTCTTTTTTCTTTCCTTTACTTTTTTCTGTCTTTTCTTCTTCTCCTCTGCTTTCTTTTGTTATGCAATTTTTTTTATTATTATTAAGCAATACGACTGCTTTATGACCTCAGCATGATCTGGGTTTTGCAATACTATTTGATTAGTTTTATAACATACAATACGTGTCATTTATATATTTTGTTTTTCTTGTCTGAATAATGATATGTTCACACTTCTTTTTAGCCCAGTTCATTAACTCTTGATATGAAATTTATTTTTGATTCTGTAATTCTTCGATCTTAACTTAATATACATTTCATTTTGTTATGTTGTATTGCATTGTATTATAAATGTATTTTCTCTTTTAAATAACAATGAAGATATTTGAACAAAAAAAAAAAAAGCTGAAAGAAAGCGCGGTGTCCCTGAAGCGGGCGCTGAGCTCAGCTTAAAAGTTTAAAAGACAAGAATCGGCCGCCATTGTCCCATGAGTGCTGTGTAGGGGTGGGGGCAGCTACTTTTAAAGTGAAAGGGCGCATAGCTCTCCATACAAGAAGCGGCTGCCATTGTCCCGCGAGTGCTGTGTGGGGAGTGGGGGTGGGGGCAACCACTTTTAAAGTTAAAGCGCACATGACTCTCAATACAAGAAGCGGCCGCCATTGTCCCGCGAGTGCTGTGTGGGGGCAGCCACTATTAAAGTTAAAGCACGCATAGCGCGCCATACAAGATGCGGCTGCCATTGTCTCACGAGTGCTGTATGGGCACGCTGCAAATACAAGAAGCAGCTGCCATTGTCCAGCATTATTCATTAAACAAAATAGTGCTCACAGACTTATAAAGCAGACCGTGTAACAAGACAAGTAAAAGGTCCATTCGTTATGGGAGGTTACAAATGCAGACAAGGCGATACCAAGGAGGGACTGCTAAGCCTATTCACAAATGCAACGATTTTGCAAGGACAGTAACAGGAGCCAATTAAAAGATGGGCGGGAAATGGGCGGAGCTTGTATGCCATACCTCAATACAGTATGCCTGGCAGAGCAGCACATGCGCTGCCCAGCCTCGACCTAAAAAAGACATAGATTTTTATATCTATTTAAACACCAAGATCTACGAGATTAGGTAAGTACTTTTTGAGTTACCGATTTTCAGACACTTAGAAAATACAGCTGTCGGATTTGAGGCATGAGCCTCGAACGCGATAATGTTATCCTATGGGAGAAACATACACTGCATAGGGCCACTTGTTAACTACTTACAGGACTGTTCTTCTCAACTTAAGGTAAGTAGGGACCAAGGTCCTTAGAACCACCAGCAGTTTTGGTGTATCTGCCCTGGGGTGTCTGGATGTCGAGGTGCTGGTCACAAGGGTAGCCTCAAACTCTACAGCTGAAATTTATGGAGAAAACTATAACCAGAAAAATGCTGTAAGTGTGAAATTGGGAACAAGTCTGTCGGAACCCAAAGGGGAGCTCAGTTCTTGAGGGTCTCTGGGGCAAGGTTGGGCTTTCGGTAGGCTCGGACTCAGGCTGTGGGGCTCAAGTGCAGAGGTGTATTGTCCGCCGGGTTGCTTGCTTTGGAGGCTCTCACTTGTTAGGTCGACCTGAAGATGGGGGCAGAACAGGATAGCAGGGCCATTCTAGATGCTGGACTTGGTGATCCTGACGTCCTCCGTTGGTAGGTCAGTCTTGGCGGTGTTGGTGTTCGGGCTGTACACTGAACAATCCTTTTGCTGCTGCAAGGGATGTAGTATCCCGGGTATTGGTGTAGGGTGACTCCTGGGGGTCCTGGAGTCTCCAAACTTGGTGGGGAGACGGATCTGACCTCCTGGAGCACTGTGACTTCCTCCTGGGTGGCTGCTGCGTCTGTGGAGCCTGTTGTCAGCAGATCAGTGAACCGGATGCTGCGGTTAGTGGCAGCAGGGAAGTAGCTCCTCCACTTAAAGGGAAATGCTGACGGTTTTGCAAAGTGCTGGCAGCCCTCCGAGACTTTTGGAGGATACACAGTTGCAGGACGAATTGGGTCTTTGCAATTGTCGACACAGGAGCAGGCAGGCAGGTTTTGGCGCCAAGTCCACAGCTAGCTTTCAGTTCTTGCGTTCTTCGGCTTTTCTTAGTCCTCCTTCTTCTTGGGTCATGTGAATCTGTGTTCCTGGTGTCAAGGAGCCACCTAAATACTGAATTTAGGGACGTTAAGGGGAGTTAAGTGTAGTAGCCAAGGGCTACTTACCCTTGGGGTCTCTACACCCTCTACATGACCACTTCCTCTGGAAAGTGTGCATAACCCTGTCCCAGAGTTCCTAATTCCACCAAAAACAAAATGGTGGAACCCTTCTTTCATGGAGCCCATCAGGTAGCCCACCTTAGGGGTGTGACTAGTCTGGTTGTGCAACATGCTTACTGGAATAGCTAATTTGCTGCCTGTCCTGGTGCAAAATGGGCCTTAGGGCTGGGGGTGGCATCTCACAGGTCTGGGTTAAGCCAGGGTCGCATAGCAAAGGCGGCAGGGGCTTTGAAGCCCCTTGCCTTGATATGCTGAATCACTGGCCATCCTGCTGGTGAAGGTGTGAACACCTTCTTCCGGGGCAGGCAATGTTTCTGGCCTCAAAGAGTGTGGGCTCTCACCTGTAGGGGGTCAACCTCGTCTGTGGTGGCAGGCTGGTCGATACCAGTTAGCCAGCACACTAGATAGTGGTAGGTTTTTCAGGGGGCACCTCTAAGGTGCTCTCTGGGTGCATGTCATAATAAATCTTGTCCTGGCTACAGTACAGATTTATTAAGACAAAGTGTTCGATACCAAACACCATAGGTTTCAGTAAATCCATCATGTAGCAGGGGAACTCGTAATGACCAGTGCCCAGTACATATACTTAAGATGGCTTCCCTGTTCACTTGTACCATCTAGTAATGTTACTGGATAGCACAGGGACATATTTTCTCATGCAGATATGCTCTCACATGTAACATAATGTGCCCTGCCTTAGAGCTACAAGGCCTGCTGTAGGGTTGGCTTACATATGTTACCTGCAGTGGCTTGGGCACGGCACACAGTGACTGTGCTATGTCATGTTTTCACTCATGGTTTGCACCATGACACGCAGTCTGCAATGGCAGCCTGCATGCAATTTGTGTGGGTCATGTAGGGTGGCATAAGACATGCTGCAGCCCTTAGGGACCCTCTTTAGTACCCACGCAGAGGTATCATTTTACTAGGAACTTATACGGGTGCTAAAGTCCTTGCCAATTGGTTTACAATTAGATTTCAACTAATTTTAGGGGAAAGAGCACTGGCACTGAGGTCTGGTTACAAGGCCTCAGTGCACTGTGAGTTGAAAACCAGCATTTAGTTGTCAAAAAGGGGGGAAATGTGGGGGGACAACTGTAACAAAATTCCAGTTTACTACACATACTCATCTACGGTTACACACAGACTTTATACAGCTTCCCATCTCTACACCAACTTGCACTCACTTAGGTGAAAATGCACATTAAGGTGGGGTGTAGATCCTGTTCCCTAGAGGGTTTCACATGAGTTATCACAAGTCGCCTCCAAACCAAAGCCTCTTCTTTGATCAAAACAATTTGCAACATCCGCGCTGAACCACTAGACAGCAGGATTCTTACAAGTAAGTAAAATTTTTGTCCTATATAGTAGCCCTACCAGATTTCTCATTGTCTCTCAGCTCGGGTGTTCAATAATGCTCTTTTTTATATTATGCTTTGAGTGAATCTTGAAGCAAGATCGGCTGTTGGGTTCTTTGGACCCACCACTGAGCCACCCCAGTGTGAATGACCCGACTCATGATCTGGCAGTGTCCCTAATGTATCTCTTCAATGCATGCAGTAGACTCTTATCTAGTTGGATATCATCCAATTTTGCATAACTTTTGTGGGCTCCTGAAAAAATGGGAGCAATTTATCAGACCTGGATGGCAATAATGCCAAGCATCCTGTATCATCTAAACATCTTCTCTCTTCATTAGACTTCTCCCTCGGCTCCTCATCACTGTTCTGTGTCCTTTGTGTATTAGCATTCATAAACTGATTACAATGGTCTCTGGAGACCAAAGCTATTCTGTCAGTCTCTGTAGAGTGTCTCGCTGGAAGCACTTTTGAACCTGGTTCCGGGCGTAAGCGCAGGCAATTGTGAGCTTGAAATTTCTGTGCAAGTCCTTGATCACAAACCCTCCTATCCTTTTTAACTTTCTTGCAGGCTTAGTTCCTAAAATTAAATTGCTTGGGCAGAAGTATTGCTACAGCTGCTGCTTTTTTTACGAGACACGAAGATCTATTGTTGAGGGAGTCCTGTGATCTAAGCCTACCTTAGTTCACCATCAACAAGTGGGTCTGCTGTAGGAGTCGGATATCTTCCTTTAAGCTTCTCAGTCCCCAGAGAACATCCAGTTTCCCTGGCATATCATTAAGGCCCTTTATGTTATGTGGTAATGTCTCACCATCTGATGAGCCTGTTTTGGGCTGTGGTACATGCAATGTGATGTCAGTACCAGGAGAGAATAGGGTAAAAGGGCCCTCTTCTAACTTTGCTTAGTTCCTTCTCCCTTCCTGTCAGAATCTACCATCACAACACCTATAACCCCATAATCTATAAAACAAACGTTCCCACCCTATTGCCAACAATTTTAATCCATACACTGCTTTTAACCCACCTTCTGTTCTGAATTCACCTCACACAAGTCTAGCCTGTTTTGGACCACTGTTAGCTCTGAGCCCTGCTGGCAACATTGGAACATGTTTCTCTCCATCATTAGCTACTGACTTACTTCAACTGGTGTATGCCCTCTATCGGTTCAGCGTTCTTCCGTTTTCTCCCCGCTCATCTGGCCACTTCCTTCTAGACACTGTCCGCCATACCAGGTCCCCGCTCGAGCTTGGAGGGGCTTGTTCCCATTTTGCTTCAGATTCCCCTCCCTCCACTAAACCTAGAACTGATCAGACTTCTTCAGTGATTTTGTTGACCGTTGTTTCCCACTCCAGTCTAAACTCGGATCAAAAGGATGCCCCGAGCTGTACCCAAAACCCTTTCTGCTGCCCCTCCCAACTAAAAAGTCTCTTTAGAAATTGTTATTGGATATAAAGCTTTCCTTTTTGCAATGTTGTAACAGTTGCAGTCGCACCTTTAAAAGAGATTTCACTAATGTTATGCTACTTAGCAATGATTCTTAATTTTATCTTGAATTAACAATTCATGCCACAATATACATAATTCATGCCACAATATACATAACAAGGCCTCCACTGGCTGAAAAGAGTAGAACTTTGTGCACAGTCAATGGAATTTGAGCTTCGGTCTACAATCTAAGACATTGTCAAACAAATCTTGGAAATATTGCTTTATAGCTTTTCCTTTCGTACTCTTAGGTGCTTCCCTGTTTCTTATATTGCTCAACATCGATAGGTTTTCAAGATCCTCTTGCTTATCATGAAGTAGAATATGGTGTTCCTCAAGTAGGCGAATTCTAGCCTTTAAGTGTTCCTGGTGTATTGAGCACTCATCCATCATTTCTTCCTAGAAAGTTGGCTCTTTCCTCCAACTCTGAGAAATATTTGCAGATTTCCCTCAGGCCCTTTACGACTAGATGGGCTTTAAAAATGGTACCTTTATTTGTAGGAAAAATGAAAGATAATGGTTAGATTGGTGTACAGAGCTCTGTCTGCTTTTACTCAGACCTCAGCGGAACATGCCTCTGTCCTTGCCTAAGAGGTTCAATCATTACTCGCCAAAGGAGTAATAGAGAGAGTCCTGGAGAAGGAGAGGGACAACTATTCTGTTGCTTCTTACCCAAAAGAGATAGTGGGCTCAGGCCTGTTTTGCTTGGCTCTGGGTTGGTGTGGCAACCTGTATGAAATGGAGATCAAGTGCCTCTGGTCTCCATTGATCTTCTTGCCATCTGTCTGGCTCTCAGGGCCCTCACACCTTCCATCGGTGGGAGTTCTGTGCCTGCTGTGTGGCTCTGCAGCAAATTGGACAGTGAGGGCATCATGCATGCTGTACCAGGAGGCGATGTGACACTTTTTGAGCCCTTGGACAATTTATTTTTGAAGATGTTTTGGGAATTTTAAGTTCTGGTAACACCAAATATTTAGCATAGCAGACAACGCTTTAAATCAATGAGCTAGCCCATTACATATGTTACATTCCAATCTAGTTCACTCAAGCTAGTGTATAGGGGGAGAACTTTCCCAGTACTGTGAGTATTCCCTCCAACATTCCCATATCTTCTTATGTTTTTTGTGCTGACTTCACAAGCTTTGTAGACCAATTCTTCCGCCTTCTCACAGAAGTCCATACGTCTCGTCCACTCCGTCAATGTAGGTCCCTCTCTGTCCCTCCAGTGGCGTGCAAGATTTCTTTTAGCCACCAGGAAGCCCGAGGCCATGAATAAACAGGTGAAACATAATCTCCAATAAACCCAGCAATACCAACTGAGGCTCAGATGGAACCATACAGTCAATCACTTCACCAAGTGCAGAACTTATGGTACTCCAGTATCTCACCGCGATTGGGCATGTCCAGATCATGTGGAAAAAGTTTCCCTCTGCAGACTCTCATCTAATACAAGATTGGGGTTTGTGCTCTGCCCCTGCGCCAGAGGCGTTTCGGTGAGTAGTAATCTATGCAATTATTTAAACTTGATGAGGCACAAACGTGATGACTCCACCTAACACCGCGGGCCATCGTGGCCTCCCTTCAGTCATCATTATCTAACTCACCCACATCTAATTACCTTCTACTATCTGTGTGAGGTGGTCAGGGGGCATTAATTATCAGGATTCGGTAAACTCGTTAGATATCCTTTTTTTCCAACTTGTTTAGCACTAGTTTGTCTTCTAGGGAAATACTGTCTCGAACTGCCCTAATCTGTCTGCATGAACCGCTACGGCGTGTCTCAGCTGACGGTATCGAAAAAACTGGAAGTTATTGTAGGAAGCTGGCTCTTTATGTGATATATAAAAAAATCTGATATACCTTTTAAAGAGTACAGTGATTTCCTTACTAGTGAACTGGGGCTTGCTATGCAATCCCAAAATGCTCAATTAGGTGGTAGCGTGTTAGATCAGCCTTAGGCTTAACACAGAGGAGTGCAAGACATTTGCACACAATGATTAATAAATGATACACATGACTCAAGAAGGAGATCCACTCCAATTTATAAAAATACCAAGTACCTTTATATATGTTTAGGCATCAGAGAAAAATCCGTCACGTAAGTACTTTTTTAAATATAAATTCTTTCACTTTAAAAAGTGGACACAGTGTAATTTCTGAGTTCTGCAATGTTATCATATGGAAGGTAGAACAAGTTCTGCAAATAGGAATAGTGCAGCGACTTAAAATACCAGTCTCCAGGAGTTAAGGTGAGTGGTGGGCAAGGTGTAGAAAAGTGCCCCTTTTTGCATGGTTGGCCCCCACTTTTTGCCTGATGTTTGATGCTTCTTGACTAAGTGTGCCCTGGGTTCCTGCTAATCAGGTACCCAAGGACTGTGTTCTTTCCCTAAAACTGTACCTTTGCTCCCACTTTGGCACTCCTCTGGCCTACATACAAGTCCTATGTAAAAGGTGCCAGGGGCAACAAGGGCCTTGTAGCCAGAGAAAGTCTCTGAGGACTGAAGCATATATATTTTGCCACCCTCGGAGACTCCTCCCCTGACCCATACACACTGCCACTGCAGTCTGTGTGCCAGGGGGAGACCCTAAAACTACAAGTCGATATGGCACCCATCCCTGTGTGCCATGCCCACCAAAACACTGCCTGTGGCATAGATCAGTCACTCCACTAGCAGGCCTTACAGCCCTAAAGAAGGGTGAACGACGACATCAGGACCCTGCTGGACAACGGTGAGACCACAGCCCTCATCCTGCTGGACCTCTCCGCCGCCTTCGACACTGTCTGCCACCGCACTCTACGCGCACGCCTCCACGACGCAAGGATCCGAGACAAGGCCCTGGAATGGGCCACCTCCTTCCTCACCGGCAGAACCCAGAGAGTCCGCCTCCCACCATTCCGATCCGAAGCCTCCGAGATCATCTGCGGCGTACCCCAGGGATCATCCCTCAGCCCAACACTGTTCAACATCTACATGGCCCCGCTCGCACGCATCGCCAGACAGCACGACCTCAACATAATCTCCTACGCCGACGACACTCGACTGATCCTCTCCCTCACCAAGGACCCCCTCGCCGCCAAATCCAACCTCCATGAAGGAATGAAGGCCGTCGCCGATTGGCTGAAGATCAGCCGACTAAAGCTGAACACGGACAAGACAGAGGTCCTCATCCTCGGCTCCAACCCCTCAGCCTGGGACGACTCCTGGTGGCCTACGACACTGGGAGCAGCCCCGACACCCACCGACCACGCACGCAACCTGGGAGTCATCCTCGACTCAACGCTCTCCATGGCCAAGCAAGTCAACGCAGTCTCCTCCTCCTGCTTCAACACCCTCCGCATGCTTCGCAAGATCTACAGGTGGATCCCGACAGACACAAGAAGAACTGTCACCCAGGCCCTCGTCAGTAGCAGACTTGACTATGCGAACGCCCTCTACGCGGGAGCCCCGGCCAAGCTCATCAAGCGACTGCAATGCATACAAAACGCCTCCGCACGCCTGATCCTCGACGTACCACGCCACAGCCACATCACCCCCCACCTGAGGAAACTGCACTGGCTCCCCGTCGACAGGAGAATCTCCTTCAAACTCCTCATCCACGCACACAAGGCACTCCACAAGACTGGCCCAGCCTACCTCAACAGACAACTCTTCTTCTACGTCCCCAACCGCCAGCTCCGCTCCGCCGACCTCTCCCTCGCCACTGTCCCTCGCATTCGAAGAACAACCACCGGCGGCAGATCCTTCTCACACCTCGCCGCCAAGACCTGGAACACCCTTCCACTAAGCCTACGACAGACCCAAGACCTGCTGACCTTCAGGAGGCTACTCAAGACCTGGCTGTTCGACCAGTAGCAGCAACCCCCCTCCCCCCCCCCACCCCTCTCTCCCCAGCGCCTTGAGACCCTCGCGGGTAAGTAGTGCGCTCTACAAATTCTGTGATTGATTGATTGATTGATTGATTGAACTATACCACAGGTGAGGGCACAATGGCATGAGCCCTGGGCCCCTACAGTACCTATGCCATTCACAGGTATTGTAAGTGTAGTGGAGCCATTTTAAACCATGGGCTGGGAGTTTGGCACCCCGAACTTCACAGCTCCATGATGGCTTCACTGAAGACTGAGAAGTTTGATTCAAACTTCTCAGCCTATTAAACCCACACTGATGCCAGTGTTGGATTTAATACCAAATGCACTCAGAGGGCATCTTAGAGATGCCCCCTGAAAAACAACCTAACTCTAGTATCCTGGCTGAGTGGCTGCTCGCCAGCTGCCAGCCCCAGACATGTTTCTGGACCCCTGGGTCGAGAGCCTCCCGCTCTCGGGTCCTTAAACAAAGCACAGCCTCCTCCCACAGGATGGGCAGGGTCCACGTAGGGGCAGCTTCAAAGGCTTGCCACCTTTGTTAGCTGAACCTGCCTTTTGCTACTCCCAGCAACTGGCCCCCACCAGTTCTAACCCCCACTTTGGGAGGGAGTATCGGCGGGAAAACCGAGATAGGAGGAGAGATGTGCCCACCTTTGCCAACTCCACCCCTCAGGCGAAGGAGGCGAGGCGAAGCACATCTCCCAGTCCCCGCCATCTTAAAGATGGGGGGACCCAGGGAACCAGAGAGAGGCTTATGCCCCCTCCTAATGGAGGGTGGCATACTAGGTGGTGTACCCACCCCAAGGAAGGGACCCATTAGTCCTGACCTGTGTCTCCCTGAAACGCCCCTAAATGTAGTATTTAGGAGTGACCCCGAACCTTGCCTCCTCAGACAAGCAAGAAGAAGGACCGAAGAGCCGTGCTGAAGGAAGAAGAGGAGGACACCAACTGCCTTGGCCCCAGCACTACCGGCCTGTCCTGACCTTGACCTGCTCCAACGGCCTGAGTTCTAGTGTCCCAACACCACGAGGAGGTCCCCCAGTGAACCTGACCTGGGATCTGGTGATCCCTGACCTACCTCAAGCCTCCCGACGACGCCTGCAGCCTCTATCTGGAGGGTCCCCCCGACCGAGACCGGAGCTGGTAAGGAAACCCAATGCCAAAAGACACCCCTGCACCTGCCTCCCCACGGCCTTGGTGGCCCAACCGGCGGTGTCCAGGCATCCCAACTTAACTCTCCAACCGGTGGTCGCCTCCAGGAAGCCTCCTTGCCTAAACCTGCAGTCTTTGTTCCAGTCGGAAATCTCCCATTGAAAACAACAGGGCACCCGACGCCAACTCAGCACTCTGCACCCCGCTGCCCCTGTGCCGCTGTGGATGCACCCTGTTTGCTAACTCGGATCCTCCTTTGCTCTGAGCTTAAGCCTAGGTGCTTTTCTCACTCAACCCAGTGGCTTGCCTGAGAGCAGCCCCCAACCGATGGTCCCCTAGCACCATAGGCTAGCATTGGGTCTCAGCACTCTGCACCCGGCCGCCCTAGTGCCGCTGAGGGTGCTCTTTGAGTACATCCTTGACCCTGGGGAACCCTTGTTCTAACCTCAAAAACTCAACCCTCAAAACTGATATCTTACCTGCAAACCGATAATCACAATTTCTTCCATAGGATTGCATTGACTGTTTTTCCTCTGAAAAAGTTCTAAGTGGTGAGGTGTGTGTGCATGAAAACCCAAGCAACTGTTTTTTCATGCAAAAGTGTTTTACTTACCTTTGTCTAGGAACTGTCCCGGTGTGATATCTAGGCATACCACACTAAGTAGAAAAAGTACTCTCAAAGGTACTCTAAAAAGTAATCACAAAGTAATTACAAAGATCAATGGTCTTTAACTGTTTTACAAACCTGTAACAAAGTCAGTTTCATCCAGCTTGCATATTCTTATCAACCTGTTTTGAAAAGTACCATTTTACTTACCTGTACGAAGTCCTGCTTGGTTCTAAAAATAAAATACAACAAAAGAAATATTTTTTTATACAAACAATTGGTCTGAGTTCAGTCTTTGAGTGTGTGACATTTCTTGCCTGAGTGTGTACAATAAATGCTTAACTGTACCCTCTGACAAAGCCTTACTGCTCGCCAACACTACCACCAAGAGAGAGTAAGGTGTTATCTACTTTTACCTCTGTAAGCCTTTGGGGATCCACTGGAATTTGTGCACACTTTGCCTTACTTTGGTATAGTATATACAGAGCCAGCTTCCTACACAAGGTCCAAGGCACCACCAGCAGTACACCACCAGTGGCACACGGGCGGCTGGGTACAGGGTGCAAAACAGCATCAGGAGTCCAATGTATTTCAATGGAGATCGGTAACTGCGGAAAGAGGCCAGTCGGGCTAAACCAGCGAGGGGGCTCCGGCCTTGCAATGCTCGGGGATGGGGGCACATTTGGTCCTCTTCTCCAAGGCCCAGGGGCGACAGATGCAGGGGTGTCCTTAGGGGTCAGGTTTTTCCTTACCGTAACAGTCGCGGTTGAGGGGGCCTGTGTGCAGAGGCTGCACGCGACATCGTGGAGTCAAGGAGGGGGAAAACTATGATGGACCTGAGCTCTGGAGGGCTGGGGGACCTTGTTGACACCGGTCGCCCACTTCAACTCTTTCCGGAGCCAACGGTGCAGTGGTGACTTCAGGTGTCAGTTTTGGTGGTTCCAGAGGCCTCAGAGTCTTCTCTTTTGTAGTTTCTTCAGAACAGGTCCGCTGTTCACTGGAGGTCTTGAGCCTTTTTCAAAGGCAGGCAGTCCTCCCCAGTTTCTGGAGTCAACAGCTGCAGGATGAGTCGACTTTGGCACAGTTTTCGACAAGGGATGCAGACAGGCCGACAGGGTTGGTACATGGCAGCTGCTTCTTCTCTCCTCACTGCTTTTGCTGCTCTTCTGTGTCTTCTCTCTTAGGTCATCAGGATCTGCTTCTCTGGTGCCAGGGGTTCCCCTAAATACTGAATTTACGGGTGTTGGGTGAATGTAGAGTAGTAGCCATGGGCTACTGACCCTTGGGGTCACTGTGCCGCCCATATGACCACCTCCTCTGGGAAGTGGGCATAACCCTGTCCCAAAAGTCCTAAGTATGTCATCACAAAGATGGCCACTACTGAAACACCTTGTCCACCTCACAGTGGCCCACCTTGGGGGTGGTACTAGCCTGGAGGTGGCACGCCTATCTGAATAGCTAATTTTCCCACCTGTCCAGGTGCCAAAGAAGCTCTGGACAGGGAGGGTGGCTTCCTTTCCTGTGAGGGGAGCCAGATTCGCATTTCAAAGGCAGCAGCTTCTTTGATGCTTGCCGGACCAAGGAGGCTAATCAGCAGGTCATCCTGTGGGAGTGGCTGTTACACTCTTCCCGGGCAGGCTTTTGTTCTGGGCCTCCTGAGAGCAAAGGCTCTCACCCTGGAAGTTTATAACAGCGTCTCGGGTGGCAGGCTGACAGAAACCAGTCAGCAAGGACACCAGAGGCTGGTAGGTTTTCAGAGGGCACCTCTTAGGTGCCCTCAGGGTGCATGTATTGGTTAATCCAACACTGGCAACAGTGTAGGTTTACCAATACGACATGTTTGATACAAAACATCCCTATTTTGAATTTGATTTATAAGGATCCCTCCCCTGCGAGCCCTTAACTTTGTCAAACCCCGTTGATTGAGTTATCTATAAGTAGTGCACCAAGCATTCCATGTAAAGGTTGAAGATGACAGGAGACTGTATGTAACTCTGGGGGACTCCACAAGTGATAGCGATCTTTTGTGACCAAGAGGTGCATTTGTATACAACCTGGTATCGGTCGGAAAGGTGAAATAGCAGAAGCAGCGGAGTGCATTGTTGGTGAATCCCATCCGAGACTCCAGGTTATGTATGTGGATGGGATGGTTGACTGTGCCGAAGTTATATGAGAAATCCAGCAATATAAGGAGGCACCGGTCATCTTTATCTGTGGTCAAGAGGACATTGTCTACAATGTGTAAGTTATAAACCTCCGTACTGCTCCTTGATCTAAAGCCAAACTGGTAGTTGTGCAGGAGATTGTCAGCATCCATGTGATAGTGGAGTTGCACATAAACAGTTTTTTCAATTATCTTGATGATGAATGCTAGGTGAGTAATGGGTCGGTAGTTGTAGAGGTCATCAGGGTCTAGTGTAGGTTCCTTTTAGATGTGGGAAGATCTGGCCTGTTTTAAGAGCTTCTGGAAGCTACCCTGAGTGAGGGAGGCATTCTCAATGATAAGTAGAGCGCGCCCTACAAGAAAGCTTTGATGAAGAATAATGGTAAGATATCTTCAGAAGAAATGGCTTTGAGAGAGTTGAGTATGTCAGCGAGATTTGGGAGAAATAGGGCTTTGGAAGCTGGCCCATTGCTGGATTGTACAGAAAGCGGTGATTGTAAGAATTTAAGCAGGCTTGGTGTTGTCAGTTTGCTGTTGGATCATCTGTATTCTTTTTTACTGAAGAAGAGGTTGTTGGCATTGCACTGCCGAGTGAGGAAATGGTGTCCTAGCAAGGGATAGATGCAGTGCTGTATTATCTTGAACAGCGTTCTGCTTCTGTTGGTGTCTTCATTGATGATGTTGGTATAGTACTTTGTTTTGACTGATGTGATGAGGTGCCTGTGTGTTGCGCCGAAGGACTTCAGAATCAAGAGGTCCTCTGGACTTTTGTTTTCTTCCATTTTCTTTCCTGTATGCAGATTAATTGTTTGTCAGCAGAGGCTTTAGAGTACCAGGGTGCTTCAGGCTGTGGCTTGCATTTACGTGTTGTAAGGGTGTGGATGATTACATAGTTTCCCAGAAAAATTTGGAAGTTGTTTAGAAGGGTGTTCGCATCGGACATGGAGTTGATAGGGTGAGAAATTAGCTCAAGCCTTAGGTTGTCTATTGAGAAGTCTTTGAAGGATCTGAAGGTTTGGTCTTCTCTTTTGGATTTACCATGGCTTGTTGGTAGGATGCCAAGTAGGGAGATAGAGATGGCAAAGTGATTGATCCAGTCCAGTAGTATGGGTGGTTGCATTGGATTGTTGGTAATGTTGAGAATGCACGGTCAAGGATGTTGCCTTTGGAGTGTGTTGGTTGTGTCAAGCATTTAACATACAGAGAAACTTAGATGGGGAAAGCAGCGATCATTTGTTATAGTGCTAACAGTTTAAACAATAAATGTATGAGATGTAATTTTTTCATGGCTTTATTAATTTGACCTCATTATAATCTGATACAGGACGCACACTTCATCAATGGGAAAGATAAGTTTAGGTATTCCTGGATTGAAATGTCACTTTTTATCAGCTACTGCTGTAAATCAGGGTACAGCAATATTAATTAACAAAAAGTGTCAAATTCAATGCAGAATGCCTATTTGGAAAGAAGGCTTTTGGATAATTCTCCCCTTAACAATTGAGAGAGAAAACTACAATATTGGTTGCTTTTATTGCATTATACCTGACAAGTACTAGCTTTGCAGTTTCTGCGTGAAATACAATTTTTATTTCTTGTCTGAAGTTAGATTAGACTCCTCGCATCTCAGTAGGTTTCAAACTTAAAGAAAGACAGAAAAAAATCTTTCATGATTTTTGTGAGCGCATGAGGGGCTGCGAAATATGGAGACACTTGAATTTGAATAGTAAAGCATATACCTGTTTTTCAAAACAATATAAATCGACATCAAGAATGTGCATTTTAGCTTACCCCTTACTTTCTGGTCTATTGATTAATCGCTATGCCAGCGTTTTCTCAGGTCACTGGGCAGGTGTCATAGAATTCTTTGCCAGGCAAGCCAAGAAATCCAACAGATGGGTTATGGATAAAAGACTATTTCTATCTGACAATATTAAAATAATAAATACTGAGATAAAGGATTACATTCTTCATAACCACTGAACTGCTGATAAAGCAGTTGAAAGGGAAGCCTTTAAGGCAACTCTCCAAGGGGTCTGCACATCATTAACAGCAAACTTGCAGAAAAAAGATAGAGACTATGAACAGTATTCCGCTAGAAACAAGCAGAATTTATGCTTCTGCAGTTTGAGACAAATCCGAAAGCTCTTTACAAACCTGGTGGGATAAAAAGGAGGGATTTTAAAAAAAAGATATTGTTAACAATCAAACATTTGAGCACCTATTGTATGAAACAGAAGAAAACACCAGGCACATTATCGCGTCTGCTCCAAAGGGGAAAAAAATAAAACTTTTTTGCCTGTGTGAAAGAACCTATATCGAGTCAACTGACCTTGGATAATAAAAGTATAAAAGAAATATTTTTAGATTATAATACATTATATAAAGAACCCTGAAGGATCAGTGTCTCTTTGAACTTAAAATTGTTATATTGCTTAATGAAATAAGTATACCGGTTATGATCCCCTCATGGAGCTAACCTTATTAATCTGATATCGGCAAAGGAAGTTAGCGAGATAATTAAACAATTTCCCTGCTCTAAGAACCCTGTAGAAGATGGCTTCGAAGTGAAGTTCTGTAAGACTTTTGCACCAAAGGTAGTAAAACCCCTACAGAGCTGCTGAATTTGGTACTTGAAAATCTTTCAGAAAGGAGTTTTTATAAACCTTCGAGTAAGCCACATTTTCTACCCTCTTATTCATAAAGACCAAAATGGATTTTTAAAGGGTTATAGTTTTACTGCTAATCCTCATTACATGTCTGAACTAATAGATTTAGAAACAGCAGATACATTTCCTGCAGCCATAATTATGCTTGACACTGAAAATGCTTATAATGTGGTGAACTGGAAGTTTCTGTTTAAAATATTTGAAAAATTGAAATTTCCAGATCACAAAATCGATAGTAGCGCTTTATCAAATTACACCCCTCCGGGTCATAACTAAAAATCAACCCGTAGGCTTATTCTTTTCTAATCGAAATACCCACCAGGGTTGCCTTCTTCCCCAATTTGTTCCCTCTTTTTATCGAATCCCTGGTCCGTGTATTTCCTCCCACATAGAAAGCTATGCTCCTTTCCCAGAATCCTTCAAATTCAAACTATATGCAGACAATATAGCTCTGTTTTTGGCCCCAAATAGATGGACTACTAATACCGTGCTGGAGGCTATAAATAAACATACAACTTTGGGAGATTACAAAATTAACAAATTTGAATCATTGCTATTTAATATTCTCCATGAGATTTTGCCAATTAACTTAAGGGCAAATTACTATTTGAATCTGAAGAGTTTAACTTCTCAGAACAACCTGGGAATATATTTATATCAAGATTAGTCAATGAAGCAAAAAATTTTGTATCAGTTCAAAATTCAGATAGGTCACGGTGAGACTCCTTTATTATATTGTCAGAATCTTTCCTGCTTTACATATGAGACAATTCAAAGATGGTCGCTTCTGGGCATAAAAAAAATAAGCAATTATTAGAGGATGCTACGTGCCCGCCAGATACTCTGAACAGGCACCTGTATTATTTTTCCTTTTTACATATAAGTTTAGCGTTAAATACTCTCCCTAAAGATTATTTAATGGCATCAGCCAATGTAATAAAAAAACCTTCTTTCTGAAAGAAAACCGAATACCTCCTTTTAGCTACTGGTACAAAGACCTTACCAACCTTCTCTCACAGTGTAAATAAAGGCCACGTGGGGAAAACAGACAGAAATCCACTTGGAAGTTAGCAGTTGGAAATGTTATTTTTAGTTTAGCTACTCACTTCTAAGAAGATATAACTTCAATCAAATGATGTTTTAATGGATGAATGCAGTATTATACACCCCAAACAGCTCATACAATGTTCACCACGGCTGGCAACAAACATGCCAGATGTGAGGAGAATGGCGACGGGATTCACATGTTTTGCTTATGCCAGGCTGTCACATAATTTTGGTAATTAATCTTTGCCGAGGACACTTGAAAGGTGAAGAGACTATTACACTGACAACTATAGCTGCATTATCCGGTATAAATTACTTTAGATAAGCACAGTCAATACTATATTTTCATATTTATGACAATTGCACTGCCTTTAATTACCAGAC
This sequence comes from Calotriton arnoldi, assembly GCA_963921515.1. NCBI lineage: Eukaryota > Metazoa > Chordata > Amphibia > Caudata > Salamandridae > Calotriton > Calotriton arnoldi. The sequence goes on from CAWUFW010000070.1 coordinate 749,284, forward strand.
AATGGAAATCGGCCTCCAGTCCTAATTTAATTTCATGGAAAGCACAAATAAAAAAAATCATTCTGCACTAATTTTGATACCATGTTAGAAGAATCATCTAATGCATTACAAGAAAATATAGGGAATTCTACCGTATTTTGAATAAATAACATAAAAGGAAAATTACATTGTTGTAACTTATTACGGGTGTCTGGTATATCGAATATGATAGCTAGATTGTATACCGACCTCATAATTAAGAATAAGAGAGAAATTTATATTATGCAGAAAAAGGAATTTGATGATGAATTTGTACTGCTACACTGTTTCAGCATTTCCACTTGAATTTGAGAGTATCATTTTGCAAAGCACATTTTAGGTGGTGCAAACAAAGGAACTCGCTAGGCAATGTCAAAAGCAAACATTATTTCTATTGGATATTGTTTTACTGAGTAAGCACAGTCACTTTCTGAATCCAATGCATGAAATGGTTTATCAATTGAATAAATTAACTTTCATTGCCATACTGATTCAGCTCTGCCACTTTTTTTAAATTGAAAGTACCATTTGGTGAAGTACATTTCACATGCTGTAGATGAAGGAACTCGCTAAACAAAGCTAAAAGCAAAACTTTTTTCTATAGGATGAATTCGTATTGCTACAGAGTAAGCACTAATTTTCTGAATCTGGTTTGCTAATGATTTTATTAATAATATTTGTAAATAAATTTGGTTCTTTCAAATAAAAAGAAAAGTTGTCACCATACTTTTTGCATGTAAACTCTTGATATTGCCTCACCTATAGATTAGAATGAAGTAGAGTAGTCTGTTCACATTGTACTAACTCACTGGTGCTCTATATCAGTTCTTGTAACTCAGATGGCAATGAAATTATAGTATTGTTCATGGATGCCAAGAAACGTAAAGTACCTCAGCAGAATACGTACACCCTGTTGATTGCTGGCACTTCAAAGAGGGTGTAATGATCTGTGCTAGCACCATTGACTTAGTTTTATTGGCAGTATCTCATGCTGCCCCTCATATCTATAATAGTTTACTACATTATCATTCTTGGAAAGCGAGTGACCCCACTTAGCCTTGATCAGTGGCTCTTAACATTGCTGTGTCAACGACCTCTTGCTACAGTATCTGGCTAGTCTACTAGTGAGCCTCCAGTTCTTGGCATGTGCATAAGTAATCAATCAATTAATCAGGGGCTTATATAGCGCCGGTACTCGCCCGTGAGGGTCTGAAGGCGAGGGGGACTGCTGGTCCCTCTGGGGGTTGGATCATTCGATTCATTATTCATTTTAGCTGAGATGCTCTGACCATAAATATTTACTGAACTTTGCCATTTTTTTCTTCAGTGTTATGTGCAAACCATGTTATGGTGCTCTGTTTGTTTTTGAACAACATCAGGGCTGTGCTCTGATGTCTGAAAATTAATTACCCAGTGTGTTCCCTCTTTCTGAGTAAGGGTGGTAGCTGTGTCCTAATTGGTGATGGTGACTGCAAGACTATAGACCAAGGTGGCGGGCCATGTTACCAGTAAGCTTCGGGAGACTACCTTTCTCACTCTACCCAGTAAGCGATCCATCCAGTCCCCCTATCTTGTGGTCCCTTTCTTTTGTGATGTCTGACACATGAAGGATGCATGCTATGTGTATGTGGGATATATGGTTAAAGGTTGACTGGTGAATAGTGGGTTGTATTTGAACCCCTTCTGCATGCTGCACAAGGTGGGGCTCTCCTTGTGTGGAGTAGGTTATGTCCATTTCTGGCAGTCCAGCGTGCACATACATCCTTCCTGTCCCCAAAACATGTAGTACTTGATTGTTTCCCCATCCCCTTTGACCCAGTCAGGAAAACCTTTACTGGGCAAACTTGTCCAAGCCCCATCTCTTAGGCCAACTCCATTTGATCGTGAACATATACAGTCTCAAGGCTAAGGCCAGTGCCCATCAGGTGTAGAGCCAGTCAGAACTAGTTTTATTGTGGACTCAGGAGTCGCAAGACTGAAAGGAGGATAGAATGCTCCTCCAGGATTGGAGAAGTTATTAAACCTCTGAATAAGGCATACATTCTGGTTGATTCCTCATCTTCACCTTTACCACAAGAGGAGTACAAGCACAGTACCCCTGAGACAGTACTTGATTTATTAAGTTTTTTCAGGGTCAACCACAGGTTAGATAGAGCATATGTCCATCCCATATCCCTTGCTATAAAACGAGATTGTTTATGGTCACCTATTACTCTCTTTCTAGAAGCTTCCGCAAATGTAATACAAACCCACAACCCTCGCATTGAAGAAGTTCCTAAACCTCCATGAACTGTTTTTTACTGTTATATATTTTTTCTTATTTAATTTCTAGTTTCTTAACTATGTATTTTCGCAATTATTATTATTTATATAAGTGGTTATGCTAAGAGTATTATTTCATAAGTACCATTTTCCTTCCTTTTCCCTCCCTTCCCTTCCCTTCCCTCCTCTTCCCCTCTTCTTTCAAATTTATTAACAGATTATACAGTTAAGATTGTATTCCCTATTTCTGTATTTATTGTACTATTTCATATTATTTCAATAAATTTCCTTTTCAATAAAAAAAAAAAAAAGTTTTTTCAGGGCACTTGGAAGGCCTGCACATCATATTTAGGGAGCGAAAGACATTGGTTCAGGATTGGAACCTCCTTTTTTTTTTTTTTACGGAGTTTTATATAGCGCGAACTTGACCCGAAGGTATCGGGTATCAGAACGCTTTACATAACACCAGTTGCAACATTCATTTTTGTTAGGCACGGGTAGAATGAGTGATTTGCCCAGAATCACAGGATGTTCAGCGCCATTGCCGAGACTCGAACCCGGTTCCCCAGATTCGAGGTCCACCGCCCTAGCCATTAGGCCAACTCCTCTCTGTATGTCTACTATTCTCACTCCAAACGGGGCCTTAGTCAGGAAAACCTATGCAGTTACCCATCCGTCGGATTCACTATCTGTTGTGACCCGTGGGAAAACGAGAGCTATACTGCCAGTGGAATTCCTGGAACCGACCAAATCTGAATGTAGGACCTCTACAAGGACAGCTCACTGGACTGTGCCTTCCCCAAAAAAACAAGGTTATCTGAGCCCTGCTGTCTAGGAGGTCAGCAAGCATCTAGAAGAACATCATAGGGGTCACAGAGCTGCTCCACCTCTTACAGGTATCTAGAAGAGCCATCTTCCCCTTTTTCTGATCTATACCGTACAAGAGTGTGCTTGTACCCTCCTGTAGCCCCACAAAGACCTCAAGGCAATTGGCATTCACAACCTCATGTGGGTTTTTCATGGCTGGAAGAGTTCACTCTGATTCCAAAACATGTTGCTATTCCTAGCCCTTATGGATCTGATAACATCCTAGATTTAATTTGTAGTTACTATTGTACCCTAAGAAATCAACTCCCGCTTAGTCCTAGATGAACAATTATGTGCCCATGGTCCTATGACTGCCTCATCACCAGGCAAACCTAACGGTGATTGTGGTTTCCAAGGTACAAGTCACTTAAAGAGAAAGGCACCAAACCTATTGAATACTGGCTCACTGCTCCATTTGATTCACCATAAACCAGGATTACCAGTTGGGTCCTGAACTAATAGATTGATTCCAGTGAATGAACCTTTAAGCACCGATTCTCCAACAGGGTACTGGTCAGCAGACACTGAGTAACCAGGAAATAATCACCACAAGCACCAGAGCCCTTTTTGTGCTGATGGTGTCCTAGTTATTTGGTGGTAGATTGTTGGGGGGGGGGGATTTTTTAATTAAAAGGAGTGACTTCTGTTTTTTTCAGCCTTCACACCAGAATTGAGTAAAGGGTCCGTGTATCTGCCTTCTTGAGACAGATATGAACCCTAGTGTGAGAGAAAGCTCTTGCTAATCCCAAAAACCAAAGCCCTTCCGAAGTTCTATATGCTAATCTGAATTAATCTGAATTAAACATATTAGTATAACATTGGCTATAAGACTGGCAAGTGTTATCAGAGAGTTCATTCCTAGCACTATGATAGTATAATAACGTTTTGGGCCAAGCCTCTGCACCCAGAAGGTTCCACGTTTTTGTGTATAATCTTTTTAACTGAACTGTTTACTTGACACTTACATGTTAACTCTGTCTATTTCTAAAACCTGAGTAAGTAAACCTTGCCTGCTCTGCCTCACTACTATGAAAAAGGCAGGTTCATAAGGGAGCAACTTGGCTAGACAGTTGAAGTCCACTGGTTAATTGGCACTTGGTTTTGTCTGTTACCACTTATATTGCACTGTCTGTCCTAGGATCACTAGAAAATTCCTCATAGTACTGTATTTTCTTATTGTTTAAAAGCCAATAACTATTCAAGAATTGATGCCACCTCATCGCTGACTTATTTCATTTTTGACAGACCATATTACTGCGAGACAATGATGCTAGTACCTCAGATTGGCTCTAATATTGTTAACTTTCAGTGGACTCTAATTCTGGTGCATTGTTCTAGTAACAAATAAAACCGGAGCCATCATGAACAAGCCTCAGGTAGTACCAGTGTGAACCACAGTACTCTTAAATATTACTTGTAGGCTGTCAGGCGGCTATTTGTTGTGTCCACGTCTCAGCAGTGATCCCTGGTGGTGGCAGCACCTAGATCACAAACTTTGCTGCTGGCAGTCTTTCAGTGAAACACATTATTGCTTGTGCACCTGTACAGATGTAGAGTATTGGTGGCTATAGATGAGTGACCATTTATAAGTGCCAGTTTTTTCACAGTCACCCACAGTAAAAATACCAATAGCTCAGTTGAAAGAATATATTATTTCATTTCTTGTTGGACTTTTGTAGCAGAAGAAAGGGGAATATATCTGTATTGTTTTCTGGTTTAGTGATCGTTGAGTCCAGGATGGACTTGATGCTACCAAAATCTTATTGACCACTGTGTTTTTGATTTTGATCCTAAAGCTAAAAAGGAAGAGAAGAAAAGACATAAATCTTCTTCGGCCACAGACTCTGATAATTCTGATTCTGACTCTTCCGCGGAGTCCTCCTCGGATTCAAAGAGTGAAACAGAAGAAAAATCTAAAAAGAAAAAAAAGAAACATAAGAAAATTTCAAAGAAGCAGAAAAAGGAAAAGAAACGACGAAAGAAAAGCAAAAAAAGGTACGTTACTATTTTTACACATTTCTACGTGTGATATAAAAATATTACATTATGTAGGATGCCTTACTGTGTGGAATTACGTTCGCGCACATATAACACCCTTAAGAATTATTTATACTGTGTAATTTGAAACTTTTCACCAATTTTAGTTAACCTCTAAATTCACTAATGATTATCTTTATCATGACCAGCTCCAGAGTAGACTTTGCTAACCTTCTCAGTGAAGCCCAGATTGAGCACATATCATGGATGTGTGGCCTTGGCTTTCCTTAAACCTTTCAGCATGTCCTGGGACCAAACGCCTTTAGAAACAAGAAGCTTTTCAATCCTTTTCTGAATTACAGTAGATGTTATTCAAGTCGGAGGTGAAAGGGGGAGGGTACCACTCTTAATTTGTGGTATTTGGTATGTTGGATAGAAAACCTGCTCAGCCAAGCAAACCTTTTGCTGATACTTATGGAAAGTGTTTAATTTTGTGGATTGAAGCAGTCTGTATGAAGCCCTTATGGACGATTTTGAAAGATAGGGAGTTTAACATCTGCTGTGGTGGATTGATATGCTGGGATGGGATTAAATACCCAATGGGAGTTTGGCAACATGATTTTAAGCCTATTGCAAATTGCTGATAGCGTGGCAGACTGGAGTGGATGGTGGGGCAGTAGTCAAGCCTAAATAGTGCCACTGAGAGGACAAGGACAGTAGGATGCAGGAGTGTCAGAAGGGGCAGGATTCCCCTCAATCATAAGAGATGAAAAATGCTTTTTATGAACATGCTAACCTGGAGGTGGAAGATGGGTCAGACCCCGGTTTGAGCCCACTGTTTGGAGTTTCCTCCTTCAGTAAGAGGATATATTATCCCTGAGGACTGCATTCATGTTTTTAATTGAAGGTATTATAGTATTAGGAACTGGTTACACATCATTAGTGAAGAAAATAGAAAATATTTGAGGGCAATACAAAAAACATTATCATTTACATTTAAACGATTGTTCACCAAGCCAACAATGGTGTCACATCAACTTTTGGAATGTGGAGGCTGTGGTATGTATTTGCAGACCCACATGACCCCATTCCCATGCAGATTTATCATTTCACAATCGGTATACATCCAAACTCTGATTGTGAAAATTTGTTTTTTGTTCAAAATAATTTATTGGCATTTTTAGTATTACAAAAACTATACAGAGAATAAAACAAGGAGGGAGAAGAAAAAAACATTTAGCAGGAATTATTGTCATGTCGCGACATGTACATCACTTTAGTATTTGTGAGTATCATCAGCCGGTGTAGCCTGTTTGGTGGAATGTTGGACAAGGGATAGTGGTTTGAGGCTGCAACGTTGATTTGAGGGCGAGATATGAGACAAAAGGGGCTAGAGGATATGGTTAGTCTAAGGGGGTGTGACCGTAACATGTGAGTATTGGGCACATCATTGTAGGTGTGGACTAGTGCCAGAACTAAGAATGGGACAGGGGAAGGGGAGGAAGATCAGTGTCATCTGATTTGTTGGGAGGTTACTGGGGAACCTTTATTACTAGAATGAGTTGTGTGTGCTTCTTAGGTAGGTGACCAACGCCCACCAGGTGTGGTATGATACATTGTTACTAGATTTCCAATCGATCAATATCACTTTGATGGCAATGGTGAGTAAAAGATCAAGGAGGGAAAGATATGTGTCAGAAAGATCGCTTGGGGGATCTGCAAAATGTGGTCCTAGTAGAATAAGCAGGAACAATAGTGTGATGGGTGTTGATTGTGGAAGAATTGTTTTATAAAACTTCATATCGCGAGTCTATGTCTTCAGGTAGGGGAGAATTCCTTCCAATGATTCCCATTCTCCCAGGCGCTAGTTGTCACCAAAATAACTTTATTCCAAGCTGGTGATATTGAACATCTCTTCTATGCATTTGAGTAAAAAAGTATCTGTTTTAATTACTCAGTCTAATTCTTCATATAATATCTGTCAACCTTATGCTAATTTGAAATGATGGCTTAATCGCTTTCAGGACAAACTGTCATGCTTTGTTGATTTTGTGCAATGTGAGGTTTACAGAGTTATATTTGGGTTGTCTGACAGTACAGTTCAGGCACAAATTAGTTTAGAATTTAACTTGTATAATCCAACCTGGATACATCAGGTAATTTCTTTTTGTCAGTATTTATGTGGAGCTCAGAAGTGCTCCACCTGATACTTTAAAAACCTTTGGCATGAATTGTTCTACTCTGTTAACCCTCTTGATTCTTCCTGGAAGAAATATTTGGATAAAGCAGTTTGTAAGTTACAGCTTGATAACATTTGGCATGCTCAGCTCTCTTTAGACTAGGTTTAACAGCTATTAATGAATCAAGCTAAGCAAAAAAAAATTCATGAGCACTATTTGAGGTACAGAAGAAAAAAATGGGTGGATGACAATAGCTTCTTACAAACATGAACAGATTCAGAAGTATTTGTTCTCGAATGTCTCTGCAACATAAATGTAAGAATATTAGTCGTAGTGTTTGTTTATCCACACTGCTATGTTGTAGGTCCACTTGGAAAGATGTAGCTAAAGACTGTAAAATATGTTTAGACTGGAAGAATCATTAGATCTTAAAGGCTGCATTAGTCTGGCCTTCTACTGCTTGTAGGAAGCTATTCAACCCAATTTTGTTTGCAGTTAGTGGAATCCGAAATAGCATGTCTCGGTGTCTTGGATCCTCACCAATGCCCACAACTCCAAAGAACTCTTCTCCATCATCAAGGAATTTACCAAACTCTGCAGCGAAACAGACGTCCCACCCTCCCAAGACCTCTGCAAAAGACTCAACACCTTCTTTCACCTCAAGATTAAGATAATCTGCGACAACTTCGACAACCAAGACCTCCGCACCACTCCAGCTCCCACCCCCAGCGACGCCACCCAACAGACCCTGCTCACTTGGACCCCACTCACAACCGAAGACACCTTAAAGACCATGAAGAGCATCCACTCCGGAGCACCCTCTGACCCCTGCCCGCCCCAGATCTTCCACAGAGCCGCCACGGCCATCACACCCGAACTACGCCGGACGATCAACTGCTCCCTCGAAACCGCCACATTCCCTGACGACTGGAAACACGCCGAAGTCAACCCCCTCCTGAAGAAACCCACCGCAGACCCGACTGACCTCAAGAACTTCAGGCTCATCTCCCTGCTTCCTTTCGCAGCCAAGGTCATTGAAAAGGCTGTCACCACCCAGCTAGGAAACTTCATTGAAGCCAATAACGTCCTGGACATCTCCTAATCCGGATTTCGTAGCAACCACAGCACCGACACCACCCTACTCGCTGCCACTGATGACATCCCCTCCCTCCTCGACCAGGGCCAAACGGCAACCCTCATCCTCCTGGACCTCTCGGCCGCCTTAGACACCGCCTCCCACCGCACACTAGCCAACAGACTTCACAATGCCTGCATCTGCGGAAAGGCACTTGGCTGGATATGCTCATTTCTCACAGGCAGAACTCAGCGAGTCAGACTCCCGCCCTACCTCTCAGAACCAACAGAGAGCAGATGCGGAGTGCCCCAGGGACCCTTCCTCAGCCCCACCTTCTTCAACATCTACATGGCCCCCCCTTGCAACCATCGTCCGAAACCACGGGCTCGACATCGTCTCCTACGCCAATGACACCCAGCTCATCCTCTCCCTCACCAAAGAACCCAACATCACCAGGCACAACTTCCAAGAAGGAACGAAATCCGTCGCCACCTGGATAAAGAAGAGCTGCCTGAAACTCAACTCAGAGAAAACAGAAGTTCTCATCCTTGCCTCCACCCCCTCGGCATGAGACGACACCTGGTGGCCCCTGCCCTCGGAACCCCCACCTCCCCCCACAGACCACACACACACAACCTTGGCATCATAATAGACTCATTGCTCACGATGAACCGCCAGATCAACGCCATGTCCTGGGCCAGCTTCAACACCATCCTCATACTCCGAAAGACTTTCAGATGGATCTCACCCGAATCCAGAAAAGCGGTTGCGCACGCCCTCATCAGTAACAGACTGGACTACAGCAACGCTCTCTACGCCGGAATCAACAAGAAACTACTTCGCAAACTCCAGACCGTCCAAAACGCTGCAGCCAGACTGATCCTGGACATCCCCCGTCACAACCATATCACCCAATTCAATTCAATATTTATTAAAGATTTGGATCTCCAATGAGGTCCACATAAAAATGTACATACAAATTACATATCACCCAACATCTCCGCGATCTCCAGTGACTCCCCATCGAAAGAAGAATAACCTTCAAGCTCCTCACTCACGCATACAAGGCCGTTCACAACATCGGGTCAGCATACCTAAACACCACCCCTCCCTCCACGCACCCAATAGACACCTCCAATCAGCTGACCTCTCTCTGACCACCGTCCCACGCATCTACAAGACCAGAACAGAAGGAAAGTCCTTTTGCTACATCGCAGCCAAGGCCTGGAACAGCCTCCCCTCCACGCCTGGCAAGTCCCCACACTGCTCCAGTTCAGAAAGGACCTCAAGACCTGGCTCTTCAGATAACCCCAGCCCTCAACAGAGCCGCCTCCCCTCCCATTCCCCCTTCCCTCCCCGCTCCTTGAGACCCTCGCAGGTTAGTAGCTGCGCTTTAACAACCCGATTGATTGGATCTGCAACTGATGGGGAGATTTTTAAAGTTTATGGCCTTGGTGCAGTAATATATTTTATATTCTTGCATCAATTATATGAATAGGTTTTAGGGTGCAGTAGTATATTTTATATTTTGAGGGTATGGTTTTTAAAACAAATATTTTGTTTTTGTAAATATAGTCGATTGACCGTTGTAAGAAATTGGAATAATATTTGGGGTGGGTGCAAGCTACTTCAATGAATAATCAAAACCCTTGTCAGGGTGAACTCACAAAGTCACTAAATTAATCTGAGCTCACGCCCTAGTAGCTATGGCACAGAGTAGACCGGCTTAAATTTGGGCAATGTGTAAAGTAATTATGCAGTACCAAATCAGTCATAAAGTCAAAGTGCAAAACAATTAAAATCCCAAACTGAATTAGAAAAATAGAGTAATATTTAATAAACAAAATGACAAATTCAGTAAAGGAACCGGAGATGTGAATTTTAAAAGTTTTTAGTAGAAATAGCGCCAAGAAAAAGTGCCAATGGCACTCAGTGCAAATACAAGGAGATGATAGACGGAGCGCTGAAACTTTTCAGACACTCACCCCCAGTCACAGATCTGAGTTGAATCCATCATCGTTTTTTTTTTTAGCTAACTTCGCGACCCCCAGTTCAGACCCAGCCATATGAAAATCAGTCTTGACCCTGTTCCTCATGGTAACAGTCCAGCCCTAACTGCCAAGCCAGGTCTTTTCCTGGACCGGAAACAAGCATCCTGGGACCAGTTGTGGTAGACTGGGACCAAAGTGCAATTCCAGGTCAACCACGACAAAGCCTGGGTTGGATACACCAAGTAGATTGATCCCAGTGAAAGTCTGGAAGTCAGAAAGTTTGAAAAGATTTCGAAGTCTCACTGGCTTAGAGAAAATGCTTTCAAAAGTTTTGAAACTTTAGTGCCCAAACAACCACAGGAGTACACTTCAAACGCCCGCAGGACCTCAAGGTAGACAGTTAGAGGCTCACTGGATGTCGGGCAGAGGCCAACAGCAGGGTCCAGTCCAGATGCAGTTGCCACTGGTCAGCTTGGCACTTACAGGAAAAGGGCTCTTGCAGCTTGTCTCCCTGTAGCTTATATAGGTGGTCAGCTAACTGACCCTTGAAGTCCACTTTTTGTCTTGGGTGCAAAGGGGAGCAGGTCCAGTCCTTCAGGGCTATTTGCAGGTCACAGACAGTAGGTTCAGTTCTCTTCTGTTCTTCCTCTGATCCCCAAAAATTTCAGAAGTGCCTTCCTACAGATGCCATTTTTATATCTGGCATAAGCTAGTGGGTGGGAATGACTCTTGGGCACGCCCTAACCAGTGGAGTAAAAGTTACCGGGGCCAACCCCAAACAATTTGGACATTTTTAAGGTGGCATAAGTCTTCAGTCACACTAAACTTGGGCTCTGGTGGGGGATTTGGGGGGGTGGGGGTTGCGCGTGTGTGTGTAAAATGTAATCCTAGTGGCATCCCACATCTAACACAAAAATTCAATTTGAGGCAGACACTGTACTGCCAATAAACCCAGAGACACAAGTCTGGTAGAACACAGCAAGGTTTTCTAGCAACCACAGAGTGGAAACAGAAGAATTGTTTTTGCATCCTGATTTCCTTCCTTTCGTGTGCCCTCACTGTTAAATGTAAAATCCTGCTGGCCTGTCAAGCAGAATTTGACATTCAAGCAGGATTTGACCCTGTAATGTCAAAAAGGATGCTCCCAGACCTCTCCCTGCAAATTCTGTCATTTTCAGAATAGTTATCTCTGCCTATTCAGGTGAGCGTATTGTTTGCTTCTGGGAAGCTTTTCATACCTATTCAAATGCTAATCACTGACTGGCAGAAGGGGGAGAGCAAGTGCAAATTATGCCTCCGGCAAAGTCAAAGCGATACAAAAGGGGATGATGGACGGAACGTTTGAGCCAATCAAACACTCACCCCCAGTCAACTGATCTGGGTTTAATCCATCATCATTCTTTAGCTCACTCCACCACCCCAGTTCAGACATGGCCATATGCAAATCAGTCTGACCCTGTGCCTCATGGGAACAGTCCAGCCCGAACTGCCAAGCCATGTCTTCCCTGGACCGGAAACAAGCATCCTAGGACCGGTTTCTGGCATTCCAGCCGTCATCAGCCAGGCTTGCTTGAATCCAGTGGCAAAGTGAGCAAGGGACCCACGTCTGGGCATACCCCGCCAACTTAGGCGAACAAAGCGATACAAAAGGGATGATGGACGGAACGTTTGAGCCAATCAAACACTCACCCCCAGTCAACTGATCTGGGTTTAATCCATCATCATTCTTTAGCTCACTCCACCACCCCAGTTCAGACATGGCCATATGCAAATCAGTCTGACCCTGTGCCTCATGGGAACAGTCCAGCCCGAATTCCAAGCCATGTCTTCCCTGGACCGGAAACAAGCATCCTAGGACCGGTTTCTGGCATTCCAGCCGTCATCATCCAGGCTTGCTTGAATCCAGTGGCAAAGTGAGCAAGGGACCCACGTCTGGGCATACCCCCGCCAACTTAGGGCGAACAAAGCTCACTTTGCCACTGGATTCAAGCAAGCCTGGCTGATGACGGCTGAAATGCCAGAAACCGGTCCTAGGATGCTTGTTTCCGGTCCAGGGAAGACATGGCTTGGCAGTTCGGGCTGGACTGTTCTCATGAGGCACAGGGTCAGACTGATTTGCATATGGCCATGTCTGAACTGGGGTGGTGGAGTGAGCTAAAGAATGATGATGGATTAAACCCAGATCAGTTGACTGGGGGTGAGTGTTTGATTGGCTCAAACGTTCCGTCCATCATCCCCTTTTGTATCGCTCCGGCAATGTCAAGGCAGAGAAAAGTTAACTTTCTAAAGGTTTCTTTTTTTAATACTTATTAAAAGTCAGACTTCACTGTTGAATTGGATTTTAAAATTGTTGTGCCTGCTCCTGGGTTCTTAGTAATTATGGCCATCCAGTCGTAAATGTTAGGGTGAATGGATACTAATCCAGCCCTTTCTTCATCTGTAGAGGCACGCGTCAGGGGTGCCCTTTGTCACCCCTGCTATTTGCGTTGTATATGAAGCACCTAGCCCAGAGAATATGCGATAACCCTGATATTAAAGGGATTCCATTTGGTGGGGAGGAACATACTATTAGTCTCTATGCAGATGACGTCTTGATGGCCTTGGAAGATCCATCCACTTCCCTTCCAGCCTTTCTCACTGAATTAGTGACTTTCTTGCAGGCAGCAAGTGTCCGAGAGAACATGGATAAATCCCAGGCCTTCAACCTCTCCCTCATGCCGGAGACTCAGAAGGCCTTTGTACATAGCTACACGATACAGTGGACGACAACCTCTATCCCGTACATGGGAGTGTAGTTGACCTCCACGGCCCGGACAACTGCTTCCCTTAATTATAAGCTTCTTAGCCAACAGGTCGAAATGGACTTAAATGGATGGAGACCATATCGCCTCTCCTGGCTTAGTCGAGTGGCCGCCCTGAAAATGTCCCTCAAGTTACGTGGATAGTGGCTTGTACACACTTTTGAAATATACAAGCCACCATCCGCGTAACTTGAGGGACAATGTCCCTTTCGACAGTTTTTGAGGATAGACGCAACTGTACCGAAAGGGAAGATTATTTCAAGGAGGCCAAAATCCTCCAGTCCAAATTGGTTATGAGGGGTTATCCATATCACAAGAGAGTGACCCCAAGCACACCGGTTTCAAAAATGTTTCTTTGTCAAGTATTCTTCTGTTTAAATTGTATTAGCGTGCAGCCCGAGCTTGTGGTCTGCCACAACTGCAAAACACAACAAGGAATTGGAACAGAACGACGCTCCATCTCGGACGCACAGCTTCTGATCCACCATTACACCGATCCAACGAAATTATTCCACTTTAAATCCATATTTTATTCATAATCATCAAAAATTTCAATTTTGATTCCATTTGTGTACTGTCACATGAGAGACATCATGTATTCAAATGATTCTGATACAACAGATATGCCCATCCGGGCCTTTTTCTGGAGTAGGAAATATGCATACATCATCCTCAGAGATCAATATTATACCCAATGCATTTCGGGCTTTGTCATAGCCCTTCGTCAGGGGTTCTCTAAAAATTATAAAACACCAACGTTAGGTTGTATAATTTCAATACGTTCAAAATGCTGCACAATGCATCACGAAATTCATGCCTGCTTTTAATCCTATCAACCTTGTCGGCGTTTTCCCTCTAACCGCGTGCCCTCATGTTTAACAAAAGAATTACCCAAAAGAAGGTTACCCCCAAACCACCAAACTGTCCTTGTTTATCCACCTCTGTGAATATTACTCCACTTTAACATATCCCCGTGTTGAGCAGGAGACTATTGATATTTGACGAAGGTAAGGGGAATGTTCCTGGTTTACAACACGGGGATATGTTAAAGTGGAGCGTCGTTCCGTTCCAATTCCTTGTTGGGTTATCCATATCACCATGTGAAACGTTCACTAAAACGAGCTTGGTACTACGATCTTGATGCCTTGTTGAAAGTAAAAGAACATCAAGGATCTGATCAGAAGAGATTGACTTGTGTAACGGCTTTTGGAACAGAATCCAATAGGATAAAAAAGACCATATTAAAAAATTGGAATTTACTACAGAATGTTGATACACAGTGGGATAAGCAATTATCTGTGTTCAAACAATGGGGCGGAGCTTGGCTCGCGATGGTAATGGCCGCTTGAGCCCTGAGCTCCAAAGCACAGCACAACAATCCTGCAACTATCCTCCCTCATTCCACCGTAAACGCCGCTACAGATAGCCCCGCCGCAGTCGGAAGGTCGGCGCATCACGGGCTATCAACTCCGGTCCTTGCAGCCCTTTCCTGCACAGAGTTAGAGGTTCCGTCTGCGCCGGGAAGAAGGGCTGCCGATCCCCGCGCTGCAGTAGGGCGTGGGGCGGAGCGACGTAATAGTGCGTGCGGCACAGAGGGCCGCGGAAAGACCGGTCTTGTTGCATCCTGTGGGCCGGCCTCGAGCGGAAGGCAATCAGGACCCACGGCGGTCTTGGGAACATAGCTACGGGACAAGAGAGAGCGTCTGAGCCGGCCATCGAAGGTGAGCTGAGGGCAAATTACTGCCGGCATCGGAGTGCTTGTCCCTCCCCTCCCCCCACCCCGCGAGAGCACGGCGGCGGGAGCAGCTGCAGTCCCGAAGGTCGGGCAGCGGTGGAGGTGCGGGGCAAAGCGGGGGCCTTGCAGCGGGGGCCTGGGGTGTGCTAGCTGCTCATTTTGGCACTGAAGGTGGAGGCACGATTGGACTAAGGGGCGGATCCGCCATTTTGGCGGCAGCCGGGAGGGCCTTAAGCGCCGGCCATCACAAGGGCCATTTGCACAGTGCGAGCCCTGAGACTGCATAGTGCACTAGTGCAGTGTGCACTGACGGAGGAGAGAAGTGGCACGTTCCAGGGGGGCAGGAACCTGGCGATTGCTGGCAGCCTGATAGAGGAGAGTAGAGGTGTGGGGGCCCCAGGCCATTGCGGCACGGTCTCTGTGGAGGCTGTCATCCTACAGGTGCGTGCAGGAGCTGTGCCCCGAGCAGTGCTGAAGATTGACGTGCGCTCGATTGATACCGGTGACCTGGAGGAGTCGGGGAACTGAGCAGGGTGAGAGTCCTGTGAACCTGTGAGGGGCTACTCTGGCTGGTGCCCAAGATGGGGGACTGAATGCTTCGATTCGGGGGTGTGAGCACTCAAGCACAACAACACAACGGTGGCAGGCCCTGAGGATCGAAGCTGAGCGAGGCAGGGGTGAGAGGCACGGAGGGGGCTCCCAGTGGGAGACAGTCTTCCCGCACACACAGCGCCGCGCCAAGCAGGCGTAACATTGTTATCCCTGGCCCCTACAGGGCTTAGTGAGCAGGGCACGGTGTGGCACAGTGGAATTTGCAGGACTACACAGGTTGCCCACCGCAGCAGAGGCAGGGGGAGTGGCTCGGCCGAGCAGCCCCCTGGGTAGGAGGAGGCACATTAGTAGACAGAGCAACAGGCAATAACAGGTGCCGTCCCCCGCGGCCGGAACGCTGTGCGGATCTGTAGTTCTCCACTAAAAAACACCCTCTGGATAGGGGGTTCCATGGCCTGTTACCCACGTGGGACCCTGTGGTACGGCCCTTGACTGCTGGTTACGGGGGGATCTCCGGCATCGACCTCTGCATAACTGCGCCACATCAGAGAAGACGATGGGCAAAACGAATAGGACTCAGTCCAAGCTGACCTTTGAACAGAAACGCTCCAAGTCCCACGACCCTGTTTTGGGGGAGGAGACCAGACCCCCACCCCCGATAGAAGACGGGCAAGACATCCGAAGTCTGCTGCTATCAATGGAAAAGGGGTTGCAGAGCGGCATCTCTTCTCTGGGCGCAAAAATTGATGCCCTCTCGTACCGGATGGACAGAATGGGGGAGCGGCTGGACAAGCATGCGGAGAGGCTTGATATGTCCGAACGACGACTTACGGAAGTTGAAGAAGCGCAGACGACGTTGGATACGGACCACAAAAAACTTGGCAGGATTATGCAAGTGCTGCAGGATAAAACGGAGGACCTCGAAGCCCGTTCGAGACGCTGCAACTTACGCATCACGGGCCTGCCGGAGACGACCCAAACTGGAAACATGGAACGCTTTGTGGAGAAGGTTCTGACCGACCTGCTGGGAGCAGAGGTGTTCTCGAACATGTTCGTGGTGGAAAGAGCTCACCGCTCCTTGGGTCCCCGACCCCAGCCAGGTGCCCCGCCACGCCCAATCATCGCAAAATTATTGAACTATCGGGATAGAGACGCAGCTCTGCGTGTGGCGAGGGACAAACAAACGTTGCCGTACGAGGGGTCGAACATCTCGCTCTACCCGGATTTCACCGCTCGAGTATAGGAGGCACGTCGACAATTCGTCCCCATGAAGAGGCAGTTGAGGGAGTTGGGGCTAGACTATGCAATGCTATACCCGGCCAAGCTGCGGGTGAACAGGCAAGGAAGATCACACATCTTCATAGACCCGAAGGCTCTGCAGAAGGTGCTTAAAGACTGGAACAGGGAGCAGCGGCAGGACCCGGAGCGGCAGCTTCTGGACGAGGCAACTGGGGGATCATTGGAGGAACAAGACTGAGATCGATGCAGTGGCAGACACTCGATAAGTACTCTGTGTGCTGGGGGGACGGGGAGGAGACGGGTAGTATGATGGTAATGTGTATATAATGCTGTGCTGAGGCGGACATTCACAGCCACACCACTATACAGGTCTCCCTCTAAACTGCATTTGGTTATTAGGTATATTGTGGTAGGAAAGTATTCGGAAGTCTCTTGTATAGCGTAAGCAAGGGCAACGGGGAGTGCCCGCCGGGAGGCCTGAGACTAGCTGACATGTGACACTGGGCTGCGAAATCACACGCTTACACGTGTTGCAATGGATGGCGGATTGGTGGTGGGGGCGATACTGGAAGGCTGTGCTGGGAGGTCAGGGAGGGGGACAAACTTGCACCGAAATTGAAGTAGGGAATAGAGCGACCTTCGCCCGCAAGTGATAACCACCACTACAGATAACTAAGTTGGGGGTGGGTGGCGGGAGGTGTGGGAAGTCCCTACACGGGATGCAGCGCGACCGAGTTGGGGGTGGTCCGCAGTGGGGGGAGGAAGGGGGGGGCTGGGTCAGGTTTTCTTTTTTGTTGTTGGGAGTTTAGTGAGGTCAGTATTAATGTCGGATATTACACGGCACACAAGTCACTCGCAGGACACACAATACTATGTTACACACGACAGACAGTATGTTAACGGCTAGAGAGGCAGCTGAGCAGAGACCACTAGAATCCCTTAGAGCATTAACGTGGAATGTGAGGGGCCTTAATGACCACCGCAAACTGCGCAAAGTGCTGAACTACCTTACCAGACACAAAGTAGACATTGCCTTCCTTCAGGAGACGCACCTCCCACTGCAGAGTCCAATGATGCGTACTAGAGGCCTTGTGGGGAATGTCAACGCAGCAGGCTTCACGACTCATGCAAGGGGAGTTATGACATGGGCCAACCCCAGATCCGACTATAAGCTGCAACTATTGACGGCAGATACAGGCGGCAGGTTTGTAATTTCCCGTTGTCAGGGTAGGGGACTAGATTTGCTACTGGTCAATGTGTATGGCCCCAACTATGACTGCCCTGAGTTCTTCAACACACTAGCTACCACAGTGAGCAGACACGGGGCGGCACACATGCTATGGGGTGGTGACTTCAACCTGGTCAGGAACCCGAGCTTAGACAGGTCGGGAGGGCCGCCGAGAAAGCCGGCGTCGGCAGTCAGAGCTGTAGAAAGGGCCATGATCAGCAAGGACCTCATAGATGTATGGAGAGAACTTCACCCTGTGGAGGGCGGTTTCACACACTACTCTGCTTACTACAATCTACATACACGTATTGATTATTGGCTCGTATCGTCACCTCTCATGTCCCAGATATGCACCTGTCAGGTTCTACTGCGAACTCTGTCGGATCACTCCCCGGTCCTGCTGATTTTGCCCACCCCTAGGAAGACTATTCCCCCATTTACATGGCGCTTCCCCCCCTTACTCTCTGTTGGACCCACTGTTTAAAGAAGCGATAGCAGAGGCGATAGAATTTTTTTTTGCTATTAATATAGGGTCAGTGGACAATTTTCAGACTGTATGGGAGGCGTTTAAGGTGTACATTAGGGGGTTGGCCATGTCTAAGCACTCCGGGGTGCTATGGGACATCAGACCGAGACTATCGACTCTGGAGCAAAAATTAGGTGATCTGGAGGCCAGTCAGCAAGCAGGAATAGATGGGGAATCCGCAGAGGTAATGAAGACACTGCTAGAGGAATATCATGAGGTGGCGGACAGCGAAGTGCAGCACTTGGGAAAATATGCTACAGCGCGCGCGTACGGGGAGGGAGATAGGCCGGGATCAGTGCTAGCTAACATCCTAAAAGCCAGACGGGGTAGGACCTCCGTTACCGCGATTCGCTCGGAAGCGGGTGACTTACTCACTGAGGAGGCAGATATCGCTAACAGGTTTAAACGATATTACTCGGGCCTCTATGCTTCACACTTGTCAGGTATGGATGAGGAAATACTAACGTACCTGGAGCACATTAAGTTACCCTTTTTATCCAACACACATAGGGAGTTCTTATCTCTCCCCATAGAAAGAGATGAGATTTTAGAAGCACTGGCGGGAATGAAGGCAAACAGTGCCCCAGGGTCAGACGGACTCACAGTGAATTTCTATAAGGCTTTTATAGACCTTCTGCTCCCGCATATAAAGGAATTGTTCGACGATATGTGTGTAACAGGACAGATGCCACAAACAATGAGAGAAGCCATATTGGTGGCCATTCCCAAGCCAGGTAAACACCCGGAGGAATGTGGATCTTACCGTCCGCTTTCCTTGCTGAACGTGGACAGTAAACTGTTTGCGAAAATCTTGGCTACTCGGCTGGCCCTTTTGACCCCCGAACTAGTAGCCCCGGAACAGGCCGGGTTTGTCCCCGACAGAAACCTCACGTATAATTTGCATACGATCTTTGGCACAATGCAACATGTCCGGCAGGACACAAAAGCAATTGCAGTCTTCTTGGACATGGAGAAGGCTTTTGATTCGGTGGAGTGGCCCTTTATGCGACAAGTGCTAACTAGAATGGGACTTGGCCCTGTCTTTTTGCAAATGATTGGGGTGTTATACAACGCTCCTAATGCACGGATCCGGCTCGGGGACCTGGTTACAGACGTAATCCCCATCACAAGGGGGACACGCCAGGGCTGCCCTTTGTCACCGACGCTATATGCATTGATTGCTGAACCCCTGGCGTGTGCGCTCAGGGAATATCATAGCCACAGGGGAGTCAGATTTCCCACCTACGAAATTGTAGTCTCCACGTACGCAGACGACACCTTGCTATATGTGAGAGATCCCGAAAACAACCTAGCCCCGGTCCTGCAAGAGGTGGTACACTTTGGGGCACTTTTGGGGTTAAAGGTCAATTGGGCTAAGTCCATAGCTTTTCCGCTTACTCAGTCCACTTCCCCATTCGAGATGGAGTTTCCACTGCAATGGTCAGATGACTCGGTTAGATATCTCGGCGTCAGGTTACACACAGATTCGGAAATTGTTTTTAGAGAAAATTATGGGACAGCAGTAGACAAACTGGAGGACGATGTCGAAACATGGATTGGGCTCCCACTATCACTAATCGGCAGGGTATCTATTATGAAGATGGTAGTGCTACCTAGATTCCTCTTTCTGTTTGCAAACATCCCGATAGTGCTTCCGCGCTCCTTTTTCGCCAGACTTAAGAAAGCGCTGGTGAAGCTGGCATGGCCGGGCAAGCAGGCTCGTGTCCAATGGCGAGTTCTCACGCTGCCTTATCATCTAGGGGGGTTGGGAGCACCTGACCTAGAACTGTATTATAGGGTGGCACAGGGGGCGCAGGCACACAGCTGGATTCACGGCGCGGATAACATACCATATCTCAAGCTGGAGAGGCTGTTCGCAGACCCTCTCCCTCCCGTCATCTTTGAGCCGATCGACCGCAGGACAGGCATTTTAGACTCCCTTAACTCGACTCTGCACGCATGGCATTGCTTATTGCAGCAAACGGCGGGGGCACTACTATATTCCCCGGAAATGCCTACAGAATGGGCGGCCTGGTTGGCCCCCTGCAGGGATAGGGGGGTGGTACAGGCGCTTCGTGCGCTGGGCATCCACAAAATAGGAGACCTATTCTCAGATGGCGTTGCTAAAACGTGGGACGCAGTCACATCCACTGCAGTAACTCCTACTCCTCTGCAGCGTTTTCAGTACAACAGAGTGCACAGCGCACTGAAGCAGCAACTCGGGGATGACATGGACGAACCACCTGAGATCCGAGAACTATCGTATCTCATTAAAACGAAATCCCCACGCAAGTTAGTCTCCAATTTATATAAATTGGCCATGTCCCAGAGAGCCAACCAATACACCAAAGCAAGACTAGCCTGGCAGCGAGACTTGGACATCACCATTGACGACGACATGTGGTCATATAGCTGCGCCAACACGAAGCGCATCTCTCTGCATGGCAAACATAGACTGATACATTTTAAATATATTAACAGAGTGTATTACACCCCGGAGAGATTGCATAGGTATGGCCTGCGAGAGGATGCAGCTTGCGAACGATGTCGCTACCCAACGGCGGACTTCATACATTTAGCGTGGGATTGCCCTGGTGTTTTTAAATTCTGGGGAAATATATTCCGAGAGAGAAGTACCATTGCGGAGTTGGAGATCCCCCCTGACCCGTCGGTGGCGCTTCTGGGCTATTCTAGGAAGTTGCCGAAAGCTGCTCGCAGACTGGTAGATATGGGACTGTTGATGGCGAAACTTAGAGTAGCGATGTGCTGGCTGAGGGGACCTTTACCCACTGTACCACAATGGTCGCGCGACGTCCTTTACTGCTGCACACAATCAGAAAATTTTATCGACCTACTACCACCGAGGTGCAGACCTAAGAATTTTTGGGGTCTATATACCACGTATCTAAGGGGCGGGGGGAGGGATGCGGCAGAAGAGACAGAGACAGGCGCAGAGGTGGGTGTCAGCACTTCAGCCTTATAGAGGTGTATGCAATTCTTGAGGGGCGGGGCGGGCCTTTCGGGTGGAGGGCCTTGCTGTGTCCAGATTAACAGGGGGACTGGAATGAAAAGTGCACATAGGTGGAGTACAAAGAGGATATCCGGAGGGATCTGCAGGGGATTGGCGACAGATTTAGAGCCTCATAGTCGTGCTAGTCCACAAGTTCTGGTGTCTCGACGCAAGTGACTGATCTGACACCTCACTGTATGTTTGTTTTCTTTCTTTTTTCATAACAAAAGTGTTTTTGAGTTGTATACAATATTATTGACGCGCAGCGAACTTGCTTTGTAAATTGAGCGACAATGTACGGGTACGCACAGCGCTGACCGGCCCCCGGGATGTGGGAAGCGTTGCTTCGAGCAGTGCCTTTAAGTACCAGCGTAGCCGGCCCCAGGGTTGTAGGCGTACTGCTGTGTATGTCAAAGAGAACTTGTCTAATAATAAAAAATCTGTGTTCAAACAAGGTAAAAATCTAAGAGACCATCTGGTCAGGGCTTACAACGATTGTGAATCCAATTCAATACAACATCTTTGGGGCTTGACACCTGTAGTGAGTCATTATCCTTGTGGCCACTGTGCAGCTTGTGCTACTACATCAGTAGTTAAAATGTGTACTCTCAATGATAAAGTGTGGGTTTTGAAACATCATTCAAACTGTCTTTCAAAAAATTTAATGTATTGTATTGAATGCTCTTGCTCACTGTACTATATAGGAAAAACGACACAAGAAGTAAAAAAATGTATAATTCAACATCAGTCACGTATACGTTGTAAAGTAGCTACTGCACCTTTGGCTGACCACTATATGAATATGGCCCATGTTCCGAATGAAATGAAATGGTTTGTACTAGAGGTGGTCAAATGCTCTAGATGTAGACATGATGTAGAACGCCTGCTCACAATAATAGAGAACAAGTGGATCTGGTTAGCCAGAACTGCGGAGAAAGGACTCAAGCAATTTGTTGAATGGCAGACACTAGCCGCCCTGTAACTTTTCTGGAGTGTTGCGCTGTTGAGGAGTCCTTATAAGACTTGGTGAATGTACTGTATCTATGATTAACTTTAATTAACCGTTTTATGTCCTTTTGCCTTTTTTTGGCATCTATGTTTATAAAGTAGATGATTGCCATTGAGGGTAGAATGTTTTCCCTATTTGGAATGTATAGTTCTTGTTGTGTGTATTGTACTCGAACTTTGGTTGTTTGGCTCTGTTACCTATCCGGGGTTGATGTTTTATGGAGTTCTGAAAAATTCACCTATTGTTGATCAGGATGCTCGAATGTTTCTAATGATTTATTTTGAAGGTTGTACTAAGATTACTGGGGTTCCCATTTCAAAATGGCCGCCTCTTCCATTTCGTTCCGTTTTGTTCGTGAGTGACTCGGATCTTTCTTATAACTTATGCTGTACATAACAAGAAGCATTTAATATATATTACGTTTTCTTAGTTAAGCGTGAGTCTGGTCTGGTTGGCGGTCATTGTTGATTAGTTACACTAGTTTTGGTAACACTAAGATGGCGGATCCTTCTGAGCCGCCGGTGTTATCCGGTGCACATTGCCAAATCTATTTAGTTCAGGCGTACAGATGAACTGCGAGTGCGGCTCAAACAGTGCTGTTGGACGCCTTACTGGATTGAAGTAAATTAAGTAAGTACATATGTCGTGGAACCTACCGGTTTGTCACCTCTGCCTTTTATCTAAGACCCGTTTATTATTGTTTTACATCTAACGTTCAACGTGTGGCTATTTTGTTATAATTTTTTAGAAGAGATGACTCAAATTTGTTTGGAGTCTGTTAAGAACACAGAGCAAATACATTTCTTCTGGTTCTTTCGGCACTTTTTGTTGCAGTCCGTTTTTAGTGGCATCACTGTAATTGATTGTAGGTTTTTTTCCTTTATTGTTTCAGTATTGAATATATAGAGTCTTTGTAATTGCTTTGAAGTTTAGTGAGAAGGAAGCAAGGTAAATTTTTGGGGATTATTTTTGGGTGTAAGGTTTTAAGTACTAGGTTATACTTGGTGTTATATACGAATGGGAACTTATGGTGTTTATTTTGGATTTCTTAATATGGTGGTAGTATCACTGGTGCATGGTTTGGTATGCCGGTCACTGGCTGTTTTTTGTGAGCAGGCGATACATGTGGTCAAGGGATGTATTGATTAGTTTGTTTTGTTAGTATCTACAGGAGTCATCATCCTTTGTGCAACGCTGAGTCCTGAGGATGGTCTGGCAGACCAATTTGACCATAAAAGACAGAAACGTCGACAATGCACCCTTATTTCCTTTGATTATCATGAACTAAAACATTTTTTCCCATTTATGTAAATTTCTGAAGTTTGGATCGTAATGAAATGAAATGAAATGAATGAAATGAAATGAAATGAAATTTGTACTTGTAAAGCGCACCCATACCCCCAAAGGGGTGTCCAGGCGCTGTACGCATACCGCTGTGGAACCCTTCCTGGCTTTTCCCTGTGAAATGTCCACTCCTGGGCACCCCCAGGGTGAAGCCAGGCATCCCAGCGCTGTTGGGGCCGTTGTGGAGATTAAGCAAGCTATTGCCCAGAGTTGCAGAGTGGGACCCATGATTAGAATAGGCACCGAGGCGAGAATTATCAGGTCCGAGGAAATTGAGCCCAAGACCCGCCGAGGCGGGAATTGAACCCTGGTCCCGGGCCAGATCTCTGCATCAGGGTCTGCCGCTCTAACCATTGAGCCACACTTCTGTTATATATGCTGTCCATATTGTTTTAGGTAAAAGGGTGATTACACTCCCATCAATCCCTTGATAAAATTGAGAAAACTGAAGGGATTGTTTTGGTAGTGTCAGAGTTGCTATTTGTAAATACTGTTTGTATCTAAAATTGTGGATGTTTTGTATAATGAATTAACCCCTTCGCTGCTAGGCCTTTTCCCCCCCCTGTGCTAAGCCTTTTTTGGGCTATTTGGGGTAGTTCGTGCTTAGGTCCCTGTAACTTTTTGACCACATAAGGTATCCACGCCAAATTTGCGTCCTTTTCTTCAAACATCATGGGGATTGTAAAGGTCCCCAGCGTTGGTGGATTCCCCTGGAGGGGACCCAGAAATTAGCCAAAATACAGCTAAATTTATTTTATTTTGTTTGGGAAAAAAGGGCTACAGATGAAAGAGTCTGTTTTTTTCCTTGCAAATGGTATCAACAAAGGGGTTGTGGTGCTGAAATCACCATCTTCCCAGCTTTCAGGGACAAGCAGACTTTTGTCAGAAAAACGAACTTTTTTACACAGTTTTGGCATTTTTCTGGGACATAGCCTATTTTTGCTATTTTTTGTGCTTTCAACCTCCTTCCAGTTAATGGTAGAAATGGGTATGAAAGCAATAATGGATCCTGGAACGCTATACATTTTAGAAAAGTAGACAAAATTCTGAATTCAGCAAGGGGTCATTTGTGTAGATCCTTCAAGGTTTCCTTATAGAAACTAACAGTTGAATATAGGAAAAATTGAAAATTAGTTGAAAAAAACAGCCATTTGTGCCAACGTTTGCACCTGTAACTTCTTCTAATTATGACAGCTGTTTGAAAGCATTATACCGTTACATCCGCTGGACCTTTCTGGTTGTGGGGATATATAGGACTTGTAGGTTCACCAAGAACCCGACGAACCCAGAGCCAATAACTGAGCAGTGTCTTGCAATTGTTTTTTATTATGTACCGGGTATATAGCAATTAATTTGGGAAAATATATACATGGAAAAAATCGGTATGAAAGACGCCTATGTATTTCTGAAATTGGAACAAAATATAGAGTTTAGAAACAGTAGATATTTGCACATTTCCGAAATTGAGTACCCATACTAGCATGAGAATTATAGGTCATTTTTCAAAATGACTTCTTTTTTACTCATTGTCTTTCATTTGGAAGGCAGAAATGCATCGAAAGTCAATAGGTAATAACAGTTGCTCTACAATTCTGGGTTACCCTAAGTCTCCCGATAAAAATGGTACCTCACTTGTGTGGTTAGGCCTAGTGCCCGCGACAGGAAACGGCTCAAAACGCAACGTGGACACACTTTATTTTTACAGTGAAAACTGACCCTTTTTTTGCAAAGTGCCTAGCTGTAGATTTTGAACTCTAGCCCTGCCGGCACCTAGGGAAACCTAGCAAACCTATACATTTTTTAAAACTAGACACCCAGGGGAATCCAGGATGGGGTGACTTGACTGGCTCTCACCAGGTTCTGTTACCCAGAATCCCTTGCAAACCTCACAATTTGTCCCAAAAAAACCATTTTCCTCACATTTCTGTGGTGGAAAGTTCTGCAATCTGCGTGGATCCACACAATTCCACCCACCCCGAGTTCCCCAAAGTCTTCTGAGAAAAATGGTACCTCACTTGTGTGGGTAGGCCTAGTGCCCGCAACAGGAAACGGCCCAAACACACAACGTGGACACACCACATTTTCACAGTGAAAACGGACCCTTTTTTTGCAAAGTGCCTAGCTGTAGATTTTGAACCCTAACTCTGCCAGCACCTAGGAAAACCTGGCAAACCTATACATTTTTGAAAACTAGACACCCAGGGAAATCCAGGATGGGGTGACATGACTGGCTCTCACCAGGTTCTGTTACCCAGAATCCCTTGCAAACCTAAACATTTGTCAAAAAAAACACATTTTCCTCACATTTCTGTGGTGGAAAGTTCTGGAATCTGTGTGGATCCACAAAATTCCACCCACCCCGCATTCCCCAAAGTCTTCCGAGAAAAATGGTACCTCACTTGTGTGGGTGGGTCAAGTACCCGAGGCAGGCAAGGGCCTAAAACCTATTGAGGCGACATCAAAATTACCTATCACAAAACAACCTGGTTTTGCAAGGGGAGGTCCCATGAGTTTTTGGCCCCGGGCTCGGCGGCCATCTAGGGAAACCTACCAAACCCACACATTTCTGAAAAGTAGACACCCGGGGGAGACCAGCAAGGTTTGGCTTGCGTGGGTCCCCCAACATTTCCCTACCCAGAATCTCCTGCAAACCTCAAATTTAGCTGAAAAAAATCACTTTTTTATCAAATTTCTGTGTGGGAAAGTTCTGGAATCTACGTGGATCCACAAATTTCCTACCACCCAGCGTTCCCCCCAGGTCTCCCGATAAAAATGGTACCTCACTCGCGTGGGTAGGTCAAGTACCCGCGACAGGCATGGGCCCAAAACCTATTGAGGCGACATCAAAATTACCTATCACAAAACAACCTCATTTTGCAAGGGGGGTCCCATGAGTTTTTGGCCCCTGGCTCGGCGGCCATCTAGGGAAACCTACCAAACCGACACATTTATGAAAACTAGACACCCGGGGGAGTCCAGCAAGGTATGGCTTGCGTGGGTCCTCCAACATTTCCCTACCCAGAATCCCCTGCAAACCTCAAATTTTGTTGAAAAAATCAATTTTTTCTCACATTTCTGTGTGGGAAAGTTGTAGGATCACTGGGCTGACACAAATTTCCTACCACCCAGCGTTCCCCCAGGTCTCCCGATAAAAATGGTACCTCACTTGTGTGAGTAGGCATAGTGGCTGCAACAGGAAATGGCCTGAATCGTACTGTGGAGACTTCAAAATTACATATAACAAAACTACCTGGTTTTGTGGGGGGGGGGCACCTGGGGTTTTGGCCCCGGGCTCGCCGCCATCTTGGGAAACCTACCAAACGCACACATTTCTGAAAACTAGACACCCTGGGGAGTCCAATGAGGTATGGCTTGCGTGGATCCCCCAACGTTTCCCTACCCAGAATCCCCTGCAAACCTCACATTCAGCTGAAAAAAACACATTTTCCACATTCTTGTGTGCAATCACCATGGCGGCACAAATGTCCTACCCCACAGCGTTCTCCTTAGTGTCCCGAGTAAAATGATACCTCACTTGTGTGGGTGTCCAATGCAGAATTGGCTAAAAACTTATTTTTTTTTTTAAATGTAGCGCTTAGAATTCTCTGTGCTATACCCTTATTCCCTATGTTTTGGGCTCTTCCCAGTCACATGCCCTTGCCCCACCCACACAAGTGAGGTTTCATTTTACTCGGGACACTAAGGAGAACGCTGTGGGGTAGGACATTTGTGCCGCCATGGTGATTCCACCCAAAAATATGTGGAAAATGTTTTTTTTCAGCTAAATTTGAGGTTTGCAGGGCATTGTGGGTAGGAAAACGTTGGGGGATCCACGCAAGCCATACCTCGCTGGACTCCCCCGGGTGTCTACTTTTCAGAAATGTGTGGGTTTGGTAGTTTCCCAATGTGGCCGTCGAACCCCGGGCCAAAAACCCAGGTCCCCCCCCCCCCCCCAAAACCAGGTAGTTTTGTTATAGGTAATTTTGAAGTCTCCACAGTATGATTTGGGCCATTTCCTGTTGCAGCCACTATGCCTACCCACACAAGTGAGGTACCATTTTTATCGGGAGACCTGGGGGAACGCTGGGTGGTAGGAAATTTGTGTCAGCCCGGTGATCCTACAACTTTCCCACACAGAAATTTGAGGAAAAAGTGATTTTTTTCAGCTAAATTTGAGGTTTGCAGGGGATTCTGGGTAGAGAAATGTTGGGGGACCCACGCAAGCCATACCTTGCTGGTCTCCCCCGGGTGTCTAGTTTTCAGAAATGTGTGGGTTTGGTAGGTTTCCCTAGATGGTCGTCGAGCCCGGGGCCAAAAACTCATGGGACCCCCCTTGCAAAACCAGGTTGTTTTGTGATAGGTAATTTTGATGTTGCCTCAATAGGTTTTGGGCCTCGCCTGTCTCGGGTACTAGACCCACCCACACAAGTGAGGTACCATTTTTCTCGGAAGACTTTGGGGAATGCGGGGTGGGTGGAATTTTGTGGATCCACACAGATTCCAGAACTTTCCACCACAGAAATATGAGGAAAATGGGGTTTTTTGGACAAATTGTGAGGTTTGCAAGGGATTCTGGGTAACAGAACCTGGTGAGAGCCAGTCAAGTCACCCCATCCTGGATTCCCCTGGGTGTCTAGTTTTCAAAAATGTATAGGTTTGCTAGGTTTCCCTAGGTGCCGGCAGAGCTAGGGTTCAAAATCTACAGCTAGGCACTTTGCAAAAAAAGGGTCCATTTTCACTGTGAAAATGTGGTGTGTCCACGTTGCGTTTTGGGCCGTTTCCTGTCGCGGGCACTAGGCCTTCCCACACAAGTGAGTTACCATTTTTCTCGAAAGACTTTGGAGAATGCAGGGTGGGTGGAATTCTGTGGATCCACACAGATCCCAGAACTTTCCATCACAGAAATGTGAGGAAAATGTGTTTTTTTAACTAAGTTTGAGGTTTGCAAGGGATTCTGGGTAACAGAACCTGGTGAGAGCCACACAAGTCACCCCATCCTGGATTCCCCTTGGTGTCTAGTTTAAAAAAAATGTACAGGTTTGCTAGGTTTCCCTAAGTGCTGGCTGCGCTAGGGCCCAAAATCCACAGGTAGGCACATTGCTAAAAACAAGTCTGTGCCTAGTGGGCTTTCTGCCGCCCTGGGGGGAATCGTGGGGGGGAGGGGGATTGCCCCGATATGCCCCCAAGGGGGGCAGAAAGACTGTGGCTATGTTTTTGGGGGGTGGGGGCATTGGTATGCCCATTCTGGGCAGCCCCCACGCATAAAAAAAGCCAGTGTAATCGCTGGCGCCTAGTGGGCTTTCTGCCCCCCCCCGCCAGGGGCAGATCAGGGGCCACTGCCCCCATTAGCCCCTCGGGGGGGGGGCAGAAAGACTGTGGCATTTTTGGGGGCAGGTGTGGGCTTTGGCATGCCCATTCTGGGCTGACCTCAACCGTGTATAAAAAAAATTCCTGAGGCCTAGTAGGCTTTCTGCCCCCCCCCCCGGGGGCAGACCAGGGGCTACTGCCCCCATCTGCCCCCCGGGGCAGAAAGACTGGAATTTCACTGGGGGTGGGGGCATTGTCATGCCCATTTTGGGCAGCCCCCACCCCAACATCAATAAAAAAAACAATCCCTGGTTTCTAGTGGGCTTTCTGCCCCCTGGGGGGGCAGAAAGACTGACATTTCTCTGGGGGGGTGGGGGCATTGACATGCCCTTTTTGGGCAGCCCCCACCCCAACATCAATAAAAAAAAAAAATCCCTGGTTTCTAGTTAGCTTTCTGCCCCCCCAGGGGGCAGATTGGGGGTTACTGCCCCCGTCTGCCCCCTGGGGGGGACAGAAAGACTGACATTTCTCTGGGGGGGGGGCATTGCCATGCCCTTTTTGGGCAGCCCCCACCCCAACATCAATAAAAAAAGATAATCCCTGGTTTCTAGTGGGCTTTCTGCCCCCCGGGTGGCAGATTGGGGGCTACTGCCCCCATCTGCCCCATAGGGGGGGCAGAAAGACTGTTGTGCCCAAACAAATATGGGGGGAGCAAAGGCCCTTGCCCAAGGGGCCGCTCCCCCCTCCCTGGTGCTAGTGGGTGGATCCCTGCTTGGGGAACGCCCTCCTGGGGTGCTCCCCAAGCAGGGATCCACTAGGGAATGGTACCATTGAAGTGTTTCGGTGCTCGGGGGCTGAGATAGCCCCACGAGCACTGAAACACTAAAACTGAAACTAAGTTTCAGTTTCGTTTTCAATCTAATGACGACAGCGCGCAATCGTCATTAGATTGAAAACGTGGGAAGGGCCTCGGGAGGTTGGGGAAGCTCTTCCCCACCTCCCGAGGCCCCAAAAAAAAAATGGAAATCCCTCTGCTGTTTGCAGCAGAGGGATTTCGTGCCCCTGTCCTCATGACGGAATGGTTCCGTCATGGGCACAGGAGCACTGGTGCTCATGACGGAACCATTCCGTCATGAGCACCGAAGGGGTTAAGTATGATCTAAATGAAGTAAAAACATTTGTATCTGAATACATCCGTGAATGTAACTTTCCTTTTTTTGCAATTAACTGATTGGATCACATCTGTGACTGTGAATAAGTGTCAAACTTATTTCGGATATAAATAATTCCTCCAGGGATATTTTGTGTATAGATATTTTATAGAGGCTTCACAAAATATAATTTTTACTACTTACCACTAACATTAATATATGGCCAGGTTATCAAGGTACAAAATTCTCTTATCTGTTCTCTCATCTCCCTAGTATATTGTTCCCTTTTGAACCCAACATTCATACCTAGGGCCCACGTTGGGGTATTCTATGCCTTTGGTAGTCAGTTCCCACCCGAGTAAGTTTCTTATTGATCTCTGTGATGTATCTGTTAATTTCATATATTTTGTTGATGGTTCTTGTCTCAGGATAGATCATGGTTTCTTGAAAGCAGTTATGAAATATGTGCATTATGCAAACTTGTATACTTCCGTCCGAAGAGTTGATGCCATATTTACTGACTCAAAATACTCTTGGAGTAGCTCATGATTTTGGAGTTCTGTAGGTACAATGGGGTGTCCTCACAAGAGCTCCAATTGCGAACAGTGTGTATGTCAAAGGCTTACATGATTCACTTATTTTGCCTCGTAAAACTGTGGTTGATAGAATTGCTGCCCATCAATCTTCTCAGGAGGAAGTGCTTAGGGGTAATGCTTTTGCTGACTAGACTGCTAGAGAAGCTGCTTTATCCTAAAAGTCTTTCTCTCAACCACTAAATCTCTCATACCATTGCTAAAATTGCAGGACGAAGCGGAGAAACAGGTGTGGATGAAGCACTATTGTAAAAGAAATACTGATGTAGTATGGCAGGGCGGCATTAGAGGATGGTTTCCCCTAAATTTCTCCTCCCTAGCCTCAACCAGCTGTATCACTGTATCACCGACATCAGCAGATATGGCAGGATTTGTGTCGCAAATATTCATTTGTTTTTTCCATTGTTTCGCTTGTGTTGCCAAACATTATTGTAGTTTCTGTGCCAGCTGGGAAGCCCACAATATTGGAAACTGGAAGAAGGATCAAAACCACCTCCGCTGCCCATCCACCTCTATGGAGGCCGTTCTTCCACATATAGATGGATTTCATCCAACTGCCTTAATGTTGGTAGTTTTGTATGTTTTGGTAATAGTGTGGATGGATGGAATAAGGCATATGCCTCCATGACTATCTAGTGGCAGGGGTTCCTATTTTGTTTCTCCTGTTTCAAGAGCTATGCAAGGATTTACAAATTAAACAACATTTCCATTGCACATACCACCCCAAATACTCTGGGAATGTTGAGCATTTTAGCTGTACCTTAATTAACAAACTAAAAATAAATATGGCCTGAACCAGCCTCATATGGCCTGGAGCCCTACCCTAGGCTTTCAGTTCAGATTGAGCCATTCCTACCCAGAAAGCTAAGCATGGACTGGTCAGAGTTGCCTAACTTGTCTGTACAACAGAGACTTGTTACGAAATGCAGCCAGGAGACTAGTTTCACGTACAGGTACATCATCAGATATTTGTACTGCAGCCTCAGTGGAATGGTCCTTTTTAAGTCCTGCTCACCATGAACACTGCTATAAAGTGCCACTGAATACCAGCCTATGTCCATGCATGCTGCTACAAAAGGGCCACCAGCCCAGGATATTCCAACCCTGCTGGTGTCCCTGCACCTGTGAACCAGGTTAACCCATGCTTCATCCTCCAGCTACATCGAATCATCCAATCTTGCTGAACTGAGAATTTTGGCTGCCAGCCGTCTATCTCATCGGAATGCAGCTTCTCCTTCCCACCGATACCAACTCCAACTGAAGTTGTAGGAATTCTCCCCACTACTTGATCTCTCACTGGGTCTACCCAGTCTTTTTTGCTCTGAGTCTTGCCATCTGGCTCAGGGTTTGGTTCTGTTTGAGGGGGACGGGTAGTAGACACCTCAAAATCAAAAGAAACTTGCCTACAGCTCACCATTGGGATCATTGTTTTTTACAGTTAAAACACTTTCCTACATCTTTAGAGCAATACCAACAGATTATTAAACAATTATTAAACTGTCCTATTGTTGGATTTGTTCTCATTTGCTCACATACTCAAGATGGCCATCCCCTAGAGACATACTAACCAAACTATCCATGAAGTTGAAGCAATAGCCAAGGTTTTAGAGGAGGTTGAAAACTCAATAGCATAACAGTTGCGGAACAGATTTTCTTCTACACTGGCAGAGGACAGGTTGAGTGGGTCTTTGTGTGGCAAAAAGAAACTGGCTTTAAGAAAACTATTGTATCTTGAGAATTATGTCTGCTAATTTGTGGCCATTTGTTTTTGTTCTACCCACTTTGCAAAGTACACATAGTTTTATTGGGCTTTAGATTTGGACTTGGTTTGTACTTTCCTAATAGTTCTCTAGGATTTGGGGTGCAGTATGTTTTGAGAGGAAAGTGCGGGATCCCTTCTGTCTCCCTGCAGACTTATTCATCTCTAGAATTTGTAAATACAACCTGCTTGAAAGTTTCTTTTTTAAGACAGTTGTTGGGAGACAGTGACTGAAGTGCCAGAATAATAAAACATACTTCTTGTTATTCTTCTCTGTTTACTCTGGTTTGTGATCAGATCCTCTCTTCTATCCAAACTTCTCAACTCTGCCCTCCCTCCTTTCAGAATGTCCTGCAGACTCTGCAGAGGTGACATGGAAACTCCCGTCCCTGGAATCGACACCACTCACCTGCCATTTTGAAAGACGATTGTAGGGGCATGAGGAGCTTGGTTCTCTGTGTCCATTTTTTTTTTTTTGTGGCCTACCAGGGTGCCCCACACTCCAGAGACTCGTCCCCAGCCAGAACACCACTTCGGCCCCCCTTTGATATATATACAGATGTGAATGTGCTTTTTCTCGACTTCAACAGATCACACTGCCAACCACATTGATTTTCTACTATTACAGATATGTAAGCTCAGTACAATGATGGTACTTGCTTTATAAAAACTTGAGGGGAAAACATCTTGAGCAACCCATGTGTTGGAATGGTCCATGTATAACAAACCTTTGCATGGATATAAAAGAGTATGCTTGTGCAACATCTTTCATTATGCCCTTACCTTCTACATTTGCCTGCAAGAAATGTATCACGAGTGCTCACCTGCACCGCCACATCTTTGTCAGAGGCTGAGATGGCACCAGCTCTGGATCCAACAACAGCATCTGATCCAGATCCATGTTCAGCTAGATCTTGGCCAATCACTCTTTGCAATGTAATTAAGGCACAACCAGTGGTGTTTAAGTACCTCCTTACAGTGCCTCTGCACCAATATCTTTGATGCCTTGAGACCTTCTTTCTCTCATACTTGGATGACATGCAAAACTTGCAGAATGTTCCACTATATGAGTGCGATGATGATCTCCTTTGCTGAGATAGTACATAGGGCAGCAGAGGCGCTGAAACTGCAGTTGCCAACTGTGGGCCTGATTCACAAAGGAAAACGTACACTTGTGTACGTTTACGAGTGTTTGCTATTCGCAAAGGTATTTACAACTGGGGAGTATGCACGCATAAAAAGATAGGACTGTCCTATCTTTTTATGTGTGGAGACTCTGCAGACGTAAAGATACTACTAGTAAAATACCTTTGTGAAAAGCAAACAATCGCAAACTTAGACAAAAGTATGTTTACCTTTCTGAATCATTCCCTTTGTAAAATAAGGCTCATCTGCTTCCTGAAACTTTGCAGTCTGGGCTTTCATTCAGAGCCTTTGTTACCTTTTAGTGAGGCCATGACCAACATTCTGACTGTGTTGTGGTTAAAGCTTTGATCAGCACCGCTGGTAAGTTGCCCCATCTCTAGGCACCAAAGACCTGCTCTGGGTGACCCAGCCTTTTTGACTGAGCACCCAACACGAGAAAGTTTAGTGGTGCTGGCTTCAGCTAGACCTGTCAGTTCAAATGCCTTTCCTAGTGCTCAGCTGACAAGAGAATCGAAGCGTATTGATGCGCTTGGCAAGAGGGTGTTCGCCATTGCAGTTTGGCATGGCAATTTCTGAATGCAGTTTGTCTGATGGGCAGATACACTCAAGCCTTCCAGGATATCACAAGTGCGATCTTTCCTGCTTTTTTGGAATGCCTTTGCACAAACAGACCACAATGGACAAGACACAGCTAAATATAATTTGCGGACTGGGCTAGACACCACAGACTGTGTAAGTCGTGCTGTGAGCAATGCTGTGGTAATTTGTAATCACTTTTACTCAAGTATGGGGGAGGGAAAGGATACATCACAGTAATGTGTCAGGTTGTATCTTCGCTAAATACTATGTATCACTGCAGTACATGAGTGGAATACAGGCATCCCTCTTCTTCAGGGATCTGACACCAAGGGACCCAAAGAGGCGTTCCCAAAATTTTGGGTCGTCTCTAAAAAAAACACAAGCACCCGCACTCGCTGATACAGCTAGGCATCTGCATTGTACAGTCTTCGGCATGTTGCTGTTTTTAACCATGTGATGGGACAAAGGGCTGTGTCCTTTCCTTGTGCAGCAGTCCTTGACTCTCCTTACTTCTCTCCACCATCACTTTCTGAGCACGAAGTGAGGCTTCA
Organism: Calotriton arnoldi; assembly: GCA_963921515.1. Classification (NCBI taxonomy): domain Eukaryota; kingdom Metazoa; phylum Chordata; class Amphibia; order Caudata; family Salamandridae; genus Calotriton; species Calotriton arnoldi. The sequence goes on from CAWUFW010000070.1 coordinate 784,184, forward strand.
CAGATTGAACCCCAAGAGTCCTTGGTTTTTATGTCAATCGGATCAAGCAGCACAGAGTGAATGCCCACCTTCTTATGGGGTGCTAATAAGGGAAGGGTGGTCCAGAGACAGATCTTATCCAAATGATTGTTCTTTGTATTAAAACGTGCTATGCCTTCATTCTGGAAAATGAGGGGCAGAAATCTAAAGTGCCATCTTAGCAAACGCCACGACTGCGGCCATGGCCAGGGGCGTTGGTTGCTGAATATCTGCCAGTCAGCTGCATGGGCATCTGTCCACACCTTCACCAGGCATTACTGCCTTGATTCTTGGGTCAGCAAAAATAACTATTTTGCTGCTGGTGCTTTCTGGAGTAACGTCCACGCCTCAGACCCGCCACATTTTGGAAGGAATATGCATTCTAATGGACACTTCTAACTGCAGATTTCTCACCTTGTGAATATCCTCAAGTGTCTGAAAGGATCCGGGAACTTAACAAAATTAGTGCTCCTGCACGCTGGTAGATGCTGTCATGCGGCTCTGTGGCAACGTCATTATGTTCCCAAGTGATGAATGGGGCTGCATACAAGCTCAACCCATGCTGTCAGTTCCTTTCTTTCCACACGTTTAGACACGGATCCAGAGCTCCGCTCCTCTTTTTCTTCACTTTATGAAGTGATTTTTCTCTTAAAAAGATCCAGTATGCACAAGAGTATGCCAGCCCCTTTGACGGCTGGATTTAAGCCTGTAGTGACTGTTGCAAACAGATGTCTGACAAATCCCCACGGATTGGGTCTCTGGTGTTTGGCGCATGATTCCAAGGCCTGCGGCAACTACTCCTAGATGAGCCTGATGGCGGTTTGTGAACACAAGGCGAAAATTGCGTGGCGAAGCGCTGCAGGACTCCAGGCAGGTTATGCTCCATCAATAGTCTAAAGTGCGGACCCGCTCCTAAAGCCATACCGCTAGCAGATCATCTTAACAGTGTAATTCTTCAAGTAAGTAAAAAAAAAAACACTTAAGAAGTCGAAGTAGGACTTGGCCCCTCCCCGCCACTCTCTGGAAAATGCGCAAGGGTGTTTTGCAGTGTGAATCCTTTTCTGGATTCACATGCTGTGCATTATTCTGCCACCTAGTGGTTGGGTCCGGAGTAGTCCTTGTAATCGCCGAAAAGTTCCAGTGAACTTCACCGATCATGGACACCGCGACCGGAGATAAAAACACTACTCCGGTATCGACACGACAGACGACCCCTAAGGTCGACAAATGACAAGGTAGGCGCCATGGAAAATACCCCCTTCAAGTTTTGCCCCGAGTGCCGCCACAAGTTCGCGCAACACGACCAACACAACGTGTGCAACGTCTGCCTGCCCAAGGACCATAAGGAAAAGGACTGTGAGGCCTGCTTGGCGTTCCAGCCAAAAACACTCAGGACTCGCCGAAAACCGAGAGAGGCCCACTACGCCACGATGCCGCAGACCTCGAAGAAAACTTCCCTTCAGGACCTGGGGTTTTCCAGTGATGACGAAGACCAAGGAGTGCCAGCAGAATCGACGCACAAGGGATCGGATGTCGAAATTCTGGAAGGGGACTCCGAAAAACCACACGCCCACAAGAAGTCGAGGGACACAATGAAGAAGAAGGATAAGGTAAGACACCATACACATCCGTCAGAACTGAAGGGCCACGAAAACAAGGCGCAACCTAAGGCAGCCCCGATGCCGAAGAAAAAGGCGATCGAAGGTCAGCCGCGATTTAAGGAACCCCACGGAACCCTGCCAAGGGACACCGAGAAGGGAAAATCGCATAAGACTCCAAAACCGAGGGTCGATCACGAAACCCCGAAGGGAAGCGCACCGCCGTCGAAACCAGAGGCAAGCACGCCCAAAAAGAGAAAGTCTCTGGTCTCCGACGCCGAGAGAACCCTCTAAGTCGAAAAGAAGCGGAAACGAGTCGAGGCTGAGATGGCTGCGCTCCTCCAGAAAAAGGAGGTAGACGCATCACTAAAAGACTTCCGGATTCCAAAAGCACCACCCACCGAACCGGACAACGTCGTTGCGGGGAAGAAGAGGAGATCCTCGAATCACCACCAACCCCCGAACCTCGCGAGGAAGATCTCGAGCAAGATATAGACGCTCCTGAAGAGGAGGAAGCCTCTGAAAATTTCAAGGACACCTGAAACGACCTCGACACCGAAAGTCCCGAAGAGGAGATATACTGCTATCTGTCGAAGGCATCACCACCGGATGATATTGCCTTCTCCAACGGACTAGTTAAGAAAGCAGCAGATACTTTCGGAGTCCCCCCTCGAGGAGGAAAAGGGAGACGCATGTTTCCTTCTAGAAACACTAGCTCTAGCCAACAAGGGGACACAATACTTGCCAATGTTACCAAGCATCCTAGACCAGGGCAAGGAAGCCTTTAAGGAACCAGCCTCAAGTAAGGGGTAACTCCAAGGGCGAGGAAAAAGTATAAAAGCCTCCTCCAAGGACCCTAAATATATGCAGGGGATCACGATGCCTGACTCTATCATCGTCACCACAGCCAGGAGAAGAGCTAATGCACACTCTAACACGGGGCCTCCACCTGAAAAAGAAAGCAAAAGAATGGATATGGTGGGAAGAAAAATGGAAAAGGAGGCAGCGACGCAGTGGCGCATCGCAAACTCTAATGCCCTATTGAACAGATACGACCTCCAGCAGTGGGACGACATAGAGGAGCTCATTAACAAGCTTCCCGAAGAAAACAAGAAAAGAGCAAAATCTATTGTCCAAGAGGGCAGGAACATAGCAAATACATGCCTTAAATCTGCACTAGATGCAGCGGACACTGCCAGCAGACAGATGTGCATGGGCACCACCCTAACAAGACATGCCTGGCTCAGAATCTCAGGTTTCAAACAAGAGGTTCAAACATCCATCATCAACAGGCCTTTCACAGGGGAGGCATTGTTGGAAAGGAGGTGGACGAATCCCTCCAGCAAATCAAAAAGGATAATGAGACCGCGAGAGCAATAGGAGCCCTTCAGCAGAGGGGTACCTTCAAAAGCATGGGGGGGGTTCAGCAACAGGAAGCCCACAGGAAGAGGAACGTTTGGCCAAGGACAGCACTACACTACAGCAACAAGGCCAAGGTAATCCACAACAAATTGGACACCAAGGGTGGCAGCAACAGCCGAAGCAGCCCTTTCGAGGAAGATGCCGGGGCAGAGGCCAACCTTCTAGAGGAAGAGAAAACAGCTCAAATTGACTCCCACACGGAGAAGGACCCACACAACACCAGTGGGGGGAAGAATATCCCAATTTTTACAACAGTGGCAAAACATCACAACAGACAATTGGATTTTAAATCTAGTAAAATACTGGTATTGCATAGAGCTCACAAGAACACCGCCTGCAAACCCACAAAAACTAAGAAAATTCCTAAAGTCGGAACTCATACAGTTAAATTCGGAGATCAAGGACCTACTCCTATAACGAGCATTAGAATTGGTACCAAGACGAGCGCTTCAAAGGAAACTACTCCCCATATATCCTAGTGCCCAAACAGGACCTATCACTAAGGCCAATCCTGGACCTAAGGTTCATAAACAAGTTCATTTTAACACAGCATTTCAAAATGTCTACTCCACAAGAGAATTCCTCAAATTCAAAAAGGAGATTACATGGCAACAATAGACCTCAAAGAAGCCTACTTACATATCCCAATGAACAAAAAACACAAAGTACCTACGGTTCCTACACAAGGGAACACACTACCAGTTCAAAGTACTCCCTTTTGGAATAAAGTCAGCACCACGTGTCTTCACCAAGTGCCTGGCCGCAGTTGCGGCACACCTGAGAAAGGTGGGGAATACAAGTCTACCCCTACCTGGACGACTGGCTCATAAGGGCAAACACCAAACAAAGATGCCTCAGTCACATTCAGACAACAATCCATACGTTACAAGAACTAGGGTTTTCTATAAACCACAAGAAATCATCCACAAACCCAGAAAGATGAAAGACTCTCCTAGGTGCAAGACTGGACTTAAAGAATGCGCGGGCGTACCCGACGCAAAAGAGGATACAAGCAAACCTCCCTCTACCAGAAGGGACAATCTCTGACAGTGAGGAGAGTTATGAAACTTATGGGCATGATGGCATCATGCATCCCACTCATCCCTCATGCTCAACTATATATGCGCCCATTCCAGGAATGGCTAGCCAACAACTTGTCGCAAGCCACAGGGAGTTGGGAGGATCTAGCTAGTGGTTGTTACACACAAGCTGCAAGCAGAGATATAATGGTGGGCATCCAACAACATAACACAGGGCAGACCTTTCAGGAACCCAACTCCTTCTGTGACAATCACTGCAGACGCATCCCTCAACGGATGAGGAGCGCACTGCAAACAACGGAAAGTACGTGGTCAATGGAACTAACAGGATTCCATAAAACACATCAACTACTTAGAAATAAACTGTTTTCCTAGTGCTGAAAGCGTTCCAGAAACACATTCAGAAGAAAACGGTCTTGATTCAAACAGACAACACCACAACAATGTTTTATCTCAACAAACAAGGAGATACAAAATCATTCACATTGAGCAAACTAGCACAGGAAATCTGGCAATGGGCAGTTTCTCAAGCAGTCAATCTGCAAACAGTTCATCTACCGGGAATATACAACACTACAGCAGATCAACTGAGCATACAAAACAACTGCTCCCACGAATGGGAGTTGAAACACAAAACAGTACAGTATATCTTCAATCTCTGGGGAAAACCAGTGATAGACCTTTTTGCAACAATACAGAACAAGAAATGCCAGTGCTTTGCCTCGAGGTTTCCTCACCACCTGTCAAAAGGAAATGCCCTGTCGCTCAACTGGTCAGGGACATTTGCATATGCTTTTCCACCAATACCCCTAATACAAAAGGTACTTGAAAAAGCAAGACAACCTGGAACAAACCTTATTCTCATTGCCCCGCAATGGCCAAGACAGACATGGTACTCAAGTCTGCTAGAACTGTCCAGGGGACGGAGAATCAAAATCAAAACAGACAAAGACCTATTGTCAATACAACAGGGCCAAATCCTTCATCCAGAACCAACAACGCTACAGCTAGTGGCTTGGCGCCTGAATATATAGAGTTTGGTCACCTCAACCTGCCTCAACAAACTATGGAAATTCTAAAGGAGGCAAGGAAATAAACGACAAAATGCTATGCCGCATAATGGAAGCGATACACCACCTGGTGCACAGCTAACAGTCAAATGAACTCAATCAACACACAAGAAACAGTAATCATATATCTTACTCATCTCCTAGACAGTCACATCAACTACTCAACCATAAAGGTTCACCTCGCTGCCATAGTAGCATACACCAGGGGAAAATCATGAAAAAGCTTCTTCACAAGACCTGTCATAAAACGATTCCTAGAAGGATCTAAAAGAATTGCTCCTCCTAGAACAGCTCCAGTGCCCATGTGGAGTCTAAACACAGCGCTCACACAACTGTGACAAAACCCTTTGAGCCCATGCATAAAGCAGAACTCGAGCACATTGCTTTAAAAATAGCATTTCTCATTGCTATTACATCCTTACGGAGAGTGAGTTACAAGCATTAACCATACAAGAACCATACATGCAAATTCACCAGGACAAGGTTATTTTAAAAACTAACCCACAATTCATGCCAAAGGTGGTATCCAAATATCACTTAGATCAAAATATTCTCCTCCCAGTTTTCTTCAAAAACTCAAAAAAGTAAGGGAGAAAAAAGCCTCCATACCCTGGATGTAAGGAGAACCCTACTGTATTACCTACAGAGAACGGAACAAACCCGCAAATCCAAACAGTTGTTTGTTGCCCATTCACAGACCAACACAGGAACACCTGTCTCAAAAGCAACAATCTCACGATGGATAGTTCAAACCATCCAGCTATGCTACGCAACCGCTAACAAAGAATTAACGGGACGACCAACGGCTCACTCCACTAGGAAAAAGGGAGCTACCCTGGCATTTATGGCCAATGTGCCCATTGACACTATAAGTGCAGCAGCCACATGGGCATCACCACACACATTTACCAAACATTACTTTGTGGACATACAAATGAATAAGGAAGCGCAAATAGGACATAAAGTACTTCAACACCTGTTTGCAAAATCTTCCTCTTACCACAGCCTCTTCAAGACGGGAGAAACTGCTACATAATCTAATGCACAGCATGTAAATCCAGAAAAGGATTCACGCTGCAAAACAAAATGGTTACTTACCAGTAGGAGTAGTTTTGCAGCTTGAAGAATTTTCTGGATTCGCATGCGACCCACCCATCCTCCCCTGCGAGGAATACAAACAGGTGGAAAAACAAGTTTCAATAATTATCTCAAATGACCATCTAAAAGACTACAAAATAAGAACACAAACAGAAAAAAGAATCCGAAGATGGCTACCACGCACAACGACCTCCAGGGCGCCGTCTGACGTCACACAGGGGACGTACCTGGCACCAAATGGTGGTCGACAACGCCCAAAACAGGAGGGGAAAAAAAAGGACTATTCCGGACCCAACCACTAGATGGCGGAATAATGCACAGCATGTGAATCCAGAAAATTCTTCAAGCTATAAAACTACTCCTACTGGTAAGTAACCATTTCGTTACCGTGCCTGGAGGTCTCACTCCTGTTCTACTGATTAGCTGATTCAGTCTTTGGTCCTGATCACTCCGAGTTCCCTGACTCATCAGTGACGTCACAGCAGGTCGAAGTCTTTCTAGAGGCCCTGCTGGCAATCTTTGGCACCCTGACAGCTTCCTATGGTTCACCTTCGGGCCCCAAGGATCCACAGGGGCCTTCAGTCGGGTTACTGCCTGCAAGTCTGCCCTCCACACCATCTGTGTCCCTTGAACTTCGGATTTGGTGCCAACTCTGCGCTTGCCCTGCAGATGTCGATGCCCACATCAAGTACTCTGGAAGAGAAGTTGCAACCCATTGTGGTCTCCGACTCCGAGCTAAATTAATCTTGACCGAGGCCATGCTTAGATCCTGATGTGGCGCAAACACTATCTCTCTACTGCGCAGTCACTCACAGACAATACACCAACTTTCTGGCTCAGACTCCGACCAGAGCTAGCTATATTAAGTTGTCCGTGGAGGAATGGGTAAGAGTTTGCCCTCATACCCCCTTATGATAAACACAATTGGTACATGGACCTAAAGGATGCCAGTGGGCTTAATACTTCTCCCGCTACTGGCTTGGTGTGTCCCCCCCCCCCCCCCACACACACACACACACACACACACACACCAGCTATGGAAAAGAGTACATCTTTTGCTTTGCCACTGTGATTCGGAGGGCTACTGATGCCCTAGATCCCCACCTCCCCACTATGGAAGTGAAAACAGATGTTCTCACAGAGTACCTTCAGCTTGGCCAGACTCTGCCCTTCACTAAAGCAATCACAGACATACTGTTGGGCACTTAGGCAGTACCGGACAGTCGACAGGTCAGCCTTAGCCATAGATCAGCTCTAGTCGACCCTGACTTTAACTCAGCAACCGTCCCTGGAGAGTTTTGTGGTGCAAGCATCCACCAGCAGGGACAACCTGAATGCGTTTCCCACAACTCCTGACAGAGTCCAAACTCGGAAAGGTTTGAGGTAGATCAACGTTAGTTGCCTTCTTGGACATTACACAAATGCACTTTGACACATAGTTGGTGAGATTTTACCAGAAGTCCCAAAATAGTCTCCAGTCCAGGGGTTCTCAATCAACCTGCCAAAGTCACACCTAACTCCTTCGCAGGAGTCATCCTGGATACAGTACGCTTTCGGGCCTTATCACCAGACCAAAGAATCCAGGACATTCAATGTATCAGCCTCTGTCCTGGGTCTCAGTGGCAATGACTCTGAGACTTCTTGGCCTGCTTGCCTCCTGCATCCTGCTTTTGAACTATTCCTGATAGGATAATTGGGCTCTGCAGTGGGATCTGAAGTCTCAGTGGGCCCAGCACCAGGAGAACTTGTCGAATTCCATGTAGGTGTTGAAGGAGACTGCAAAAGACCTGCAGTGGTGGCTGCTCGACCACAGTTGAGCCAGCAGCAGATCCCTTTTTCTACCCCACCCTGAATGATGGTGGCATCATTGTTAGGTTGGGGAGGCCATCTGAAAAAGGTGGAGATCAGAGAATTCTGGTCTTTGGGGGGGGGGGTCCCACCTCCACATAAATCTGTGGGAGCTGAGGATGATTTGCTTGACATTGAAGGCCTTTCTGCCAACTATCAAGAGCAGGTTGCTTCAGGTTCTCACAGACAACAAGTAGGACGGGGTGCCAGGAGGTGCTGCACCTCTGGAGCTGACTGGGCTGTCCAGGCATTTCCCTGGTAGTACACCACTTGATGGGATCTTTGAACGACAGGACAGACAAGTTCAGGTGCCGATGCCTAGTAGATCATAAATGGGGATTACACCTGGAGGGGAGCGCAGGATGTCTTCCAGCAGTGGGGAGAACCCTGGCGCGATCTCTTCGCCAGCAACGTGCAGTGTCAACATTTTTGCAGTGGAGCACAGGACTCCTTTGCGCCTTCTCACTGCTGCATCTCCTGCCCAGAGTTTTGAAGAAGATAAGGAACGAACAGACTCAAGTCATCCTAGTGGCTCAGGGTTGGGCCAGGAGGTTGTGCTACCTGAAAACCTCTAGGCATGAGCATCTGTCCTCTGATCAGCCTACTGCTTCGGGAGGATCTTCTGTCACAACAGCAAGGCAGGGTCTTGCACCCGGCCTGTACAGTCTTCACCTCCATGCGTGGAGATTGAACGGCAGCAGTTGATATCGTTCAACATTCCTCCTGAAGTCGTCGATTTGATTCTGGCAGCCAGGCGTCAGTCAGTCAGTCCACAAAGTCTGCGTATGCTGGACGCTGGGATAAGTTTGTGGGTTGATGTGATACCCTTCAGATGGGCCCATTACCAAACTGTCAGATTTATAGTTCTATTTATGCCAGCAAAGAACGTTTTGGCCTTTTTACATTTGCCGGACCAGATGTCCTTGTTCAAATCACCCGATGTGATGGTTTTTCTAAAATGCTTGCAACTTATGTTTCCGCCAAAGCCCTTTGTGATGCCACTCTGGGACTTTAATTTAGTCTTCACTTTTCTCATGTGTAACCCTTTCGAACCAATGTGCAGTTGTCCACGATGCCTCCTCACACCGAAAATGTTTTTCTGGTTGCGAGAACGTTGGCATGCTTTTTGAGTGAGCTTTAGTCCCTCTCTGTCCAGTCTCCTGCCACCTTTTTTCCAGACAAACTGGTGTTATGGATTTGAGCAGTGTTCCTACCAAAGATGGTGACACTTTTCCACATCAGACAAGCCATTACTGTTTGACTTTCTTTGTTCCACTGCAACCCTTAATAAAACAAGAGAGACTCCACTTCTTGGATACCAAAAGAGCACAAAGCTTTTACATCGATTGTAGCAAGGAACATGGTGTGGACGATTAATTCTCTGTGGGGATTCTCTGGTGCAAAGAAGGGCAAGATGGATATTTCTCTGTATTAAGATCTGCTACACATTGAAAGAAGCGGCATCCAGAAGGTCTACCACAGTAAGACTGCTACCACTGTGTTGAAACCAAGAATGCCTGTCCTGGGTATCTGTCAGGCTGCTACACTTCAGTGCAGACGTTCATGAAGCACTACTGTTTTGACAGTCCTGTCCGACGGGAAGGGAATTGTACCCAATAGGTCCTGCAGGGCTTTTTGATCCGAGCATTTCCACAGACCAACCACCTTAGGAGATACTACTTTATTATTCACAAGATGAGGAACCTGCGGCTACAAGTATCCCTCAGAGGAACTTACCTACAGTAGCACTCTTTATGGTGGCTACTCTATCTAACCGCAGATTCGTCATTGCCCTCCCACCTCTCCGTTCTGTAGAATGGTCTCCTTTTCCGTCTGAAAAGTTCCAGATCTAGGAATCTGCAAACAGGTCATTCTAATCTGCTCATGGTCTCTGCTTCTGAGGATACGGACAAGCTTCCGAAATAAACTGACACCAACGCACATTGGTGCAGCTTATATGCTGCTTTATTCCTCACTTCTGGAGCCGAACGACATGAGCATAGCTTTTTGAATTTCCGGATCCATTGTGGTGCCTGGGTATGTTCACAAAGTGAGGAATCTGCTGTTAGAGTATCCAGTAGAAAGAGCGTTACCAAAGGTAAGTTGCTTGTTTGTTAGAAGCATCCATCAGAAGAACAAGTTACTTACCCTTCAGTAACACTTTTGCAGGTGGATACTCTATACTCAGATTTCTTACTGACTTGCCCTCTTTCCTGTTTTGAGCAGCTTTCGGGCATTAATAAGGCCTCAGTTCTGATGGATGCTTCTAACTGCAGATTCCTCACTAGGTGCCAGAATGGCTTTGGAAATTTTTCATTGCAGTGCTCCCACAAACCACTAGATGGTGCTGTGTAGCTCCGCTTTGACTTCACTCTGGCCCGGAAGTGATGTAAGAGGCCTCTTATAAGCGCCACCCCTATTTGCTTTTGTCGGTTTCTTTCTTTCAACGCCCTCACACTGATTTAGAGCTCTGCTCCCTCGTTCCTTTATGTTCTATGAACTTCCTGTCTCAAAATCCAGTGTGCTAAGGAACAGTGTCCCCACATACGGCTCAAGCCATGCCGTGGCTTTAAAAAAAAAAAAATGATGTTGGTAATGGACTCTCACAAGGTGTACCTTTGGTATTGGGCTGTGGGCATGACTCCAAGTCATGCGATGAGTGCACCCTCAGGCACTCAAAGGCGATCCGAGACTGTGAAGCTAAGCTGTACTTCACTGAATATAGGAATAAGTTGCAGACCTCTTGTAAGTCCTGCTCCTTGTCCAGGGTGTGGACCTGCTCCTGAGGCTGTTCTTGCAGCACGTCTTTTTTGCAGTCAAAATCGAAGTGGAAACATAAGAAGGTGAAGCAGGACTCTACTCTGTCCCTCCACTCTCTGTCAAAAGAGAAGTTGCGAGGGCATCAAACCGCACGTGATCTCTCTCCCGATCCCAATTGGGTTGATCCTGATGCGCCCCTAGTTCTGTGGGATATTAGCCTGATGCTGCACAGGTCCAGGCCTTTAAGAAGGCCATGCTGCATATTTTAGGCACTCTTCTATCTCTTTCTGGCGGCTTTCAGGCCACAAAGATCCGCAGGTAGCAACAATCTCGTTACCTTCTGCGGGTCCATCCTCTGTGCCATCTAAGCCCCTGGAACCAGTCTCTGGTTCTGCATCAACTTATGTGCTGACTTATATTCCACCTCCAAGACTTGTCATTCCCTCTTTCATTGATGCTGGTACCAACATTTTTTTATTTGTATTATTTTTTTTTAGTTTTATATAGCACGAACTAGACCCGAGACATCGGGTATCAGAGCGCTTTACATGAGCACCAGTTTAGTTACAGAAGTACACATTCATTTTTGTTAGCCACGGGGAGATTAAGTGATTTGCCCAGAAGCAGGATGTTGAGCGTCGTTGCCGAGACTAGAACCCGGTTCCCCAGCTTTGAGGTTGACCTCTCTAGCTGTAAGGCTACATTCTCTCCCTGACGTTTCCAGAGAGGGATCTGGTGCCGACTCCGATGGCCGACCCTGAGCCAAATGCATCTCAACTCCCGGGCAGCCTAATTCCGGCATTATACCTCTACTACTGCAGAATTGTTCTAATCTGTTTAGGTTCCTACTCTGACCAGAGTTACCACCACCTGAGATGACAGTGGTGATGAAGTGGATGACTTACCCCCACATATGGTGAAGACGGTTTATACGTGGATGTACAAGAGACCAGTGGGCTTGATACTTCAACTAGCACAGGGGGGTTAGTTTACCCCCTTGGGTTGCCAAAAAGAGTTCTTCCCTTGCTGTGGCAATTCGATGGGTGACTGAGGTCCTGGACCTACAGCTGCATTCTGTTGAGGTTAAGATTCACAGCTTCCTAGAAGTCGTGCAACCTGGGCCTGCTTCTTCTGAGACCTTATTCCCATTTAACAATGTCCTAACTGACACTCTGATGAGCACTTGGTCTAAGCCTTGCTCTTGCCTTTTGGTGAACAGGCAGGTGGTCAGATGCCACAGACTAGCGCCCGGCCACCATGATTTTCTTACACAGCATCCTGCTCCTGAAAGGATCTGCTGGACCCCCGGAGGTCAGACCCTTCTGATGTGGTCGGCACAACTGGACAGGAGGGGAAAACGCACTGATTGAATACCTGAGGGACACCTGCATAGACTTACATGACCACTAGGTACTGGAGGTCCCTAAGTCAACCTAACATTGAATGTGAAGCAATGTCTGCTGATGAGTATTTTAAAATGAGGAAAAGCAAGTAGATTCGTGGATGGGGAGGGGAAATGTAATCAGTTTCTGTGATCCGACACATCATGATGTGCGGTTATATTAGTATGCCAAAACTATTTCATGTATTGTACAAGTGCTAATAAAAACCTATACACTAAAAAAAAATCCTACTCCTGAGAGTTTGATGGTCTAAGCTTCCACTAGCAAGCTGATCTGAATTCATTCCCCATGATTTCCCCCGCAGGCAACGCAGAGGTCATCATGGGCATCGGTCTTCTTGTCCCCTTCCCCTCTGGCATCAATTCCCATGGCACTTTAGTTTGCCTTTAGCAGCATACAGCTGTCTGTGGGAGGCAGTAAAATAAACAAATGGGAGAGCTAGGACCGTGAATGGGCCGTCCTTGTCCCCCGGTAGGTATTAATAAACAACTTGGACGGACCAGTCTAGCAGGTTGTCCGACACTGTGATGCCTGGCACCGCAAGGGTTTGTTAAAAGAACCCTCACACACCAACCTAGTTGGTGTCATGCTTCATCATCGGGTTCCCAGCTGAGTAGCCGAATGCTACTCAGCTGTGCTGCGACACCTGATTACAGTGGAGCTGGATTTTTCGAGAGAGTGTGATGAAGTGGTGTTTTAAAAAAAATACCTCTGGGACTCTAACCGATAATTACTTTATTCCCAGTGGTCCAGGGTATGTTTAAAAATAATGAGTGGATAACCTATAAGACTATTAATTGTGTCTTGGTTATCTGCCGGTCTACATGTTTCAGCCCGTGAAAAAATTGGATAGGGCTTTCTTCAGGACCTTTCTCACAATAAATAAAATAGTGGTGAAAGTGAAAAAAGTGAGTGGTAAAAACTCTTAAACCACGTGTATACGCATTTTGAAGCACACGCGCTAAGGTGTGCTAATTACTTACCCCTACAAGACGACCCGACGGTAAGACTGAAGACCACCATTCAAGAAATGGTGAAGGAAGCAGAAAATAGTGGACACATCAGCAACAAAGAGGCACAATTCCTTACAACCACCATGGGCAAAGTTCCGTATTTCTGTACCATCCCCAAAATACATAAGAACAGAATACCACCACCGGGACGCCCGATAGTATCGGGCATTGGATCTGTCCTCGAACCATTGTCCAAATTCTGTGACTTTTACCTACAACCCATAGTACAGACTACTACCACCTATCTCAGAGATACCAAATATCTTCTTGGACAGATCCAAAGTCTGACTTTTGATCCCAACACGTCGTTCCTGGTAAGCCTAGACATAGAAAGTCTATACATGAGTCTACCTCAAGATGACACTCTGAGGGTACTGGAGACTTCACTTGATACAATAAACTGGGAACACAAAACTCCAAAATCTTTCATCCTTGCGTGTGCAGAGTTGGCATTAAAAGAAAACTATTTTGAATTTGAAGGACAACTGTACCTCCAAACATACGGTACATCAATGGGCAGCACCTTTGCCCCTAGTGTGGCAGGTTTGTACGTCTATAACTTTGAGACAACGCACCTGTTCAATCCCAATAACCCACCAATAACCAATATATGGTTCTACAAGAGATACATCGACGATGTCCTTCTCGTCTGGGAAGGCACAGAAGAAACTCTTGAGTCCTTTTTTGTGTGGATAAATGGTCGTGATTTCAACCTTAAATTTACCCACACCAAGAGTAGGAAGACCATCACGTTCCTTGATTTCGATATTTCTCATTCTAATGGAAAACTGGAGATTAAAACACATTTCAAAGTCACTGCAAGGAACTCCCTATTACACTACACCAGTTTCCATCCTCGGACACTTGGAGAAGATCTCCCATACGGGCAATACTTGAGGCTACGCAGGAACTGTAGTAATCTCCAAGATTTCAAGGATCAAGCAGAAACTCTCTCATCCAAACTGAAACAAAGAGGCTATCCAAAAAGAATCACGGAAAGAGCAAAGAAAAGGGCACGCAACCAGAACAGAGAGTCACTACTGGAACCGAAACCGCCAACAGAGCCAACTATTCCTCTCACCTGAGTAACCACTTTTAATGCCTTATCTAACAAAGTATCTAATATCATTCAGAAACACTGGAAAATACTGAACTCAGGCAACCAACAATGGGAAAAACCAATGTTTTCATACCGAAAGGGACGCAGCCTAAAAGACAGTTTGGTCTCCACTAGACCACAACAACACACAAAACAAACTAATGCCATACAAAATGCATGGGGTCTCCCAAGAATAACTGGTCATTACCCATGTGGTGATTGCAGTGTGTGCCACTTAACCAAGTCCACAAAAACTCTGAATCTGGAACCGGGAAAGGTGTGGGAAATACGCAAACACACAAATTGCAATACCACCAACGCAATCTATCTAATCACGTGCCCCTGTAGCCTAAGGTACATTGGTATGACCAGTCGCAGAGTGAAGACACGCATCTGCGAACACAGAAGTAATATTCGGTGTAAACGAAACTCAACGCGTATGACAAACCACTTCCTTGAGATGGGCCATACCACTAATGACATGGAATGGTCCATTATTGAACATCTGGAAATCAACGCCCAACAACAACTTCTGGAAAAAGAACAAAGATGGATATACCGTCTGTCCACCCATCTCCACGGGCTGAACGATAACATTCTGTGGAACAGCCTTAACAAATGATCGTGTTCACACATTGATCAACGTATGGTTCGGATAACCAACTAACCGACTCAGAACGAGGGCACATCTGCAAATAAAAACACCCCCTCTGAGAAGGTAAACCCAGATTTTGCAGGTCCCATTGCAGACCCACAGATATGTCCCGCAGTTGACACAGAGGTGGTAACCCCAGACTATCTTCAGGTGGCCACTTTGTAACATTTCCTCACAGTTTTTCGGTACAACACTAATCTCAGATAATGCATATTTCAGGATATGAACCCTTTAAATATTCTTACTACAAAGGGTCACTCCGTGGACACACTTTCCCAAACTCCGCATATTCATTGGGAGCTGGATCCTCATTACGTTTCTTAGAGTAGCATGCCAGCTCTCTGTACGCAGCACGCATCCCACGTGATGCACAAACACTATGTTCTTGTGTCCTGCATTCTTAGCTGAGCACATTACGCTATGCAGGCTATTTCAATACAGGGTCACTCTATGTACAGACCTTCCCAAATTAAACATATTTATTGGGAGCTGAATCCACATTACGTCTCGTAGAACAGCATGCCAGCTTTTTGGACACGCATCCCACGTGATGCGTAAACACATGGTACTCACGTCTTGCGGTCTCAGAAGAGCACATTATGCTCTGCAGGTTACCGTTACAGTCTTTGGACGCAATA
This sequence comes from Calotriton arnoldi, assembly GCA_963921515.1. Taxonomy (NCBI): domain Eukaryota; kingdom Metazoa; phylum Chordata; class Amphibia; order Caudata; family Salamandridae; genus Calotriton; species Calotriton arnoldi. The sequence continues at coordinate 799,846 of CAWUFW010000070.1, forward strand.
AGCGTACGAGTGCGCATCACACGTGACGCGTTCACTCCAAGAAGCCGCCCCTCGTAAAAACAATACAAATACCAGCACCGGTAGTGGACACAGGAACCTTCCTGTTCCCGAGGAAACCGCAGTAGGTGCAGATGCGAGCGAGCTCCATGACCAAGTAAGATCTTGCTAACCCGGCTGGGCGGCATTGCCTTCCCGCTCAGCCGGCCTCCCTCTTAACATATGCTGTAAATGGGTATTACAGCACTAATTCTGTTAATTTCTCTACTCCTCCATACAGAGTGTAAAAATAGGGGCTCTCCCCTCCCGGGACCAGAGTTACATTGTATTTCCGTAAACAACGTAATTATAACCTTTTCCTCAAAATAAGGACAATCTACCTATCGGTCCTCACGAAAGTCACGGACCACGCCTATCACCAATAATAGTGATAAAGCTAAAACTGTACGGCGCGCCTTCACCCGGCAACACGCGGTTTCTAGATCGCCATATTCTAGGTCACAATTATTCAGCCTGCACGTGTCTTTTCCGCGCTTCACCGCTCACGCTGAAGGACACTTTATTGTTACATTTCAAATTCAGCGCCTTGTCTAGCCCTGTCACTTGCATGATACCACACTCATTACTGCAATTTGAGTGCATGATATGTGTATGATTGGCGCCACACGTCCGGATGACACTAAGTGCTTTAGCAACCACCATATTCAAAATGAATGAAGGCTATTGCAAACAATGTAATGCAGGCTGCTCTTTGTATATGTTACATGTTGTATTGTCCTGTTTTGTACTTTTTCTTTCCAGGTACATACACAGATGTGGACCCAACTAACGGTCAGTCCACAGAGCATAATTAGCACACTTTAGCGCGTGTGCTTCAAAATGCGTATTCACGTGGTTTAAGAGTTTTTACCACTCACTTTTTTCACTTTCACCACTATTTTATTTATTGTGAGAAAGGTCCTGAAGAAAGCCCTATCCAATTTTTTCACGGGCTGAAACAGGTAGACCGGCAGATAACTAAGACACAATTAATAGTCTTATAGGTTATCCACTCATTATTTTTAAACATACCCTGGACCACTGGGAATAAAGTAATTATCGGTTAGAGTCCCAGAGGTATTTTTTTTAAAACACCACTTCATCACACTCTCTCGAAAAATCCAGCTCCACTGTAATCAGGTGTCGCAGCACAGCTGAGTAGCATTCGGCTACTCAGCTGGGAACCCGATGATGAAGCATGACACCAACTAGGTTGGTGTGTGGGGGTTCTTTTAACAAACCCTTGCGGTGCCAGGCATCACAGTGTTGGACAACCTGCTAGACTGGTCCGTCCAAGTTGTTTATTAATGTGGGAGGCAGTATCCAACATTTTTTCCCATGGTGGCAGTTCATCACATCTGATAGATGGTCCTCCAGATCGTTCAGCATGGTTATGCCCTTCTGTTTCTTTGCGACCCTCTGCAGCTGTCTCCCATTTCAAAGTGGCTTTCATAGTAGCAGCGATCCATCTTAATGCAAGAGGAGTGAGCTCTACTTTTCTAAGCAGCTGTTCAGAGAGTTCCTCGCTATTTCCTCATGCCGAAGATGTATGGAGGCCTTCAACCTATTTTAAACCTTCACTCCTTGAATGTATTCCTACAGAGGGAAAAATTCAAAATGATCATGCTGGCCCAGGTTCTGTCTGCTCTGGATCTGAGTGACTGGATGGTAGCCTTGGACCTGCAGGACATTTTCCTATATACCGATCCCGCGGCTCCACAGGTTCAAAATAGGCCAAAAGCATTTTTGCCCCTTGGGAGTGCAAGAAAGTGATTGCGGTGGTCGCTGCTCATCTTCAGAGGTTGGGGATACCAGTTTAACTCTACATCAGCCACTGGCTGGGCTCTCCACAGTCAGTCAGTCAGGGACCACCTCAGGAAAGCAGGAATCTCCTGACATCATTGGGGTCATCAATTAACAAGCCAAAGTCGCACCATATTCCTTCCTGAAAGCTTACTTTTATAGAATCTATCTTAGACACAGTGCAGTTCAGGGTCTTTCCTCCGTTTCAACAAGTCCACAACACTGGGGCTATGATCCTGATGTTTCGGCTTTGGTCCTGGATCTCAGTGAGACCAGCTCTGAGGCTACTTTGCCTGCTAGCCTCCTGCATCCTGCTTGTAGGCTTGAGCTAAGTGACCTGCATGGGCTCTGCACTGAAGTCTGAGATCTCTGTAGGCCCAGCACCAAGGAATCTTGTGAGATGCCGTCTAGGTTTCAGAGGAGACTGCACAAGACATGCAGTGGTGGCTACTTGTCTGCAGTTTGACCAGCGGCAAGCCCCTCTACCTTCCCCACCCAGAACTGATAGCAGTGACGGATGCATCACTGCTGGGCTGGCGGAGTCATCTGGAAGAGGTGGAAACCTGGCTCCATATCAGTCTGTTGACCTTTCGGGTGTTTCGTCTAGCTTTGAAGGCCTTCCTGCCGTCCATCAAGGGGTGGCTGGTGCAGATTCTCACAGACTGCACCGCAGTAATGTGGTACTATTTTTTTTATAAAATCAATTTTATTGATTTTATCATATTCAGATGGTATAGCAATGTCACCACTGTTTGATGGTACATACAGATATAAAAAATGGTCGTATTCTACAGTATCAAATTTCTATCATTATCTATGTGTAAAGCACATTACACAGGCGATGACCATTATAATTTACAATCTGAAAGAGACACGTTAGTGACAGATTCCTTACCTTAGAATATCCCCAGGCGTCAGGCTGGATCCGGAAAGTTTTTTGCATAGCAGTACCCTTGCACGTCGGTAAGCGGCGTCGTGCGGCTCCGCGTCCGTCGTCGGTGTCGTGATCGCCGGGATGACGTCGCGGGCAGTACTTAGACGCCGCCCCTGCGCGCTGACGTCAGTTCTTCTTTTTCCGCGCCAGTAAGCGCAGATCCGGGAAGAGCAGTGCCCTAGTCACTTTTTGACTATCTTTTTTTGTGAATTTTTCACTGTTTTCTTCTACGAGTCTTCACGACTCCTAAGGTGTCGTAGGGATGCCCGGCTCAAAGCCCTGCGAGGTCTGTGCCCGTATGATGTCCATCACGGACCCGCACCTCGAGTGTCTCCTCTGTCTCGGCCGAGACCACGACACGAAGTCGTGCCCTGACTGCCGGAAACTTCATCCGAAGGCTTTGAGAGAGCGGTCTCGAAAGCTGCTCGAGGTCCGGCAGTCGGCTCCGCGCCGCACCAAGCCCCGGTCACGGGAGAGGTCTAGGGGCCGGTCGCGGAGCCCCCATCGTTCGTCGGAATCCAAGTCTTCGCGCTCCTCCGGTAAGTCGAAGCACAAGAAGTCTAAGCGTCGTCATCGCTCTAAGACTTCGCCTCGCCGGTCTCGCGACTCGGCTGAGGCCCCTGTCGGCACCGTTCCCGCCCCCGGACGTGCCTGTCGAGTCATCCCCGCATTACCCGTCCTTCCCGGGTTCGGGGGCGACTCCGGCCCAAGTACAGGAGTTCCTGTCGGCCATGGCCCGCCTCTTCGGGCCTCAAGGTCCCTCCGGTGCGCCTTCGGGCCCCGCGGGCCCTGATGGGGTTGCTCCGGCGTCGCCGTCGACTCCGGTCCCGGCGTCGCCTGTCCCACCAGCCTTCATCCCGGCCTCGGCTCCGGCCCCGGCCTCGATCCCGGCTCCGGTGGTGCCGCAACCCCCATCGACGCCGGTTGACCTAACCACGCTCCGCCGACGCCGATGTCCCCGGTGCCGTTCCTGACGCCGTCCGGGGCTCCGGACGGCGTCGTTGCCCGGCTCTCTCCGGCTCCGGACATGGAGCCGGACCGACGTCGCCCGACGCCGGTTCCGGCGCCGATGAGACCTTGGGTCCCTAATGTCCCTCCTCCTCCATATTATGAACCTGAGGAGGACCAGGAGAGCTGGGAGGGGTCTGAGGACCCTCTCACACAACAGTGCGAGTTTGACCCGGACTGGGTTGAGGAACTCTGGGATGCCAGTGGTCTGGACACCTCCCCTGACTCTGGCATGCTGTCTCCTCCCGTGGCTACGGAGGAGGGGGCTAATTTTGCAACAGTGTTGCGTAGAGCTGCTGGAGCCTTGAATCTCCAGTTGCCTACTGTGGCCGTCAGGACTAACCTCCTGACAGAAGTGCTTCAGCCGGCGGCCTCCTCTTCGGAGACTGTGTTGCCGTTCAATGATGCACTCACTGACGTTCTTTTGGGTGCCTGGTCCAAGCCCACCTAAGGGGCTCCTGTGGATAGGAACGTGGCCCGACGCCATCGCCCTGCTCCGGGCGACCCCCTGTTTCTCTCCCAACACCCAACCCCTGAGAGCTTGGTTGTCCAAGCCTCTGCCTCCCAAACCGCCTTCCCTACCGCCCCTCCGGATAGGGAATCCAAGCGCCTGGACCACTTTGGGAAGAAGGCTTTCTCTTCATCCAGTGCTGGCTTGCGGTCTGTCAACACCGCTTGCCTCTTGGGCCGATATACCCACTCCCTGTGGGATTCGGTGGCGACTGTTTTGCCGCAGTGTTCTGAGGAGGTCCAGACACTGCTTACCCGCGCCATTGCGGAAGGGCGTGATGCGGCTAAATACACCATACGCTGTGGCCTTGATACCGCCGACTCGCTGGGCAGATCGCTTGCAACGACGGTGGCGCTGCGTCGCCACGCCTGGCTGAGGACCACTGGTTTTTCAGGGGATGTCCAGAATACACTCATGGACATGCCCTTTGATGGAGTCGGTCTTTTTGGTTCGAAGGCAGACCATGCGCTGGAGCGTTTCAAGGACTCGCGGGCTACTGCCAAGTCCCTGGGCCTTGCTGTTGTGCGCCCTCCGCTCACGTCTGCTTTTCGCCCCTTTCGTGGCCACGGGAGGGGCGCCCAGTCACGTCAACAGCCCGGCCAACGGCCCGCGCAGCAAGCGCCTTCGCGTGGCCGAGGTCGTGGATACCGCCGTGGCGGCTCGGGCAACCAGCGTGCGGGTCAGGCCACCACCTCCAACCCGTCCGCGGCCTCCAAGCCCTCCTAGTCCCTCCTTTCAGGTGCACAGCACGCCAGTAGGTGGCAGGGTCCGCCATCACCTTCACCACTGGCGTCCCATCACCTCGGACAGGTGGGTCTTGGACATTGTCCGAAGGAGCTACTCCCTCCCCTTCGAGACCACCCCCCCAGCCATGCCACCTCAATTCCACCGCATGTCAGGGGATCACTTGGTGCTTCTACAGAAGGAAGTCACGGCCCTCTTGGCCAGGAGGGCCATCGAGCATGTTCCGACCCCAGAAGTAGGGCGTGGTTGCTACTCCCACTACTTTCTGGTGCCCAAAAGGGACAAGGAGGACATGCGTCCTATCTTGGACCTCCGGAACGTCAATCGCTTCCTCCGGAAGGAGAAGTTCAAGATGCTCACCCTAGCTCAGGTCTTGACTGCCCTCGACCCTGGAGACTGGCTGGTAGCGTTGGGCTTGCAGGACGCTTATTTCCACATCCCCGTCCTGCCGGCCCACCGGCGTTACCTACGGTTCACGGTAGGCCTCGAGCACTTTCAGTTCACCGTGCTCCCTTTGGCCTTACCAGTGCCCCTCGGGTGTTCACGAAAGTGATGGCGGTGGTCGCAGCTCATCTGCGCCGGGCAGGGGTTTCAGTCTTCCCCTACCTCGACGACTGGCTGCTGAAGGCGGGCTCGTCCCAGGCAGTCGTCTCCCACCTCCAGACTACGGCCGAACTCCTGCACTCGCTGGGGTTCTCCATCAATCGTGCCGAAGTCGCATCTGGTTCCTTCTCCACAGCTCCTTTTCATCGGAGCAGTTCTGGACACGACGCAGTTTCGGGCCTATCCTCCCGAACGGCGAGTCCGGGATATTCAGGCTATGATTCCGATCTTTCAGCCTTTATCCTGGGTTTCGGTACGGATGACCCTGAGGCTGCTGGGCCTCATGGCCTCCTGCATCCTGCTGGTCGATCATGCCAGATGGCATATGCGGGCTCTGCAGTGGGACCTGAAGTTCCAGTGGGCGCAGCACCAGGGCAACCTGTCCGATCACGTCCAGATCTCGGTGGGGACTGCAAAACAGTTGCAGTGGTGGCTCTCGAACCGGCAATGGGTCATGGGCAGATCCCTCTCCCTTCCCCAGCCAGAGCACACAGTTGTGACGGACGCGTCCCTTCTGGGATGGGGCGGTCACATGGGAGAGGCGGAGATCAGAGGCCTCTGGTCTCCGGCGGAGTCCCGGCTCCATATCAACCTTCTGGAGCTCCGGGCGATCCGACTTGCACTCAAGGCATTCCTTCCCTCTGTCAAAGGGAAGGTAGTGCAGGTGTTCACAGTCAACACCACCGCCATGTGGTACTGCAACAAACAGGGCGGTGTGGGGTCGTGGACCCTCTGTCAGGAGGCTCTGCGCCTCTGGACTTGGCTGGAACATCAGGACATGTTCCTGATGGTTCAACACCTGGCAGGTTCCCTGAACGCCAGGGCGGACGAACTCAGCCGCAGGTGCATGATGGATCACGAATGGCGTCTTCACTCGGAAGTGGCGCAAGGACTCTTTCAACAATGGGGAGAGCCTTGGTTAGATCTATTCGCCACCGAAGAGAGCGCGCAATGTCATCAGTTCTGCGCGTTGGAATTTCCAAGGCGGCACTCGCTCGGCGACGCTTTTCATCGCGAGTGGAGTTGCGGGCTGTTGTACGCCTTTCCGCCTATACCACTTCTACCCAGAGTGTTGAAGAAGATTCGGCACGACCGGGCCCAAGTCATCCTTGTGGCTCCGGACTGGGCTCGAAGAGTTTGGTATCCCGAGCTACTCAGTATGAGCGTAGATCCCCCGATCCGTCTGCCTCTTCGGGAGGATCTTCTGTCGCAGCAGCAGGGGACGGTCCTCCACCCGAACCTGTCCAGTCTACACCTGCTTGCGTGGAGATTGAGCGGCGGCAGTTGATTCCTTTCGACTTGCCTCCCGAAGTTTGTGATGTGATTCTGGCAGCCAGGCGTCCCTCCACTAAGGTGGTATACGCCTGCAGGTGGAACAAATTTGTGGCATGGTGCACAGCAAAGGCTGTGAATCCCCTTTCTGCCCCTCTTTCTGAGGTCCTTCTGTTCCTTCTTTCTCTGGCCCAACAGGGTTCTGCCCTGGGTACCATCAAGGGTTATCTTTGTGCTATCTCGGCCTTCCTCCGGCTCCCTGATCAGCCCTCCCTTTTCAAGTCCCCTGTTGTTAACAGGTTCTTAAAAGGCATTACTCACCTCTTCCCTCCTGTTCCGTTTGTGATGCCTCAGTGGGACTTGAACTTGGTTCTTACCTTTTTAATGTGCGCTCCCTTTGAGCCTTCTCCATAACTGTCCTCTTCGTCTTCTGACTCTGAAGACAGCCTTTCTGGTGGCCATCACCTCCGCTCGGCGGGTGAGTGAGCTCCAGGCTCTTTCATGCAAACCTCCCTTTCTGTCTGTTCATCCAGACAAGGTTGTTCTTCGGACGCGTCCGTCCTTCTTGCCAAAGGTGGTTACTGCCTTCCACATTGGGCAGACCATCACTTTGCCTACCTTCTTTCCGCCTCCGCATCCTTCCAGAGAGGAAGAGAGGCTCCACCGTCTGGACCCAAAACGTGCTCTCTCCTTCTATATCGACCGCACGAAACACTTCCGGGTGGATGACCAGCTCTTTGTTGGCTACGTGGGCGCCAAAAAAGGTCGGGCGGTGCACAAACGAACCATCTCCCGCTGGGTTACCTTGTGCTTCAAGGCCTGCTATTCTTTGGCTAAGAAGGTGCCTCCTGTTGGGCTGCGTGCCCATTCCACCAGGGCAACGGCTGCTACCACGGCTTTGGGCCGCGGTGTTCCGCTGCAGGTTATCTGTCAGGCAGCTACGTGGGCCTCGCTGCACACGTTTACAAAGCATTACTGCCTTGACAGTAAGGTCCGGAGGGACGGCTTCTTTGGCCCTTCTGTCCTCCAGGACTTCCTTGTCTGATCTTTGTTCGCAGACCCACCACCGGGGTTGGAATTGCTGGGGTATCTATTCTAAGGTAAGGAATCTGTCACTAACGTGTCTCTTTCAGATGCACAAGTTACTAACTTGTGTAACGATATATCTGTAAGAGACAGTAGTTAGTGACAGATTCCTTACCGCCCCACCCATCCTCCCCGTTCTGCGAACTGATTTCTAGGGTTAAGGACATCCCTTTCAGGGCCCTAGTATTTTTCAGACACCTATGTCAGCTTCTTGCATGGCTCTGCGTTCCTGGCGCGGAAAGTCGTGTACAGAACTGACGTCAGCGCCGCAGGGGCGGCGTCTAAGTACTGCCCGCGACGTCATCCCGGCGATCACGACGCCAACGACGGACGCGGAGCCGCACAACGCCGCCTACCGACGCGCAAGGGTACTGCTACGCAAAAAACTTTCCGGATCCAGCCTGACGCCTGGGGATATTCTAAGGTAAGGAATCTGTCACTAACTACTGTCTCTTACAGATATATTGTTACACAAGTTAGTAACTTGTGCAACAACCTCATATTATGTGAATCAATCAACACTTAACATTATAAACTGATATTTCTTAATCTAAAGATTCCCCGCCCCCCACTGTTCTGGCCTCCCACCTATGCATGTTCACGTTAAAAGAGGTATGTTGTCTCGCGAATAACTATATAATGTGATAGTAATGTACCTTTAATGGGTCTTAAGCAGTGCGGTATTGCACAATATATGACTTTAAACGGGTTCAGTCATGGTGTCAGGACGTTAACGGGGAAGAAGGTAGCTTGGGGGTTCCATTGGATCTATAGCTTTTAGTGCTTCTAACATCTGATCCCATTCCATAGATACAGGTATTTTACTTAATCTTCTGGATTCTTCTTTTCGTATGATAGCGCACTCTGCACTACCCTATCGAATCATTTCTGTGTGCCAAGTAAGTGGTGTGGGGGGAAGGGCTGATTTCCATCTCAGAGTTATCGCGTGCTTCGCTATAAAGATGGCCATGTCTGCGAAGCAGTAATTTACTTTCTTTCCTTTCGGGCAACGGCGAAGCCCCAGTAGGCAGCTCTCTGGTGTTGTCCATACCTCAGTGCCCGTTAGGTTCTGTACTAGATAACCAATTTTGTGCCAGTAGTCTCGTAAACGTGGGCAATCCCATAGCATATGAAGTATATCTGCGTCAGGTTCTTGACACCGGGGGCAAGGGAGTCGGGCCTCCGGGTATATACTATTAATACGGTGTGGTGTAAGATACGCCCTATGTAAAATCATACACTGTATATATTTAAATTTAGCGTTTCTAGATACCTTTTTAGGAAATTCCAATATAGTTGCCCATTCCTTATCCGTAAAGTCCCTAGCCAGATCCCCTCCCCACTTTGTACGAAGAGGGGTGAGTGATATTCTGGCGTGTGACCTAATACCTTTGTACAACTAGCGGGTGAGGTGTCGCCCTTCCCCCATTAAGTGTATTGCGTGTATTAGTTCATGAGTAGGAGGCCCCGCTCCATCGGCGGACCAGTGGCGTTTAATATAATATGAAATGGCGGCATGTAGGATAAACAATGTCTGGGGGACACCATGTGTGCGGGTGAAATTGTCGTGATCTGCCAGTGTCTTATCTATAAACAGTGCCCCGATTGTCGTCACTCCCTCTTGCGTCCATTGTGTAACTTTACGGGTAGTGATTAGCCCGGTGGCCATAGGTAACCCAAGTAATGGGATATTAGGAGAATATGGAGGGGATCTTTTAGTATACCGTAACGTCCGCTTCCAAAACAAGAAGGCCGTTTTAAGCAGAGGGCGAGCTGCGGGAGGTAGCCTATCAGTGGGTAAAAGCAATGTGTGAAGTGTACCTCTATTAAGGAGTTGTGGTGTGTAGCCAATCTCATGTATGTTACGCCCCGCCAGCCAATAAGAAAGCCATTGAAGCTGACTGGCCATACAATATGTGTGAAAGTCAGGGGCACCCAGTCCACCTTCCTCAGGTTTCAATTGTAATTTAGCTAGGCTCATCCTTCTGCGTGCACTACCCCAAATAAGTTCTATTAGAAGGGTGTCAAGTGTACGAAATATGTGTGCAGGTATCAGTATTGGCAAATTAGTAAAAAAAATATAACCGCCTCGGGAGCATCAACATCTTAGAAATGGCCACTCTACCCATCACCAACAGAGGCAGCGATGTCCAAAAAGAGACTTGTGTCCGTAAGGAACCAATCGTCTTCACTACATTGCCATCTAGCAGATCCTGTGGGAATCTATAAATTTGTATGCCCAAAAATTTAAAGGTTTGCGGCGCAGTTGATATAATAAGATTGCCAAAACTAATAGGATCTGGGTTTTCCCTGAATTGCATAAAAAATGCATGTGATTTGGGAGCATTTATTGCCAAGCCTGAGACCCGCTCAAACTGTTGAAATATGTATGGAATAGGTGCTATATTTGTGGTTAGGTCTTTCAGAAAAAGTATAAGGTCATCAGCGTATGTTGATACTACATGTGTTGATTGTCCTATTTGGATCCCTAGAGCTGCGGCCTCCTTACGGAGTTTAATGAGTAAGGGTTCTAATGATAAAACAAATAACAGTGGTGACAATGGACAACCCTGTTGTGTACCCCTCACCACTGGATAAGGGTAAGATATATGGGAGCCCGTCCTAACATGCGCCGTAGGGGCAGTGTATAGTAAGTTAACCCAATTTAGGTAGCCTTCTGGGATGCCATATCGTTTCATAGTAGCGAACATATATTTCCAATTAAGCGTATCAAACGCTTGCTGAGATCTAGAGAAATACATCCAGCATTGCAGGAAAGTTCAGATGCAGCTTCCAGTATGTAATGTAATCTCCTAATGTTTAGGGAGGTATTCCGACCAGGCCCAAATCCACTTTGATCAAAATGGATCAATTTCGGGAGGTAGAGAAGGAGGTGTCCAGCCAGTATCTTGCTGAGTATTTTATACTCAGTGGGCAATAAGGAGAGAGGGCGATATCCCGACATATCCCGGGGATTCCTGTTGGGCTTGGGGAGAGACGTGACTAATGCCTGCATGGTAGACAGTGGTAGGGAGCGCTTGTCATAGGCTGTCTTATATAACTGTTCCAGACGTGGAACTAGTTTGTCAGCATAGGCAGAGTAGAATTCCGCCGATAGTCCATCGAGCCCCGGCATTTTGTTATTCTGGAGCTCTTTAATGGCAGCCTTGATTTCAGTTCTAGTGATAGGATTTCGTAATTCTTTTTGGGCGTCCACTAATAGTTTGGGATATGTAAGATCACTCAGAAAATCATTTATAAGTTCCGGTGATGCAGTATCTGAGTCACTGTATAGTGTCTTGTAATAGGCGCTAAATGCAAGATTGATCTCTGCCTGTGTGTGAACAACAGTGCCATCTGGGAGTGCTATTTCTGGTATGGGAGGGAGGGGGGGGGGAAAGAGTGTCTCGTAGAATGCATGCCAGTAGGGTGCCAGACTTATCTGCTTCCACATGTCTATGTTGCGTATATGCTCTATAATCTATGAGGCGAAGCTGTCAAGGAGTTCAGCATGTTTAATCCTTGCTTCCTGTAATTGGTCTTGTTTAGATGGATCGGTATTTGCGTCACGTTCCAGGGCATTCAGGTAGTCTTCGACTAACGTAAGAGTCTTGTGTATTTCCTGTCGGGCTCCCACAGTTGCCCCTATGGCCGTGCCCCGGATCACTGTTTTAAAGGCGTCCCATTCAATCAAACGAGATGACGCGGAATTATCATTCTCGGTAAAATAGTTAGTAATGGCCGTGTCCAATTTATCATGAAATACCGTATCTTCAAGGGTCTTTGGCCACAGTCTCCATGTTGGGACCGGGGTGGGTACCCTTCCCCATTCCAAAAGAATCTCAAGTGGATTATGGTCTGAGAGCGTTTTCCCAAGGTATGTGGACTGGGAAATCTGGGGTATCAAAGACGTGGAACAGAATATTCGATCCAGTCTAGTATGTAATTGATGTGGCGGGGAATAAAAAGAATATTCCCGGCTAGACGGATTTTGAAATCGCCATATGTCATGCAGTGTCCAACCCACGGCCCAAGATTTTAAAAATTCTGCTCGTTTGATGGTGGCCGCCCCGCGTATGGGGGGATGGGATCGATCTAGTTGAACATCCAGGACAGAATTATAATCCCCTCCTAGGACCCACAGGAAAACAAACCAATCCGATAATACTGTATTTAGGCCGGTAAGATAAGCATTTTGTTAATAGTTTGGGGCATATATACTACCAAGGACAATTGGGATACCATCTAAAATACCCTGCAACAATACGAAGCGCCCTGTTGCGTCTATCCGCTGTTCCCCCAACACAAATGGTACCCCGTGTCTGATCCAAATAAGTGTCCCCCTCGCAAATGCAGAGTAGGAGGTGTTGAATATTTGGCCCTTCTATTTTTTACGCAGTTTGAGCACTTCAGAGTTGGTTAGGTGAGTTTCCTGAAGTAGGGCTATCTGCGCCTTCCGCCTATTTAATTGAGCGTGGATTCTGTGGTGCTTATGAACTGATCCCATTCCCCGTACATTCCAGGTTACTATTTTGTATTTACCCAACAGAGTCATTTAGCATTCGTATGAGTTCAATGATATGGACCAGGAAATCACGAGATATCATTTGTTTAACATTAGGTGGGGTAAGCCAGAAACCCATTAAGACCCTTCGAACTACTAAACCCAATACTAGGGCCAACAGAAAAACTATGTTGGTCCAAACATTTACACAACAAACTGTTTCCAAATGGTTACATAATGCAGTAACTGCAGAGGGGGTGGTTCCTACTTCATACATGATGTTACATTTTAAGACAGGTGCTCTCGTAACGGGACCTTCAGTAAATATGCAATAATAATAGAGGTCTGGGGAAAGAAAGAGGAAGACAATACATTTTGCACTTTGGACAACATCTTCCTTCCCTTCAGAGCATGCAGGTGATCTTCAATAGTTGCGCTTCGTCTTGTACTGTTCTGTTGTCCTTCAGCCAAATAAGTCCTTCACTATCTGTGGAGTGATCGATGGGAACAGTACATCATTACTTTCAGAGTCAGATTGCAGGAGATTGTCATCCGACTGTTCCGGTGATGTTATTTGGATAGGGTAATGTGGTACTATAACCGGCAGGGTGGAGTGGAGTCCTGGATCTTGTGCCAGGAGGCTCTGCGTCTTAGGAGGTGGCTGGAGTGTCGGGGAATCTCTCTGATCGCGAACCACATGGTGGTATCCTTGAACGCCATAGCAAATGTACTCATTTGGCAGTACCTGGCAGATCACAACTGGCGTCTGCACCCTGAGGTGTCGTAGGGTGTCTTCTGAGAATGGGGAGAACCCTTGCTAGATCTCTTCGCCACCGTTGAATGCACAGTGTACAGATTTTTGCATGCTGGAGTACCAGGGAAGGCTCCCGCTGGGAGATTCATTTCAGCTGAAGTGTAACACAGGAGTCCTGTACCCCTCTCCACCTCTCCTGCCCACAGTTATGAAGATGAAGAATGACTGGGCCCAAGTTATTGTAATGAGTGTGGTACCTGGAACATCTGGCTATAAGCATCTGTCCTGATCAGGCTACTGCTTCTGGAGGATCTTCTGTTGCAGCAGTAGGGCAGAGTTCTCCACTCGAACAAGTGCACATTGTACCTCCATGCTTTGAGATTGAGCAGTGGCAATTGACTCCATTTGATTTGCTACCCAAAGTTGTACTTGTCATCCTGGCTGTTAGGCGATCTTCCACGAAGTCTATTTATACTGGATGCAGGGACAAATTCTGGGCTTGGTGTTGGGTCTGCAAGACCGATCCTTTGCATGCCAAATTGTTGGATAGTTTTTGTTTTGTCTTTGGCCTGGACATTTCTTGCAGTGGGCAGTTTTAAGGATAATTTGTTGGCCATCGCAGTCTTTCTGCCTTTATCAGCACAACTGCCCTTGTATAAATCACCTGTTGTGATGAATTTTCTTTCACCCATATGTTTCCTTCCAAACGGTTTGTGATTCTACAGTGGGACCCTAATTTAATTTGCATTTATTGTAATTTAATTCATTTGATTTGGCCTTGACATTTCTCTTTTGTACTTCTTTCAAGCTGATGAATAGCTGTTTGGTGCATCTTCTGACCCTAAAGACTGTTTTTGTCATCGCTATCCCTTCAGCTTGTTGCATGAGTGAGCTCCAGTCTCTCTCTGTGCAGCCGCCCCACAACTCCTTTTTTCTGGACAAACTGATGCTGAGGCCCCAGGTAGCCTTCTTGCTGAAAGGTAACTTCTTTTCACATTGGGCACTCTATCACTCTCCCATCATTCTTTGCCCTGCCTCACCCCTCGAAAGTTAAGGAGATACTCCATCGGCTGGAAACCAAAAGTGCTTTAACCTTTTATATTGATCGCATCAAAGACCATTAGATGGACGATTATCTTATTGTGGGGTTCTCCGGGGCAAAGAAAGGAAAGGTGCTGCAGAAAAGGACTCTATTGAGGTGGATAGTCCTCTGCATTAAGATGCGATATGCAGCCTCTGGAAGGGCTAAACACCAATTCCACCAGCTCTAAGGCTGCCACCACTGTGTTGACACATGGAGTGCCTGTTCTTGACATTTCTGAGGCCGTGACATGGGCATCAGTGCACACGTTTACAAAGCACTGCTGCCTTAACAGCCAGGTCCGAAAGGATGGACAATTTTTTCCATTTGGTCCTGCAAAACATCTTGGTCTGAGCGCACTCCACAGACCTTCCACCTTAGGGTGGTACTGTTTTAATAACTATTCTAAAGGTGCAGAATCTGTGGTTAGAAGTATCCATCAGAAGAACGAGTTGCTTACCTTTGGTTATGCTCTTTCTCCCACCTTCTTGTTCTGCAGAGTGGTCTCTTTTTACCTTCTAAAAAGTTCCCAAATAAGAGATCTGCACCCTGGGTACTTCCCAATTGTTTTGTGCTCCGCATACTTTGACTCGTAAAGACTCAAGCAAGAAACTGACATTGACATGCAGGGATGGCACTTAAATGCAGCTTTGCTCCGTCCCTTCTGAATTGAAATGAAGTCAACATGGAGCCACACTGGGCTACCTAGCAGCGTGTGAGAGCACTGCTATGAAAAGTTTCTGAATCCAGTCTGGCGCCTGCAAAATATTCTATAAGTAAGGAAACTGCAGTTAGCTAGAGTATCCACCAGAGAGAGCGTTACTAAAGGTAAGAAACTTGTTTGTTACACTTTGAACACTGTCACTGTTCTCAGTCTGTTACTGATGTTCTGCATCTAAGGGCACAGAATGCTCTGTTGTAAACTGCCGTCAGCATGCAGAAGGGTGCCTATATACAGCTCAGTGCTGTCACTTCTGTAGACGGGAGAATAACACAACATACAACGTGTGGGACTGCTGGAAACATTTCTGGACTCAGTGTGGCGTTACCAAAGCGAAGTAACTTATTCGTCTCAGGCACACAATTTTCGAATGAAGCCAGCACGAACTTCCAGTTATCGATCTGTGGCCCCACCTCCAAACGACCCTGCCAATCATGTTCCATCAATGTCTTGAAACATGTTATACCATCACTGAGCAAACACAAGGAGATGATGGACGGAGCACTGAAACTTTTCAGGCACTCACCCCCAGTCACTATTAGATCTGGGTTGAATCCATCATCGTTGGTCAGAGATTGCAACAAGCGAATGTCCCTCAATCTGCTTTCGGTGTCCTTCTCTCTTGAATTTCACGGCACAATGGTCTCCTTAAACAGAAGTACTCTTTTCCACACAGGCCGCCCACTGCTTCTATGTGCTCTTGTGACTACCATCCTTGGCCCAGTCATCATCTCTGCATCTCCATACAGAAACTTGCTGGTTAAATTGCTCTTTACTGAGTTACGTTTGTGCTGCACTACACCCTCACACTGCTGGAACTCCGTCCTCACACCCCTGTGGGCCATTCTTGCTGCTCCTGGGTGAAATGCCTACACCTTAGGGCGCCTGGCATTTCATGGTCTCACTCTGGGCACCCCCAGCCCTTCTTCAGTGTGCATTTTCAAGGGGAAAGCTTCAGCTCTCATCATGCGATGAATCATGAGCTTTAATGCAAACCTTGAAATAAAAACAAAACATTACTTGATGGTCTGTTACCTGTGGTTGAGAATGTGAAGCAGCTTAGAAGGCTGAGAAAAGAAGCATTATTTAACATATTATTACAAGTGCTTATAGTCTCTGGCCTTCTCTGTATAACTAAACATAGTAATGAGGGAGGTGGTTTGAGGATGCTCAGGTCATGTGACTGACTTTTATCAGTTCAAGTTACAGACAATATTTGGTCATCTCACCACTGAAGGAATATCAGGTTGCGCATGAAAGAGAACCTAATGACAATTAGTAACAATTTTAATATGGTGAAAAATGTACTTAGTTATTGGGCATCATCATTTTAGGATGACAGCACAGAATGTTGTTATAAAACAAGTGGTTTTTTTGTTTGGTTTAAGTGTGTCCAATGAACATGATGCAGAAAAAAATGAAGAACATCCTGAACAAGAACCTACATCAACAGTGCGCCCAGAAGAAATACCTGCTGTTCCTGAAAACAGGTTTTTGATGAGAAAAAGTCCTCCAAGAGCAGATGATGTTGATCGGAAGACCAGGGAGAAAGAGAGGGAAAGGTAATTATTATTTTGTTTGACAGTGATTATGACAGTGATGTTATTTCAAGACACGCATGATTGAACATCGTAGTAATATATGCCACCAAAAATGAAGTACCAAAATGTGCACACACTTTGCTACTCATGGACACTCTCCAGATGACATGCAGCGGAACATACTTGAGGGGCACCCCAGTATTAGTAAAAGTGCACTGTTTTGAAAAGTACAAAATTGGATCTTTAGTCTTTCCACCCATGTGAGTGGATTGAAGGAGGATATCCTGTGGAGCGAATTAAATCGATAACCCCCACTCCCAACTCCCCACCCCCTCCCGCCCCACTCCCAAGATTGTCACTTACTGTCCTGCACTTCCTTGGTGCCACCAATGTACTATTTGGGTGAGTACGGTACAGATATGCCACATCTAATATACACTATGTGGCATTTACCATCATCAATACTCAGAATAAACCATGCATGGAAAAACCCCCCTTCCATTTATCTCCCCCCTCAAACCAGAAACACAGAATATTAAGTGTTTTGTGGGCTGCTTGCTCCACTTTATTTCTGTGTGTTTTTTGTTTGGCCCTACACTTTGAGTTGTTTTTTAGATTCTTCTCCTCCTTTGTGTAGGGATCCCTGTTCACCAGGAACCTCTATGGCACATTACAATTGCAGTACTTTGGCCATTCTAATATGGTGCCTGTTCATTTGAATAGCTGCCCTGAGCGCTTGCAGGTTGATCGAGCAACCACTCACTACATGCCTGTAAATGGGTGCATGCACGGTTTACTCTACACCACGCCAACAACGCTGATACTCGTTTCCCGCTCTACCGGGCCACCGGGATTTGACTCTTCATACTCCCCATAACTTCCTAACCCCTGCTGCATGCCATACTATTGGGCTGTGTGTGACATCAGACGATGCCCGGCTCATGATACACCACCAAGATGGCGGCCTCCACGCATGAGCACTCCAGATGATTTTACGGCAACAATCTCCACCTGCCAACCATTAAGCAGACGTATATTCCACAGTACCCCCACGACCATCTCTACCGAATCGGCAGAGTATTGGTAGGTTGTCCGGAACTGTTGCGGCTGCAACACTGAGAGTATCCTTCCCGCACTTTAGACCTTTAACATTAACTCATGTCCTGGGGCGTCCCCCTGTATATTACTTTTGCCTGTTTTTTTATGTTTTCAGCACGCTTAATTAAGCGCTCACTCTTCTCATTCAAGGAGGCAACACGAGCCACCCTAATTGGGTGAGTTATATGGTCTCCTTACATAATGGGTGAAATCCCATTACTTGTCTTCACTTTTAAGTGTGTTATGTGGTTTTGATTGTGTTTGTGTACTTCACGGTGCTATTTGCACTATCACCCCAGCAGCATATCGTTAATTCATTGCAGTGCTACTCTAAAAAAAAATTATGCCTTTAGCTGTGACTTTGCCTATTTGTTTTGTGCCTTTGTTTCATTTTTATTCTAGGTCGGTCCTTTTACATAGCATTGTATCAAAGTATACCACAATTAGGTTTTCTGTGGTTGGAAATCCTGGACAAGAATTGGATTCTATCCATTGTGTAGATTATATTCCTTCTTGTCTTGATGAATTGCCACCTGATATTTTTAGACTACACGGCAAGAAGTATGTAAACCTCATTTTTTAGCTATCAAAGATCATTACATCTATCATTAGACACAACTTTTAACCAGAGGAGTAGGCTCATTTATTAAAATTCACATTAGAGATCTACCTAGTCTATTTTAACATCACTACGTTTCTATAAACTCAATCACATCGCCAATCTACACTTACTGGACCTACTCCTCACTTCACATACGGCATTTGGGACTAAAAGATCTCCGAAAGAGTCCTTTCACGGGTGCCCGTCGGGCATTGCAGCGCCGGACCGGCCCGACGAGAAGTAGTGCCCTATGATGAAGCAGGACACCCATTTGGATGTGCGAGGGCTTTAGTTCCAAAAGGAACGGACCCTGTGTCCGTTCACTTGGACATTGACCGACCTTTGAATCTTTTTTTTCTCCCTTCACATTTCTTTAAAGGAACTGTATACTGATTTTGAGAAAATTTGTATTTTTTAGTGCTGTGTATGCTGGACCTACACGCGCCTCTAGTCCCCCTCTTTTGTGATAATTTGAACAACACTGCAATCAATTGAAACAGTAACAATTTTCGTAACAAAAATATACCTGTATACTATTCTTTTTACACTAGCTCTCCTCTCACCAAATCACACGTCTCCTGCAATTTCGAGTTGCAATGAATAAACATAAAAAAGCAATAAACATGTTGTGGGCAGTTTTTTGTAAATTATTGGATCTTGGATTCCAGTTAACAAAGAGGTTTATAGTATTCCATTAATGGGGTCCACTAGCTGAGGATGCTTGTCCTAACATTGTGCCCATTTTGTATGTACGGCAGATGAGAAGCAACCTGTTCCTTTGGTAATATATTGAGGTTGTTATTGCTTTAAAATAGACTCAACAGAAATCACGCACTGACAAGTGGGACCTTCCAGGGTAACAAATAGCAGCTGCTTCTTACATTCTTTTTTGCTCAACAATTTCACAGAAAATGTTTAGCCACTACCTTAGTCTAAGGATAGGCCCTTACTGGTTTGTGTCAGTTTCTTTGGGATCCAAGTGATCAATAACTGCTTTTTTACTTGAATGCCACCAAAGCTGGGTGCCAATTCATTTGGCTTCTGCTGAAACATTGGGACCAGCTCCCCGAGAGAAGTGGAAGCTAGCTTTTCTTGTTGCTCATGAAGTAATTTAGTTTCTAGCTGTGCTTAAATCTGGTGAGGCAGTTCTTGCCCACCCCCATCCATTTTGAATCATACCTGACCTAAAAGCTAATTTAGACTCTCCTCTTCCACTATTCATTTGCATCTGCTCCATAAGTCCACCTATTCAGAATTATCCCTTTATTTGGGCTTTCTTGCCGCTATTATACCTAGGTGTATTATTCAGCGTCAGCAAGGGCTTGGGTTTTGTGGCTTCCTGGAAACTCATCCTTGACATGAGAGAGATGGTCACTGTTGAATCTTTTGTTGAGAGTGTTTTTGTGTAGTCATATGGGGTGTCCTGATTCCTGCTGAGAAGGGAGAGGGCTCCCCTTACTTCCTGGTAAAAAGAAAATCTCAGTTTAGAAAAAAGTGAAAAATCTTTCAGGATTTGGTACATAATTCTTTTGCTACGGATCTCCAACACAGTGAAGAACTGCTTTTGGCAAATGTTTTGTCCAGAAATCTTCTGCCATTCTTTATTTGTCTTAAGGTGCGTACTCTAAACATTGGCTTATCAAACACCTTTCTTCCACATTCCTAGTCAGTGGCTCCAGATGGCTCACAAAGTGTTTTGAGGCCATGGAGAAGGGACTGCAAATACTGAAGCTGACTGATCTCTGCAGTGGGTTCTGATGCCTAGGATAATTCGTTTTCAGTAGTTTAGTATTTAAATACTTAAATCTTAAGATACAGTAGTGTGATGTAATTAAAGTTTCCCAACATGGTGTTGAGATAATAAGCTATCAGCCTCTCAGACTATTGGCAGTCGATAGTAGAGTGGATGATATTCGAATAAGTTTTTGCAGTTGCTGGACTCTGCATATGCACTTGAGGAAACAATGTCCTCCGGTCCATTCATAACAATAGGTTCGAGGCATATGAGCTGCAGATCGTACACTGTGCATGAGATCGCCATCTGGTGTTGGGCTCGGATGCTTGCACTTTGTTGTTGTCTTGGAAGAGTCTTTTGTAGTCACGAGATAGGTGACTCCTCCTTTGGACGATAGTGCGCATGGGCATCGACTCCATGGTTAGATTGTTTTTTTCCGCCATCGGGTTCGGATGTACCTTGCTGCGCTCCGGATCCACATCGATCGGTTCCCTCTCGACGCGCAGAAGAACCTCCTACCGTTCGACGGTATTGTTTTCGATCGCGATCCCCTCATCGCGTCTCCACTCCAACACTGTTTCGAGTCCGGTCGCCGACGTTGGTCCGTTGGGCGTGTCGGCGCCATCATCCAGCATATGGAAAGGACTCCATTTAAAAATGCAGGTGTGGGGCTAATTCTCACACACAGATCTCCACGAGATCTGTAATCTTTGCCTCTCTCCAGAACACGAGAGCCAACACTGCCAAGCCTGTGACTCCTTTCGGTCCAAAAAGACCATCCGTGATCGCCGGGCCCGACGACACGAAATGTCCAGGTCAGCCGCTCCCGCACCGGACGACATCTTTGACACAGGCTCCGACAACCCGGACACCGGAGATTTACAAATCGACACCTCCGGAGCCGAAGACTCAGGGTCCGACGACCAACTCATCACACCACACCAACGTACTGTGAGTACTCACGTCGATGCCCCTGCCCCCAAGAAACAAAAGGCTTCGGTCACACCTTCGCCTTCGGGCCTAGGTCTGCACCATCACAAAGCTTCAGGAGCCCCGCCTTCCGGCTCGACTCCCAAGCACCTAAAGCCTTCTGGCAGCTCGGGACCGAGCCAGCCACGTCCCGGAGCCGAAAAACACTCATCGGCACCGAAACACAAGACTAAGGTCTCGGCACCAACAGACCCTTCGGCGCCAAAGTCCAAGGTCCCAGACACCTCGACACCGAAGCATACCAAACCTTCGGAGTCGACAAAAAACCCTCGGTGTCGAAAACTTCACCAAAGGACACCAAACAACCTCGCAAGCCCAAACAACACTCGGAGCCGAAATCTTCGATGCCGACCAAACACGCCAGCTCAGAAGAACTCTTGGTTCCCATCGACCCAAAGCAGAAAACTCTGCACATTGACCCTATTACCGGACAGGTACAATCAGTAATACCTCACAAGAGGAAGATACAGGAACCAACCACACCTGAGCCACCTCATAAGAAGAAAGACTCTTCCACATCACCTATAAGGTCTTTCTCTCCACCTCCACAACACCTCAGCCCTCTACACTCCCCGCCTCACTCTCCTCCACCTTGTTTTTCACCACAAGGGGATACAGACAGGGAGGATCATGATGATGACATGCAGTCACCTCACAACACCTACACTGATGACGACCTTCACAGTATCCCACCACAAGACCCCTGGGACAGTTATGACCTCCCAGATATACCTGTCCCTGAACCATACCCATCAAAAGCCTCACCTCCAGATGATGCTATAGGGTTTTCACAGGTGATAAACAGGGCAGCACAATACCATGGTGTCAAGTTACACTCAGACCCCCTGGAAGAAGACTTTTTACTAGAAACTTTTAGCCAGCCTCAAAAGTCTACCCATACTCTACCTATGCTTAAAGGCATTATTAAACATGCCCCTGAGGTCTTCAAAGACCCAGTTAGGGCTAGGGTTCTTAACCCAAGGATCGAGAAAAATATAAACCTGCCCCTTCTGACCCAGCTTATATTAAAGGCCAACTCCCTCTAGACTCATTAGTAGTTGCTAATGCACGGAAAAGGGCAAACTCCCAGACTACTGGTGAGACACCACCACCAGACAAGGAGTCCAAATTACTCGACGCATCGGGAAAAAGAGTTGCGTCTCAAGCAGCAAACATGTGGCGCATCGCCAATTCCCAAGCCTTACTGGCGAGATATGACAGAGCCCATTACGACGAGCTTGAAAAGCTCATTGAGCACCTTCCAGATCAGTATAAGACCAAGGCCAATGATCTAATACAAGAAGGCAAGATTGTCACAAACACCTCAATAAAGTGCGCCCTTGACGCAGCAGATACAGCAGCACGCACAATAAACTCAAGCGTTTTGCTGCGCAGACACGCATGGCTACGAATATCTGGCTTCAAGCAGGAGGTACAATCTACCATCCTCAATCAACCCTTAGACCAGGAACACCTGTTTGGGCCTAATGTGGACACTTCTCTAGAAAAAATGAAGAAGGACACAGACACAGCCAAAGCTATGGGAGCTCTACAAGCCACACCTAGCAGAGGTTCCTTTCGTCGCTCCTTATATAGAGGCGGCTCCAAAACTACAGCCACAGACACCACCTCTGCTAACTACAAAAACACCACTCAAACCTCCTCTAATAGAGGTTACTCCAGAGGTAATTACAGAGGTAATAACAACAGGGGTAGAGGACGCGGGTTTAACACACGCACCTCCCCTACCACCAAACAGTGACTTCCCTCCGTTTCCCCCGATCATTCCACTCCCGTCGGGGAAGACTGTCAAAGTTCCTACCTGCGTGGAATTCCATCACCACCGACAGGTGGGTAATACAAATTATCCAGTATGGTTACTGCCTCGAACTCACTTCTACTCCCCCAACATACCACCCAGACAGCGTCCCATGTCCACGGAACATCTAACGCTCCTCAATCAAGAGGTTCTCTCTATGCTCCAAAAGCACGCAATAGAACCAGTCCCTCTACAACATCAGGGCACAGGGGTTTACTCACTATACTTTCTAATCCCCAAAAAGGACGGTTCCCTCAGGCCCATACTGGACCTCAGACCCCTCAACTATTACATTCACTCAGATCATTTTCACATGATCACTCTTCAACAAATACTTCCACTACTCCAACAAGGCGACTTCCTTGCCACACTAGATCTCAAGGACGCCTATTTCCATATTCCCATTCACCCTGCGCACAGGAAATACCTAAGGTTCATAGTGGACGGACAACATTATCAGTTCAAAGTCCTCCCATTCGGGGTGGCAACAGCACCAAGGGTTTTCACCAAGTGCCTAGCAGTAGTAGCTGCGCACTTACGAAGACAACACATTCACGTGTTTCCGTATCTAGACGACTGGCTAATAAAAGCCAAGTCACACAACCAATGTGTACAGCACACACTCCAAACAGTTCGGCTACTACACAATTTGGGGTTCACAATAAACCATACCAAATCGCATCTCCATCCCTCCTACATACATCAGTACCTAGGAGCCACAATCGATACCTCCAGGGCCCTTGCATACCCCAATCCTTCCAGGATAACAAGTATGCAAGCCCTCATCAACAAATTCCTACCTCAACACTACCTTCCAGCTCGAGTGTTTATGCAACTCGTAGGAATGATGGCCTCGTGCATCTTTATTGTCCCTCACGCACGACTTCAAATGCGGCCCCTGCAAGAATGCTTAGCACGTCAGTGGAACCAAGCTCAGGGCCAGCTTACAGATCTGGTGTTGGTAGACAGCCGCACTCATCGCTCTCTGCAATGGTGGAACATACAAAACATTTCCAAAGGGCGGCCGTTCCTAGAGCCAGTTCCACAAATAGTGCTCACAACAGACGCATCTCTCACCGGGTGGGGAGCTCACCTCCTTACCCACACAACGCAGGGCAGCTGGACCAAGTCACAAAAACTGCTCCACATCAACCACCTAGAATTATTAGCAATATTTCTAGCGCTAAAGTCATTCCAACCGCATCTTACTCACAAGACTGTCTTAGTCAAAACAGACAACATGACAGCAATGTACTATGTACAAAAACAGGGGGGACACACTCTCTACAGCTGTCTCGCCTGGCGCAAGCCATATGGAGATGGGCCATTCCTCAAAACATTTACCTCCTTGCAGAACACCTTCCAGGAGTTCACAATCACATTGCGGATCTGTTAAGTCGACAGACACAACAGATTCACGAATGGGAACTGCATCCGCAAGTTCTACAACCTTTTTTCCAAATGTGGGGCCATCCACAAATAGACCTGTTCGCCACACAAGAAAACACAAAATGCCCAACCTTCGCCGCCAGGTTCCCACACCCGTCGTCCAAGGGCAATGCAATATGGATGAACTGGTCAGGCAGATTTGCATACGCTTTTCCGCCTCTCCCACTCATTCCCCTAGTAGTACGCAAACTCAGACAACAGTCTCTAACAATGATCCTAGTTGCTCCCACATGGGCAAGACAACCATGGTTCACAACACTTCTCGAACTCTCAGTAGTTCCACACCACAAACTGCACCTCTCTCCACACCTCTTAACTCAGAACCATGGAGAGATCAGACACCCCGATCCAGGTCAACTGAATCTGGCAATATGGCTCCTGAAGTCCTAGAGTTCGGTTACCTTAACCTTCCACCTGAGTGTATGCAGGTCATTAAAGAAGCCAGACGTCCCACTACCAGGGCTTGTTATGCAGCAAAATGGAAAAGGTTTGCTATTTATTGCAATAACAACAATATCAACCCACTAGATGCCTCCATACAAAACATTATCTGTTACTTGCTGCATCTGCAAACATGTAACCTAGCATACTCATCCATAAGATTACATCTTGCCGCTCTAGCCGCATACTTACAAAACAGACAGCATTTGTCACTGTTTCGAGTACCTGCAATTAAAGCCTTTATGGAAGGCCTTAAAAGAATCATTCCCCCTAGATTGCCACCCTCTCCAGCATGGAATCTAAATATTGTCCTCACCAGGCTCATGGGTCCCCCATTTGAACCTCTGCACAAATGTGAGTTACAATTTCTTACATGGAAAGTAGCCTTCCTAATTGCAATAACCTCTCTCAGAAGAGTGAGTGAGATTCAGGCTTTAACCATACAAGAACCTTTTTACAAATCCATCGTAATAAAGTAGTTCTCAGACCAAACCCCAAATTCCTACCTAAAGTAATTTCTGCTTTTCACCTTAACCAATCAATAGAGTTACCCGTCTTTTTCCAAGACCCAGACTCTGTAGCAGAAAGAGCTCTACACACACTAGATGTCAGAAGAGCCCTACTTTACTACATTGACAGGACCAAACCTTTCAGAAAGACAAAACAATTATTTGTAGCTTTCTCCCCACCACATAAAGGTAATCCCATCTCAAAGGCTGGCATTGCTAGATGGATAGTCAAATGCATTCAAATTTGCTACCAAAAGGCTAAACGCACCTTAATAATTCCCCTAGGGCACATTCCACACGTAAACTAGGGGCTTCTATGGCATTTTTAGGGAACATCCCCCTAAATGACATATGTAAGGCAGCAACATGGTCTACGCCACATACCTTTACCAAACACTACTGTGTTGATGTACACGCAAAGCAGCAAGCTGCTGTGGGCCAAGCTGTTCTTAAAACACTTTTTCAGACTACTGCAACTGATACAGGTGACCACCGCTAGGGGAGACACTGCTATACAGTCTATGCACAGTGTACGATCTGCAGCTCATATGCCTCGAACGGTAAATGCTACTTACCAGTATGCATCTGTTCTTGGCATGTAGAGCTGCAGAGTCGTACACGCCCACCCACCTCCCCGGAACCTGTATCTGTTCCAGTATAATCTTAATTAGATATATTCACATGGACATCTTTTTCTTCTTACTGACTCCATCTTTTCCCATCATGGCGAAAAACAATCTAACCATGGAGTCGATGCCCATGCGCACTATCGTCCAAAGGAGGAGTCACCTATCTCGTGACTACAAAAGACTCTTCCAAGACAACAACAAAGTGCAAGCATCCGAGCCCAACACCAGATGGCGATCTCATGCACAGTGTACGACTCTGCAGCTCTACATGCCAAGAACAGATGCATACTGGTAAGTAGCATTTACCTTTCTAATGTTGGGAGTCTTCACCTGAGCTAGAAGACATCCCCTTTGGTCTTTTCCTCTCTTTCTCCCATCTTGAGCTCCTCCAGCTGCTCCCATCTATAATCTTCCCAGTCCACTTTCTTACCACCAATATCAAATAAAAAATGTGATCAAGGTAATAATGACAGTGAAGTCTTTGATAATTATCCAGCATGAGGTACAAAGGCAATGGAGATGTCCCGGGATTACATGATGGACGGCCTGACTGATGCACCCTGCCATACTCCTTCAAATGAAAAACAGTGTCTTTCTGTGAATTTTCCTGGAGACTACTCCTCATAAAAATGTCCGCAAGCAGCAGAACAGATGTTTACAAAATCAGCCAATAGCTGGTAATTTAGTGAAGAGGGAGAAGCCTCTGTTCAACAACTCTGGTGTGCTCTGCACTGCCACACTTGGGTGCCATACCCTCACAGTCTAACATTTAACCAAGGTCATAAAGGGTTAGCTTATTCATGAGCAGATGAATGGCATCCCTCATCCCTGGTATTATGTGGGCATCAATGATATTTCTCTCCTTGAAACTTTGATAATTCATTGTATACTTCATCCTAAAAAGTTTGCATCATGGTGTGTCTCCATAGTGTTTGCGGGAAGATTCACAGTTATTTAATACATTCAAACTACATTTGTTCCCAGAACAAATGTAGATTTTGGCCTATGCCCCTTTAATATCAAATACGGTAAAAGCACCACAGTGTAGTTTCATGTGATCAGATTCCCAATGCAGTGAGTTATGACACATACATTACATTTTAATTAAAAACACAGCTCTAGGTCAAGATCAAACCATGGATTTCCTTGATGTAGCCTAGAGGTGTATGTTCAAGCACCCCAAAACATTAAAAGTAGTAGCAGGAATCGTCTGTGAACTCACTAAGGTGCAAGTAGCCAGGAAATCCTGTCAAAAGGTTTCTCTTTAAAGGCCCCTCTCTCATTAGTAAGTAGTGTTGCTACCCTGTGGAAGATGATCCTGTGACAGCAAGCATGAAGCAACGTGCAGCAACTCCAGAGTCAGTTGACTGAAGTTTGGCTTGAGTTCTTTAAAGGAGAAGAAGCAGCAGGGTAAGCGATGACCTCTCGGGGCCTACAGTCAGAGAAAAAACAAGTTGCCTTGGTGCTGAGACCCACGGTAGAGCCAATGACTCGTTTACATTGCATTATAGGTAATCCTTAGATAGAGCCCTGTTGTGGCATCCATGAAAACAACCAATACAAACTTTAAAGTAGTTCAGGATCCTGCTGCTTGACAAGAACGGTCTACCTATTCATTGCATCAAGTTGAGTTCTGTCTCCACCACGACTGCCTTGAACTAGATGTTATCCCATAAAGTTAGGAGTGATGTCTCTGCCTTAAGATGTGGTTGGGGATGGGGTGAGAGGCAGAGCCGGAATGTGCAACTTGGGATAATATTTTTATTAATAATTTGTTTGCTGTCGTACAACACATTTTGCATCAGTCACTTGGTGTCATCTCTTCTTTCTTTGCAGAAACGCATCCAATTCCCAGTCATCTTTATATCCACGACGACTTTTAGTAACCCGATCAGGAAGGAAAATAAAAGGAAGAGGACCAAGGGTAAGAGCAAACAGATGTTTTGAAAAGTGAGCTTGTTATTAGCTATTTTTTTTATCAATCCACTACTTGCTTAACCTGTGTTGACTGGATCCAGCCGTTGTTGGTGGTCAGTTTGAAACCCAAAGGTAAATTTGTTTTATTTTATTTTTCATTTTTATATAAAGCTCTGATTTCCCAAACACCCAAGTGCCTCAAGTATCCGGTCAGCAATTGTTGGATTTGTGGACGTGCAAGAACCATGTGTGGTGGTGTTAGTGGCTCTCCCCTTTGACTTTTTAAAGGAAGTCACTCCCTAAAGATTGTATTATTTCGATTGCGAACCAGTAAATCCCTTACTGTGCCTCAGTTGGCTCTTCCTTTTGACCAAGTGCAGTGGTTAACAATTTTTAAAACTGATTATTCAGTCTCATCTGCCAAGGGATGATCCTATGGCTCAATGATTGGTCTTAGTGACACCCTGCGAGAGAGCCAATTTGAAACGAAACCCTCCCGCTGTCTAAAGCCATCTCTGCTGTGACTGCAACCTCTTCCATGAACTCCCAATATGTGAAGGTAAAAGTCTGTTGGGTAGCTAGAGCACTGTGACCACCAGACTGCGGAAGGATGCTATGAAAGTAGAGCCTCTCCAGAAAAGTCCCTTGGTATGGAAAGATAGAATTGTGCCTGGAGTTGTAAGTAGGTCGGACCAAAATGTATGAAACCAATCTGTTAATTCGTCACGATCCATAGCAACAGTTACACAGCTGAATGCCTGCAACCAATGGCTGGCAGCGATTGAGGAGGGTTGCAATTCTACACAGCTTTTGTGCCTACAACCCGGGGGCTGGCAGTGTTAAAAGGATCATGTTATTTGAGATGGAAAAAAAAAAATTCAGAGGAACAACGGAACCGCCCCTTAGAGAAAAGGAGAGCGAGAAAAAGAAAAAACCCCTTCCCCCTCCCACCCTTTCCTGCACCTATTGCGCTTTACTCTAGGCTTTGTATGCAGTGGAGTTCGACTAGGGCATCTATAGTTCTGCGGGCTCCAGTGTTACCTCTGGCCTAGCCCCTTCCTCGGCCTCTGGGAGGAGATGCAAAATCTGGAAGTATTTGGGATACGTGACCTCTCGTAGTTCCTTCGTGAGAATCTGGAGAAAGGGGGCCCAGAGCTCGGCATAGGTTTCCAGCTTATTCTCTACTGCCAAGAACATGCGTTCCATCGCTAATATAAGGCATAGTCTGTGTAGCCGTGCTGTGTGGTCTGGAACATTAGAAGAACTCCATTGGGCTAGGATAACCTGGCGTGCCGCTCGGACCAAAATTTAGATGTAAATTGTGTGCCTCTCGCCTCCTCCCTCATGTGTCATGATGAAGTAATCTGTGTGATCTGATATTTCTTTCAATAACAGTAGCTAAATCTGTGGCAGAGGGTAATGGACTATAACATGCCCCTTCTTGGTAAACGAGTCTATGACTATTAGTGTAGCTGTCTGAGGTCAATAAATCAAAAATAAAATCAATGGAAAGCATGGACCGGGGTTGATGTGGTGTAATTAAAGGGTGCAATAGGGCTTAAAACATGGAGTTTGAACTTGCAGGCATAATCTACGAGACTGTATTTACTGCCTTACATGTTGATGTAAATGGGGCACCAAAAGGACCCGAAATATAAGTACTGTGTACGACAGATACATGGATGATCTGCTTTGGAGGTATCCTGGCCCCAACTCAATACTGAAATTAAATTAAATGAAATGAAATAATTTTATAGAGCACGCAATATCCGAAGGTGTCTTAGCGCTAGACGGAGAAAAACCTGGAGAAACTTCTGCCCGAACAAAGACAGATCTAAGGGGAGCAATTGATCTATTGAGTAAATAGCCAGGTCTTCAAATGCTTCCTAAATTTCAGCAATGTAGCCTGATAACGTAGAGCAAGCAGCAAAGTGTTCCAGAGTGTCCCTCCACAATAGGAAAACATTCTTCCACCCCATTTTGCTTTGTTTACTCTCTGGACCTTGACCTTTCAAGCCGAGCTCGACCCGACGTTCCTACTGGGGGTATACCAGAAAAACTGTTCCTGGAAGTATTTAGGGCCGGGCCGGTAGAGGGCCTTATGAACTATGCACAAGGCCTTAAAGGAAATCCTTTTTTCCACCGGAAGCCAGTGTAGACCGTGCATTAGTTGAGATATCGGTGCAAACTTGGGAACTTTCAGCAGCACTCTTGCTGCCACCCTCTGCAACGACTGCAGTTTCCTTATTAGATGTTTATGGGTACCTAGATATAGGGCATTGCAGTAATCCGTCTTCGAAAAAATGAGAGCTGTCAGCACTGTCTTTTGTAGATCAAAAGGAATAAACGGGAGGATTTTTTTTTTTTTTTTTTAGAACTTTCAGCATTAAAAAACCCAATGAAGTAACAGCATTGATTTGTTCTAAAAAAACATAACTTGGTGTCAAAGATGACTCCCAGATTCCTTGCTTTCTGAGCTGGCCTCAGTAGCGCACCTAGGTCCGAAGGCCACCATGATGCATCCCAAAAGGTGGTCTAATTTCCAAACAGCATTACCTCATTTTTTCTGAATTCAGCTTAAGACAGTTTCTCTGCACCCAGCTGGCAATACTTGTATTTGCAATAAAGAGATCGGTATGCAATGTCTGTTTTTCTTCCACAAAAATCCTTTCTTCTTCTGTCTGTAGTTAGGTTCTTTTTTGTATCCTGTTTTAAGCAGCTAGTTTCTGTTGTACCTTAGCAGCTTGAGTAATAAAGGGATTTATGATTGTATACAGAGTACCTGCCAATGGAAGAATACAGTGTGCTGGAAATTTTGGTTCTCCTACTCTCACGTACTTGGAAAGAGTGTCTGTAGTTCCATGTAGTTTGCTGGGCCAATAATAGGTACCGAAATAGAACCAAGATGAGCACAGCATCCATTGTGCTTGTCTGTGGGTTTTGCCAAACATTGATGGCAAGAAGGCTAGATCTTTATGATCAGTTCACCTTCAAGCTAATCACACCAGTGTGCAAAGGCATTTTTGATGGCCATAAGTTTTCAGACATACATGGTATAATGTTCATTCGTATGCTGAATGTTTTGAAGTAATAAACAACTGGATGACTTGACCGGGTGACATTGAAAGTATGGCTCTGATAGCTATAAGGAAAAATATGTTTCTACAGTAAACAGTAATGTGACAGCTGGCGGTCTGGAAATTGGTGCTAATGTCAATGCAGGCATTGATAATGACCATGGTACACGATATGCAGGACGTAACGAAGTGTATAAAGACAAAGGTGTCCTTATGGAGGGAAACCTGAAGGCTCTCTTGACTCGTGTAGTCCAAACAGAGCATGCAGTGGGGCACCTAGACGCCAGAGCTGCTGAAGTAGAGAATGAACAAAGATCCCAGAGGTCCACTGTCGGAGGTCCCTGCAGTCCCCAGGCATTTGAATTTCCATTTGAACTGAAAATATGAAAGCCATGGTCCCTGTATCTTCTGGAACTTACAGGGGCATCTCCTACGTTTGTAACCCACTTTTTCTGCACTGTGCATTGGTCCATACCTGTGCACGATTTGTCCTCCTTTGGATAGTGTGTTCTCCCCTATTTGCATTCTAAATCTCTCTTGACCATTGTATTTCTGCATTTCTGTGAGTAGACCACTGTAATGCAGTTCTGATCTTATTTTTATCCATACTCATACCTGGCACAGAAATTATGTGCCACAAGAAGGACACGTTGTTGGTCTCAAATTGACACTTCTCCAACTTAGCATATACATCATTTTAGTAAAGATAAGCCATTGACACGCGTAAAGGTGTCAAGATTCAAGTAGAATATTAGAATATTGGAAAAAATTAGAATGACTGCTTAATAAACCACAGCGTATTTATCTAGGATGTCTCTGAGAATATCATTAACCTAGGTGCTGGATGACTTCTGGAGTGCTGCCTAAAAAAGACATTAGAAAATATTCGAAATGTCTAAATTTAGTGTTGTAAGCTATCTTCCATTTATATCCTTTTTGTATTCCAACCAGGTTTTAAGTACCTCAAAGGACTAATTGGTGAACCAGTGGGAGGAACTGAACTGAATAAGAAGAGCATAGATAACTAGCCTGACCTTAATGGCATTGCACTTACATTAGTCGCTATACAAGGTCTGAAGTACCTATTTGGTTTGGATGCTAAAAAGATGAGCAATGCTCTCATGAATGTTTCTGAAGTTCTGCTTCTTCTTATTCAGTGCAATCATATATACCGTCATGTGGTTCTTCAGTTCCAAGTATGAGATCAGTAGGGCAGCAATTCTCTTTGGTGTCGTAGAAAATCAGTCCTTTTATACTCAAGATGTCTGCAAATACCTGATACTTCTGAAGCAGTGACTCTTGTCCCTTATCACCTGATTGTATTGCCACCACTGCAGTCTTGGACTCTTGGGTGAAACAATGGGACTGACAGTAAGCTACTATATATTGTATTTTGTGTTGTCTCGATTGAAGGGGTTATGTTTCCTTAGCCAGGTGGTTCCAGATCTCGGAAAAAACGAAAATGTCATAGATATCAAATGCAGCACTTTCAGCGTGGTCAACAAGTGAGACGATAAAGAAGGGCTCTGTTTCCTTTTAAATTAAAGAAATGCTGTCAGCTGCACAGATAGGTTCTGCATTTTTTTTAGGCATAGCTGTGTATTATTTGTCATAGAAAATTATGCACGTCTAAAAATTCCAGAAGCATTTTTCAGAGCAGAAACACAAAGTCCCTTGAGGTAATATCACTTATATGTCTATGGGCATAGTGGATAAGACCGCTTTTACGTTCAGTTTGCGCCCACTATTTGTATTTGTGTAGTAGCGTTTTTCCAGAAGCGAGGGCAATTCCATTATGTTATGTTACACTGACTTATAATTGCAAAAACAACAGTTGATGGACAGAATGCAGAACAATGTCATACATTCACCCCAGTACAGAGATCTGGGCCTAAATCCATCGTTTTTTTGCTCACCATGCCATTCCAGTTTGAACCCAGCCATATGCAAATCAGTCTTGACCCTGTGCCTCATGGGAACAGTCCAGCCCGAACTGCCAAGCCAGGTCCTCCCTGGACTGGAAACAAGCATCCTAGGACCGGTTTCGGGGTTTAACCCTTTTTCAGCCAGGATAGCTTGATTCCAGTGGCATGGCGAGCACGGGGCCCACGTCTGGGCATACCCGTCCCACTCGGGGTGACAAATGCAAAAACAACAGTTGATGGACAGAATGCAGAACACTTGCTCACTGTGCCACTGGATTCAAGCTAGCCTGGCTGAAGAAGGGTGACATACCCTGAAACCGGTCCCAGGATGCTTGTTTCCAGTCCAGGGAGGACCTGGCCTGGCAGTTCGGTCTGGACTGTTCCCATGGGACACAGGGTCAAGACTGATTTGCATATGGCTGGGTCCAAACTGGGGTGGAGTAGTGGGCAAAAGAACGATGGATTTAACCCAGATCTTTTGACGGGGGGAGAATGTTTGCATTGTCAGCATTCCGTCCATCATTTGTTTGCTGTAACACACTGACTTATAAAGCGTGAAGCTGCCCCAAAACGGAGCTTCCCGGTGCTCACCTACTACTCAAGGTGATGCATCACAGAGCCCACACAAAAAGACTTATGCTGCAAACAACCAGGTCTTCAGCTGCTTTCTAACACAAAAGTGGCTCTATTGCAAAAATGTAAAGGCAGGTTTTTCCATAATATCGAAGCCATCCCTCTAAAAGAGTGACCTCCCAGCCTGACCCTATTGGTGCGAGGTATCGAAACCAAATTCAAGTCAGCAGAGCGGATGGCTCTAATGGGTATATACAGCTGCACCAGGGATGCCAAGCTAGGTGCCCCCTGCTCGTTCATAATCAGATGCGCTAAGCGCAAGGCCTTAAACTGAATAAGTTTCTCTATCGGGAGCCAATGAAGTTTACAAAGCAGCTTTGAAAAAGTGCTGAATTTAGGCTTAAGAAAACGTATTCTGGCTGCTGCATTCTAAACAATCTGCAGCCTATTTTTTACATGCCTGGTGGCGACCAAGTACAAAATATTGCAATAGTCATAGACGCGAAATGTTTAAAGACGACTGTATATCAATTATTCGCGAACCTGAGGGTGGAAAAAGCCAATAATTGATTTGAGACTTCTAAGAGTTTCAAAATAAGTTCCCAACAGTGCTCAAACGACAGTGCATCGAGTCAGACAACTAAATTTTTAGGTCATGCCTAGGCAGCGCTTGCGCTGTCTCTTCAAGACTTTCTGTATTCAGGATAAGGGCATGAAACCCGCCCACTTTCCGCCCATCTTTTTAATTGCCTCCTGTCCCTGTCCTTTGTAAATTGTGGCTTTTCATTGGTCAGTAGGCTTAGTTGTCCTTCCTTAGTACCACCTTTTCTCTTCATGTAACATCCCATAAGGACACCCCCCCCTGTTACATGTGTTGTTACTGCTGTGGCAGGCAGGGCACTCTCTCCCTCAATGCATTTTTTTTTCCCATTTATCCAGCGTGGCACGCCTCGGTCAGCATAATGGTGGCTACGCTTTTCTTTTCTTATTTGCTGGCCGAACGCAGCCGCATGACTTTCTTTTTCTGTTTAAGTACTTTTTTTTTTTTTTAACATGGCTGCAGCCATGCTTTAGCTTTGAACATCTCAAGCTAAAGCGCGGGTGCCGCGATTCCTTTATAAGTAAACAAATAGAATTGTTTTGTTTTTTTTTCTTTTCTATTTGTTTACTTTTGAAGCAATCGCGGCGCCCGCGCTTTAGGTTAAAATGTTCAAAGCTAAAGAGCGGGTGCCTCCATAGTAACAAAAGTAAATAAATAGAAAAAAAGGCTGCGGCCACACGCTTTTTTTTTCTATTTGCTTACTTTTGTTACAATCCGGCACCCGCAGTTTACGATGTTGAAAGCTAAAGCACAGGTGCCACTAAGGTCTCGCATTTGCGAGAGTTTGAGCTATTGGCATTGTAAATGACAATGCCTTCTTTTTATGTGTTTAGATAACCTGCAAGCTGCGTTTATGCACTGTTTGCAGGTTTTGTAAGCACATAAATAAAAGGTATTATGATTTACAATGGCAATAGCTCAAACTCACGCAAATGCAAGACCTATTGCATTGCAAATGCTTGTTTACAATAGATTTGGGCTTGGGAGGGGACCCTAACCTCCTCGGCCTCCAGTGATCTCCCCAAACCTGAGAATTCTTACCTAACGAGAGAATTTCTGCTTCTGTTTTGTTGTTATCAAACTTAAGGCAATTGGGATGCATCCAATCCGCAATGGCGATCATACAGTTTAGAAAATTGACCACGCCCTCCGTAAACCCCACCGACATAGAGACGATAAGCTGAGTATCATCTGCGTATGATACCAAAGAATTTCACCACATCAGCTAGCGACCTAATGTAGATATTAAAGAGGGTGGAACTTAAGACCGAGCCATGCGGGACACCATGTTCTAGATTTCTCTTTGAAGATGAAAAGGGGGGAGGGGGGATATCACTTAAAGGAATCAATGTCTTTAAAAAGAGGATGCCCAAGCCTTGCCCCGAACCCCAATCTCATGGAGTCGCCGTAACAGCACCTCTTTCAACACCATATCAAAAGCTGCTCTTAAATCTACAATAAGTGCAGTCAAGCCACCTTCATCCGCGGCTAGATGCAAAGCCTTAGTCACCATAAGAAGAAGAGCGGATTCCATACTGTAGGAGGTTACAAACCCATTCTTCAAGGAGTCTAGCACTTGGTTCTTCTCTAGAAATGCTGTCAGAAGATTATTCACATGTTTCTCCACTACCTTTGCCAAGAACAGTAGCCGAAATCGGTCAATAGTCTTCCGGCGGGGCTTGGTCAATCGAGGGTTTTCTCAAAAACTTTGGCGTGTTTCCACGAAGTGGGCACCACCGCAGTGGACATAGATAGATTGACTAAACCTAAAAATATAGGGGTAAAGAGCTCCTGCATTTTCAATATAAGTTCATGTTTAATCGGTTCATCAGGAGAACCCGACTTAACTTTACTCATCAAGGTGATGAGAGAGACATTGTCCAGCAGGTACCAGTCTCTCAGCTCATCCTCCTTCCGCATGCTGCCCATCCTTAATTCAGTCATCCACCTCAGTACTACAAGTGTCAGCTGAAAAATGTAAATACATATTATTGACCTTTTTAAAGAAATAGTCCCCAAGCTTATCACATTTCTTGTTGGATGCCTCAGCCAAACATGGGTTATCTGGCAGTTTAATCAAGCTGTGGACTATGATATAAATTTATTTTGAGGAACTTCTACTTTTTTTTGTGTCAGCAAAGAAAACAGCGCAGCCCTTTTTAACCAATTTGTGATAGACTTTGATGGCTCTCACATACGTTATTCTTAGCCAAGGCGTCCTATGATTTCCTCCAGGTGTGTTCAAGCACTTTACAGTGCTTTTTTTTCGACAATCAGTTTTTCATACCGGAGCGCACATGTATAAAAGCATCCAAAGCTGTGGTTAACCAAGCTTTGGTCTTCAAAACTGCTGTGTTATAGAAGGTCGAAGAGCTCTGGAATACATGCATAAAATATCTTTGCACCATCTTTCTTTTTCAGTAGTGATTACATTTCTTCGTACACTCGCATTCTGTAAAAAGTCTTTTGTTCTATCCATGGTATTTTGGTTTTCTGCTGCAGCATAGGTTGGACTGTGATTTTCAAATCAACTTGATTTTTCCCATGACCTTGCTGTTGGTCAGTCTGGAGCACTAGATCATTCAGCCCAAAGCATCTATGCTAGATGAAGCCACAGGTACCATAGCATTCAAAGACATTTGGAAGAAGCAGTTGACCGCTTTGTAGAAGGTTAACTCGATCAAGAAAAATTGCTCATTTGACCTTTGCTAATTTTATGTTGGTTTGTAAAGCCTCAATCACTTGTGTTAAAGAGGAGGAAAGGGGGGGCGAGGCCTGGAGCCGAAGATGGTGGACGCGTGAGCTCGGAGCTCCGCGCCGGCCCAGCATTTATCGGCACAAAACCTAGGCACCCGGGACGTGGGCGTGTGCAGAAAAGTACCCTGGGGTTGCCGGAGCTAGTAGGCAGACTTTGGCCGGCTCGCTGATCCTTGGACGATCGGCGGGGTAGCGAAACGCCGCAACCTAGCTGAGCCGCCGAGCCCGCAAGATGGCGTACCTGGCGTGAGCGGCCTGCGAGGAGTGCTCGGGAGGAATCCGGGGCCTGTCCTTGGTCTGGGCAGCCTCTGCCAGCTGACTTGGTGGCCCGCCGGAGTGAGCGACTGGGGAGGAATCCCTCTGTGGCGTGTCGTCACGCAGAGGTGACCGTCCCGAGGTGAGGAGCTTGGCATGGTGAGGGATCAGGGCCCGAGACTGACAGCCTGGTTACGGCGCCCCTGGAGGTGAGGCAGCCACTCTGCACAGATCCGATTGCGCACCAGGGGGACCAGATCCCGCCGGTTTCCCCTCTCAATAGCCCTGGCATCGCCCGGTGTTGGGGCTGAACGAGGCTGAGCTTCCAGAGGGGCGGGGCGGAGCCTCTGTAGGCCAGGACGGCCTGGAAGCTCACCGGCACGGACCCTTACGGCCTGACTGGGTCGGTCGGCTTGAGACTTGGTGGACCCTACAGCGGAGAACAGCAACAGAGCGAGGTTGCGCACCCTGGACCCTGGTGAAGGTGAACGGAGGTGGGCTATAAAGCACCAGGTGAGGGGGGCCTGTCCCTTGGGATCGGACTATGACACGCAAGTGAGGTGGCCCTAACAGCTCGGCGTTGCGCTGTCCACATGCCTGTAGGAAATACAGCGGCCCGTGTCTGGGGAGAGGGCTGAGCTCTGCCGAGGAGCAGGGAAGGTCCCGAGTGCCACAGGCCTGAATTGTGGTGTGGCCTGCTGTGAAGAGTCAAGTTGGGGCACTAGCTGTTAAATAGCACTCCCACCTCCCCCCCCGAGAGTGGCTCGCCGGCTGCACAGGCTCCCTGGCATCATGGGTAAGCCCAGGGGTCGGCAGGCTGGGGCCCCACACGACCAAGAAGATAGTGCCCAGGAGCAGTCTGTTTCAGAGGACCCAGTGCAACAGCAGCTGAGCAAAATTCTGGAGCCATAGCGGATACGAAGGCACCTCTACATCAAGACATCAGCATCACAGAATTAGCATCAGCCCAAAAGGCCCTAGAGCAACAGTTGGGGGCCCTCACAGATAGAGTGGGTGTGCTGGAGCGGAGGGCCGAGGACGCAGAAGGGCGTAATAGGAGGAACAATGTTAGAGTCCTGGGCCTGCCAGAAGGGGTTGAAGGCAGTGACATGGTGGCGTTCCTGGAGCAGTGGCTAAGAAGTGTGGTAGCACCCGAGGGCCTGTCAACCTTTTATACTCTTGAGAGGGCCCACAGAGTGCCGGCTAGACCACCAGCGCCTGGAAGACCTCCGAGGCCAGTGGTGGCCCGGTTGCTCCACTTCCGGAACAGGGATGTGCTCCTGCAGAAGGCACGTGCGGAAGGCCCATACGCTATGGATAATAGTAAAATTTCCCTCTTCCCGGACTATACACTGGAAGTGCAGAGGAAGCGTTCCTCGTTCCTGGAAGTTAAGAAGGCATTACGAGAGGAAGGTCTCCAGTATTCGTTGATGTTCCCGGCCCGGTTGCGCATCATTTTAGATGGGAACACTTTTATTGTGATAATACGAAAGACGCCTGGGATTGGATTGAGGCTTACAGAATGGGGTCCCCGCAACCCAAGGGCTCTGGGCCCGCAATGAGGAAAACCACGTATCTTGGGAAGCGCTCCAGAAGACGATCTCGCAGAGGCGTCACCAAGAAACCGACCTCATCTCAAACAGATTGGGAGAGGGCTGAAGCCCTGCAGACTGTGGCGGCACTCATGCAGGGAAGGGGTCCCACCTCGGAAGCAGAGGTTTGCTCCTCGAGGGACACTGAGGAAAACGAGTCGGATACTTCTCGTAGTGGCAGTGTGAAGCTGTGGGTGGTGACACCGAAGACGGCTGATGAAATTATTTGAGGCTACCTGAACACTGTGGAGATCCTGGAGCCCAGCATCGTGCTGAACTATAAAGCAACTGTCCCAGGTCCCGAGCTGATCTATTCCTCAAGGGGCCGGCGCGCCTTGGACGGTTTGTGCACCCTGAACTATAACCATATCCGGTTATTCCCCCCCCCCCCCCTCCCTCCCACTAAGAGCCTTATTAGGTTGGGGCCTCATCAACTCTTGAATGTTTCACATGCTGTTTGGGCGGCTAACCGTTGTCAGGTTGCCCTGGGCTTGGGGAGTTGACCAACATGGAGGTCCATTTGTTAAAGTTTTTTATTCCAATGTTTGCAGGGGAGGGCGGTGGTGCATGAAAATGGGCGTGGGGAGGGGTTCCCCTTGTGGGTGGGTTCCATCTAGATGGCAGATACGAGTAACGCTGTATGGTTCCTAACATGGAACATCTGAGGGATGGGATCTATTGCCAAACGCCACAACATTTACTCATATCTGTGGCGCCGGGACGTACACATTGCGTTCCTCCAGGAGACACACTTGAACAGGGAAGAGGCCGGGAAGCTGAAGAGGCGATGGAGAGGTCAGATCTTCGCGACCACCTCCTCAGCCTTTGCCAGGGGATTGTTGATCTGGGTGAAACCTGGGGTCCCCTTTGCCCTTGAACATACGTGGCTAGATGAGGAGGGAAGGTATGCCCTGATCACGGGGAGACTGGCGGGGCAGGAGGTGACATTAGGCAATATATATGCACCTAACCAAGACCAGGTCGGCTTTTTGGAGTCCTTCTCCGCCTTAATGGCCAACCACTTACAGGGCCACATAATCCTGGGGGGTGACTTTAATTGTGTCGCAGATGTTGCTGCTGACTGTTTACACCCTCCACTGCTGGGGACCCAGCCGCATTGCACGGATTTGGGTTTCCGTACTTGGATATCCCACTGGGGCCTTGAAGACACTTGGAGACTGCAACATAGCAGGGACAGGGAGTACTCCTTCTTTTCACCAGTTCACCAAGTGCTTAGTAGGCTTGATATGTTCCTTTGCACCCCGGCCTTTAACGGCTCCATCTCCCACACTGAATACCTGGGGCGCACACTGTCGGATCATTGTCCCTTGATAATGACGTACCAACCCCTGGGGATGCGCCCCCGATCCCCACATGGAAATTGAATCCGTCCTTATTAACACCGCATCCTCACCTCAAGTGGAGTGGGAGGCATTCAAAGTGGTCGTGAGAGGCCACTGCATTGGACAGGCAAGTGGAGTCTATAGGGAGCTCCGCCAGGAACTCCTAGACCTGGAGGGGAGTATCCGCAGGCTAGACAATATCCAGAGCACTAACGATGCCACCCGTGTGACGTTACAAGAAACCCGCGCAAAGTATAACGACGCGCTAGGCAGGCTGAGATGCTACAATTATAAGGATTACCCAGATGCATTCAACGACTCATTTTTAACATATTATGAGCGACTGTATGCGGCTCCGGCCGCGGCCCCCCTACCCGACATACAAAGCTTTTTAGCCCCTCTGCTGCTCCGTACTCTGGAGTCTGAGGCACAGGAGGAGTTGGCAGACCCGATAAATCTGCAGGAAGTCAAGGCAGCTATTGCCGGGGCCCGATAGCCTCCCAACGGGATTCTATCAGTGCTTTGCCGACATATTGGCACCACATCTTGTCACGCTATATGCGGAGGCGTATGAAAGTGGGAGGCTGCCCAGTTCCACCCGGGCGGCACTAGTAATCCCTCGCCCAAAGACCAAGATGCCAGATGCTGGAGTGAAAGATTATAGACCTCTCTCCATGCTTAAATTGGATTTTAAGATCCTGACTAAGGTGTTAGCAGGTAGGCTACTCCCACATATGAAGTCCCTGATCCACCCGGACCAAAATGGTTTTATCCCCTCTCGCAGCACTTCTTATAATCTTCTCAGGCTCTACTCAGTACTCTACCATGCGGATGCTCCGGCCCAATGTCAGGCAGCTGTCCTATCCGTGGACCTAGAAAAAGCCTTCAACACGGTGGGTTGGGAATACCTATTCGAGGTGATGCAACATATGGGCCTGGGGGATGACTGGGTGCGGTGGGTGCGGCTCCTGTATGCTTCGCTCACCGCGAGGGTTAAAACAGGCAGTCATTTCCAGGCAATATAGGATATTTCGGGGGTCCCAGCAAGGGTGTCCCCTCTCTCCACTCCTTTTTGCCCTGGCAATTGAGCCCCTGGCGGAGAGGATCCACCTGGAGGGGATGGAATAGGGTTGTCAGTGGGTGGACAGCAACACCAAGTCTCTCTGTATGTGGACGACTTGCTGCTCTATCTGATGGAGGCAGTCCGGGGAACTTCCACGGCTATGCACATCCTGGACGATTTTGCGCTGCTCTCGGGCCTTCAGGTCAATAAATCTAAGACGTATCTGTTCCCTGTTGCTGGGCCGCTGTCTAGACCAGAGGCACTACCGGCTGACATACTCTGGGCTCAACGCACCTTTAAATATCTGGGCATTCACATTTTCCATGCGTTAGACGACTTGAAAGAAGGGAACCTGGGTAGGGCGCTGCGCTCACTTCGTTCCTGTGTACATTTTTGGTGCATATTGCAATTGGCCATCATGGCCCGGATTACCCTGTCTAAAATGGTCATGTTGCCTCGACTGTTATATTTTCTTGTTAATCTCCCTGTTCTGATGCTGAGCAGCTGGTTCCGCCCCCTGAATGCCCTCTTGAGGAACCTGGTGTGGGGAGGTGGACGCCCGAGGGTGTCCATGAAAACACTACAACGCCCTATGCTGGAGGGGGGACTAGGGGTGCCGAACTTTGAATATTATATGCTGGCTGCCCAACTGCAATGGCTGGCGCAGTGGGTGGAGGGAGTAATCGATGAGGGCACATGCCTATCAGATCCGGCGTCTTGTCCTAAGCTCGTGACGGCGAAGCTTTTAATTCCGGCAACACCCACTCCTAACTGCTCATTATTGCAACGCACGGCCTTCCAGACCTGGAGAAGGTGTCGGGGCAAGGGGCAACGGTCCACCGGGTATTCCCCCATGCTGCCCCTTGTGGGACTGCCGCATGGCGACCCCCAATCCATACACACGAGTGAACAATTGGTCCGCTGGTCGGAGGCCGGACTGGATAATGTGGGGGATTTCTACCTGGACAAAACACTGATCCAGCTGGTTGACAGCTGCGGGCTCCCCCCAGGCCAGTTTCTGCAGTATGAGGCGTTGACACGCACGTGTGCACAATTATGGGGCAGCGGGAGGGAAGAACCTGAAACGCACCCCGTACTACATGCCTTATTCACCCTTGGCACAGCAGGCCATTTAGTGAAATGGCTGTATGCCACGCTACTAGCAGCATCCGTTGGAACACTGAGTGGGCTACGGGCAAAATGGACAGAATCGGGGCAGAGACCTCACTGACGCTGAATGGTGCAAAATCTTGCAATATCCTAAAAAGATTTCCCGGAACACACGGTTAAAGTATATTCAGTTTAACTATACACATATGTCCTATGTGACGTCCCACAGACTTAATGTGACCTATGGGTGGGAGGTCCAACAGTGTCCTAGATGTACACAACGAGATGCCGATTTTAGCCACATGACCTGGGACTGTCACTGCTTACGTCCTTTCTGGGAGGCTGTGCTGGGTAAGATCAGAGATGCATTGGGAAGGGTATTGGCCCCCACGATACAAACCTGTTTGTTGGTTCTCTTTCCTAGGCCACCTAAACGTAACGTTGGGAACAGGCTGATAGACCTCGCGTAGGGACTTGCTAAGCGTAGAATAGCGAAGGAGTGGAAGTCTGTGAAGGGGTCACAATTTGCAACTTGGAATAGAGATGTCATTGCGAGGGCTGGGGCGGAGGGTAGAGTGTTGAGCTGGGAGGAAGCCAAAGGAGCGAGAAAGCACCTCAAAGCCGAACAGTGGATGGAGGGGCTGGCTGCGTGGGAATGACCAGAGGGTTCTAGTAGCGAGGACGGTGGGCAAGGATAGAGGCCCGATCCTGGTGGCGCGGCGGAGGATACTCCCCAGCAGTCGCCAGGAAACCCTGGGGTCTGGCACACATAGGGGAATAATATGGGAGGCAGTATATGTGGGTCCTGTTAGCCATGAAAATGTGAAATACCGGTTATAGGGGGCTCCTCCCGGACCCACCCCTGGGTTACACATGCTGTGACTTCCTTTAAGTAATCGTGTTCAGATCTGTCCACACCACTCCTCTGCACCAGTTAGTTCTCTTTTTTTTTTTTTACTTTTCTTCTATTTTTGTATTATATGGCTTGAATTAAGTTAATAGAGTAAGTATATATACAAACATGAGCAGGGTGCACATATGTAGGACTGATGTTGAGCGGCTGCCCACCTAAACGATGTGATATAAAAACAATAGTGGAGCAAATACTGGAGAATGTAGTTAAGGCACGAAGACGTATGTAACTTTGTTAGATTGTTGCTAATAGTTCATTGGGCATTGTGGAGGGTAATAGATAAGGCGAAATTCAATATTAAAGCACCAATAGCGGTCAGAACCACTTGTGGCGCCAAAGGATGCAAGTCTGTGATTAAATATTGTACGGTCCGTACGTCATCACTGTATTGTTTCTCTATCTTTTCTGTTTGTATCCTGTGTGAAGATTTATATAAAATGCCAATAAAAATATATTTAAAACAAAAAGAGGAGGAGGAAAGAGCCTCAGTGTGCATGATGTGTCCTGCCAAACTGTGACGACCAGCAATAAAAATAGGCTAAATGTCTAACTGCTATCAGGTGGAACAAGCTTTGGTGATGGGGTAACAAAATAAAGGCACAGGAAATTCAGATAGTGGGAATTAGCCACACTGGACGCACCAAACCTGTAACCGCAATGTGAGAGGTTACTACTGAGCTGTATTATTGCAGAATCAAGGCTTACCTGTATTTTAACAGGTATACATGATTACGTTCATTTGAAACTTGGGCTGCGGGTCCACGAGTTGGAAGGCAGTTTCAGAGCGGTGGAAGATAAATCTGAAAAATTGCAGAGAGATGTAAGAAGCAAATACTGTGACTCTAAATAGAGAACCCACAAAAGGTTAAGGTGCTCATGCAAAGCAAGGAAGCTGAGTGCAAACTAGGTGCTTGCAAAAAAAAAAAAAAAAAAATTGGAGTTTGCTGGGTAACATGCGGAAGCAAGTGGGCTCTACCAGCTATGACACTGAAACATACAGGTGCATTTACATGACACCCACACTCTTGGAATGGGATGATATCGCTAACCTGCATAACGATCCCCACCATTTTGTGTCTGACGCTGAATAACAAACCCTCACAGCGTCTGACACACTCTCTGCCCTGGATGCCACCTCTTTCATGAGCCCTGAATGTGTGAAGTTAAGAGTCTTTGTTGGGGATCCATAGTGCTACAAACCTCTGAAGCCGGAAATGGCATGTGTATGACCAGGAGCTTAACGCCTACCATCAGTTTCTTTGATCATCTTGCTTGGCAGCTGTGCTATGGTTGTTCAAGAAGTTGTAACTGCACTTACAGCCCATTTTCACTGTGGTTAGGAGGAGGAGGAATGGTTCTCAATAACCTATATGTAAACAGATGGCAATGTCAACCTATCTGAAGAAGGCTCAAGGGAATATCAAGTTGGTTGTGTACACCCTTTTCCACTTCTTGATCCTTAACAAGTCCTCTTAAGCCTTCTCACATTTAGGTCTTATTCGCTGGATAGCTAGCAAAATCAGGCATCTAAATATTAAAAAATTAACAACATAAAAGCTCATAATAGTGCGCCAAAACATTTAACAACAATATCAAAAGAAAGGGGGAAATCGATAAATGTATGCCTTCGATGGTATTTTAATATCCAGATTGTCTTTCACCATAACTTAAAACTTGTTTTAATAGTTCAAGTTTGTTATTCTCTCTTACCAAAAAATACTCTACTTGGTAAAATAGGATAGGAAGTGTTCAAAATCAGCTGCAGGTGCATCCATATCCAAAGGTAGTGTCAGTCCTCCTTTAGGCCC
Organism: Calotriton arnoldi; assembly: GCA_963921515.1. Taxonomy (NCBI): domain Eukaryota; kingdom Metazoa; phylum Chordata; class Amphibia; order Caudata; family Salamandridae; genus Calotriton; species Calotriton arnoldi. The sequence continues at coordinate 844,649 of CAWUFW010000070.1, forward strand.
TTCATTACGAGATATGTGGACTTAAAAACATCACAGCTAGAGCATTCATCCTTCTTTAGATCCTTTCTTAATTCTATGGATACCTCCACTTCAAGAAAAACATTTGTTTATACTAATTAGGCTCTCTCCGCTTTGCGGTGTTACACATTGTCATCAGCACCTTTAGTTCTTTTGGATTTGCCAGCATAACTAGCACCAGAAAGTGCTTGTCACAATATTTCAACTATTTTTTCCAAAGCTGTTTTCTTCAGTATTCCCTCTTTGTTTCCAGCTCTTCTTAAGTGTCTGCATTATTTTCTGTCTCCATTATTTTCTGTGACACTAATTGAGCTTGAATAAATTCCAGTATGCCTTTTTTTTAAATAATTTCATGGAGCCCCCTCACAATTTTGTTTGCTCTTACTTTAGTTCCCTTTTTCTCTGGTTCTGTAGCTGCAGTTTTAAACTTCCATGACCCAACTCTTTAAGTTTCTCTAACTGATTTTCTCTGCTGTTGCAAATTTTTCTACTTTATCAAGCTTTTTGAGGACTGTATGTAAAGTGGTCAACTTCTTTTCTTTCCCGTTTGGATTTTCCACTTGCTATACCCAAGGGCAAAGAGTAGCAGTCCCCTGAGGTAAGTTCAACATGTATAATCCTTTCAGCCTCTTGAGTCTTCAGTCCAGCTACCTTCCTTGTGAGGCTGGGCCATGATTGTGTCCTGATGGCCACTGCTGCAATGTTCATGGGTTCTCTACTAGTTTCCTGCATATCTCAGCTGTGAAGATACGATCTCTGAGCTATTCTGCTGGCCTTGAGAGGAGGCAGTATTCTCTGGACTGTAGGGTTCCTCCTTATAATCAGCCCATATGGGTAGCTTCCTAGAACCAGGTTAGTTTGTTAAACTGGATTTCAAATTATCACCCTGACCTCACACTAGCTACAAGACTGTTTTATCGGTTAGCTTACCATTAGATGAAGCTACTCAGACACTCTTCTCTTTACATCAATTGCGTTGCTCTAATTCTGCAGGTATAGGCATATTTGATTCCATCACAACTGAAGTGGGGACTGCTTTGGCTACCAGTGCTGCAACATATACAGTTTAAATTCTCTGTGTGGCATGTCATAACGCTTGGTGCTCTATCTCGAAGTTTGCTGAAAATAAAATAACTCCTCTCTGCCCCACTTGCACCTTGTAATCTCCTGAGCTCCACTTTAAAAATAAATGCAAAAGAAGGGTTCTACTCCGGAGTACCCTTGCTGGATGACCCAGATAGGGCCAGTTGGTTACTTCAGAAGTCATTTCCGACTCTGCTTCAGAAATACTTTCAGAAACACTGCTTGTTTAGAGTGCATCTCCAGCTCCACTCCAAGGCCTCCAAATTGTTTCTCCATCACAACACTTCTGAACCTCGCCTTGTGACTCCTAAGCCCGTAGAGTTCCGAATTTTCAACCTACTGCAATATACACGAGGGTTCATGTAGTCATTTGAAAAACATCTGTTCGAGGCATATGAGCTGCAGATCGTACACTGTGCATGAGATCGCCATCTGGTGTTGGGCTCGGATGCTTGCACTTTGTTGTTGTCTTGGAAGAGTCTTTTGTAGTCACGAGATAGGTGACTCCTCCTTTGGACGATAGTGCGCATGGGCATCGACTCCATGGTTAGATTGTTTTTTTCCGCCATCGGGTTCGGATGTACCTTGCTGCGCTCCGGATCCACATCGATCGGTTCCCCTCTCGACGCGCAGAAGAACCTCCTACCGTTCGACGGTATTGTTTTCGATCGCGATCCCCTCATCGCGTCTCCACTCCAACACTGTTTCGAGTCCGGTCGCCGACGTTGGTCCGTTGGGCGTGTCGGCGCCATCATCCAGCATATGGAAAGGACTCCATTTAAAAAATGCAGGTGTGGGGCTACATTCCACACACAGATCTCCACGAGATCTGTAATCTTTGCCTCTCTCCAGAACACGAGAGCCAACACTGCCAAGCCTGTGACTCCTTTCGGTCCAAAAAGACCATCCGTGATCGCCGGGCCCGACGACACGAAATGTCCAGGTCAGCCGCTCCCGCACCGGACGACATCTTTGACACAGGCTCCGACAACCCGGACACCGGAGATTTACAAATCGACACCTCCGGAGCCGAAGACTCAGGGTCCGACGACCAACTCATCACACCACACCAACGTACTGTGAGTACTCACGTCGATGCCCCTGCCCCCAAGAAACAAAAGGCTTCGGTCACACCTTCGCCTTCGGGCCTAGGTCTGCACCATCACAAAGCTTCAGGAGCCCCGCCTTCCGGCTCGACTCCCAAGCACCTAAAGCCTTCTGGCAGCTCGGGACCGAGCCAGCCACGTCCCGGAGCCGAAAAACACTCATCGGCACCGAAACACAAGACTAAGGTCTCGGCACCAACAGACCCTTCGGCGCCAAAGTCCAAGGTCCCAGACACCTCGACACCGAAGCATACCAAACCTTCGGAGTCGACAAAAAACCCTCGGTGTCGAAAACTTCACCAAAGGACACCAAACAACCTCGCAAGCCCAAACAACACTCGGAGCCGAAATCTTCGATGCCGACCAAACACGCCAGCTCAGAAGAACTCTTGGTTCCCATCGACCCAAAGCAGAAAACTCTGCACATTGACCCTATTACCGGACAGGTACAATCAGTAATACCTCACAAGAGGAAGATACAGGAACCAACCACACCTGAGCCACCTCATAAGAAGAAAGACTCTTCCACATCACCTATAAGGTCTTTCTCTCCACCTCCACAACACCTCAGCCCTCTACACTCCCCCGCCTCACTCTCCTCCACCTTGTTTTTCACCACAAGGGGATACAGACAGGGAGGATCATGATGATGACATGCAGTCACCTCACAACCTACACTGATGACGACCTTCACAGTATCCCACCACAAGACCCCTGGGACAGTTATGACCTCCCAGATATACCTGTCCCTGAACCATACCCATCAAAAGCCTCACCTCCAGATGATGCTATAGGGTTTTCACAGGTGATAAACAGGGCAGCACAATACCATGGTGTCAAGTTACACTCAGACCCCTGGAAGAAGACTTTTTACTAGAAACTTTTAGCCAGCCTCAAAAGTCTACCCATACTCTACCTATGCTTAAAGGCATTATTAAACATGCCCCTGAGGTCTTCAAAGACCCAGTTAGGGCTAGGGTTCTTAACCCAAGGATCGAGAAAAATATAAACCTGCCCCTTCTGACCCAGCTTATATTAAAGGCCAACTCCTCTAGACTCATTAGTAGTTGCTAATGCACGGAAAAGGGCAAACTCCCAGACTACTGGTGAGACACCACCACCAGACAAGGAGTCCAAATTACTCGACGCATCGGGAAAAGAGTTGCGTCTCAAGCAGCAAACATGTGGCGCATCGCCAATTCCCAAGCCTTACTGGCGAGATATGACAGAGCCCATTACGACGAGCTTGAAAAGCTCATTGAGCACCTTCCAGATCAGTATAAGACCAAGGCCAATGATCTAATACAAGAAGGCAAGATTGTCACAAACACCTCAATAAAGTGCGCCCTTGACGCAGCAGATACAGCAGCACGCACAATAAACTCAAGCGTTTTGCTGCGCAGACACGCATGGCTACGAATATCTGGCTTCAAGCAGGAGGTACAATCTACCATCCTCAATCAACCCTTAGACCAGGAACACCTGTTTGGGCCTAATGTGGACACTTCTCTAGAAAAAATGAAGAAGGACACAGACACAGCCAAAGCTATGGGAGCTCTACAAGCCACACCTAGCAGAGGTTCCTTTCTGTCGCTCCTTATATAGAGGCGGCTCCAAAACTACAGCCACAGACACCACCTCTGCTAACTACAAAAACACCACTCAAACCTCCTCTAATAGAGGTTACTCCAGAGGTAATTACAGAGGTAATAACAACAGGGGTAGAGGACGCGGGTTTAACACACGCACCTCCCCTACCACCAAACAGTGACTTCCCTCCGTTTCCCCCGATCATTCCACTCCCGTCGGGGAAGACTGTCAAAGTTCCTACCTGCGTGGAATTCCATCACCACCGACAGGTGGGTAATACAAATTATCCAGTATGGTTACTGCCTCGAACTCACTTCTACTCCCCCAACATACCACCCAGACAGCGTCCCATGTCCACGGAACATCTAACGCTCCTCAATCAAGAGGTTCTCTCTATGCTCCAAAAGCACGCAATAGAACCAGTCCCTCTACAACATCAGGGCACAGGGGTTTACTCACTATACTTTCTAATCCCCAAAAGGACGGTTCCCTCAGGCCCATACTGGACCTCAGACCCCTCAACTATTACATTCACTCAGATCATTTTCACATGATCACTCTTCAACAAATACTTCCACTACTCCAACAAGGCGACTTCCTTGCCACACTAGATCTCAAGGACGCCTATTTCCATATTCCCATTCACCCTGCGCACAGGAAATACCTAAGGTTCATAGTGGACGGACAACATTATCAGTTCAAAGTCCTCCCATTCGGGTGGCAACAGCACCAAGGGTTTTCACCAAGTGCCTAGCAGTAGTAGCTGCGCACTTACGAAGACAACACATTCACGTGTTTCCGTATCTAGACAACTGGCTAATAAAAGCCAAGTCACACAACCAATGTGTACAGCACACACTCCAAACAGTTCGAGCTACTACACAATTTGGGGTTCACAATAAACCATACCAAATCGCATCTCCATCCCTCCTACATACATCAGTACCTAGGAGCCACAATCGATACCTCCAGGGCCCTTGCATACCCCAATCCTTCCAGGATAACAAGTATGCAAGCCCTCATCAACAAATTCCTACCTCAACACTACCTTCCAGCTCGAGTGTTTATGCAACTCGTGAGGAATGATGGCCTCGTGCATCTTTATTGTCCCTCACGCACGACTTCAAATGCGGCCCCTGCAAGAATGCTTAGCACGTCAGTGGAACCAAGCTCAGGGCCAGCTTACAGATCTGGTGTTGGTAGACAGCCGCACTCATCGCTCTCTGCAATGGTGGAACATACAAAACATTTCCAAAGGGCGGCCGTTCCTAGAGCCAGTTCCACAAATAGTGCTCACAACAGACGCATCTCTCACCGGGTGGGGAGCTCACCTCCTTACCCACACAACGCAGGGCAGCTGGACCAAGTCACAAAAACTGCTCCACATCAACCACCTAGAATTATTAGCAATATTTCTAGCGCTAAAGTCATTCCAACCGCATCTTACTCACAAGACTGTCTTAGTCAAAACAGACAACATGACAGCAATGTACTATGTACAAAAACAGGGGGGACACACTCTCTACAGCTGTCTCGCCTGGCGCAAGCCATATGGAGATGGGCCATTCCTCAAAACATTTACCTCCTTGCAGAACACCTTCCAGGAGTTCACAATCACATTGCGGATCTGTTAAGTCGACAGACACAACAGATTCACGAATGGGAACTGCATCCGCAAGTTCTACAACCTTTTTCCAAATGTGGGGCCATCCACAAATAGACCTGTTCGCCACACAAGAAAACACAAAATGCCCAACCTTCGCCGCCAGGTTCCCACACCCGTCGTCCAAGGGCAATGCAATATGGATGAACTGGTCAGGCAGATTTGCATACGCTTTTCCGCCTCTCCCACTCATTCCCCTAGTAGTACGCAAACTCAGACAACAGTCTCTAACAATGATCCTAGTTGCTCCCACATGGGCAAGACAACCATGGTTCACAACACTTCTCGAACTCTCAGTAGTTCCACACCACAAACTGCACCTCTCTCCACACCTCTTAACTCAGAACCATGGAGAGATCAGACACCCCGATCCAGGTCAACTGAATCTGGCAATATGGCTCCTGAAGTCCTAGAGTTCGGTTACCTTAACCTTCCACCTGAGTGTATGCAGGTCATTAAAGAAGCCAGACGTCCCACTACCAGGGCTTGTTATGCAGCAAAATGGAAAAGGTTTGCTATTTATTGCAATAACAACAATATCAACCCACTAGATGCCTCCATACAAAACATTATCTGTTACTTGCTGCATCTGCAAACATGTAACCTAGCATACTCATCCATAAGATTACATCTTGCCGCTCTAGCCGCATACTTACAAAACAGACAGCATTTGTCACTGTTTCGAGTACCTGCAATTAAAGCCTTTATGGAAGGCCTTAAAAGAATCATTCCCCCTAGATTGCCACCCTCTCCAGCATGGAATCTAAATATTGTCCTCACCAGGCTCATGGGTCCCCCATTTGAACCTCTGCACAAATGTGAGTTACAATTTCTTACATGGAAAGTAGCCTTCCTAATTGCAATAACCTCTCTCAGAAGAGTGAGTGAGATTCAGGCTTTAACCATACAAGAACCTTTTACAAATCCATCGTAATAAAGTAGTTCTCAGACCAAACCCCAAATTCCTACCTAAAGTAATTTCTGCTTTTCACCTTAACCAATCAATAGAGTTACCCGTCTTTTTCCAAGACCCAGACTCTGTAGCAGAAAGAGCTCTACACACACTAGATGTCAGAAGAGCCCTACTTTACTACATTGACAGGACCAAACCTTTCAGAAAGACAAAACAATTATTTGTAGCTTTCTCCCCACCACATAAAGGTAATCCCATCTCAAAGGCTGGCATTGCTAGATGGATAGTCAAATGCATTCAAATTTGCTACCAAAAGGCTAAACGCACCTTAATAATTCCCCTAGGGCACATTCCACACGTAAACTAGGGGCTTCTATGGCATTTTTAGGGAACATCCCCCTAAATGACATATGTAAGGCAGCAACATGGTCTACGCCACATACCTTTACCAAACACTACTGTGTTGATGTACACGCAAAGCAGCAAGCTGCTGTGGGCCAAGCTGTTCTTAAAACACTTTTTCAGACTACTGCAACTGATACAGGTGACCACCGCTAGGGAGACACTGCTATACAGTCTATGCACAGTGTACGATCTGCAGCTCATATGCCTCGAACGGTAAATGCTACTTACCAGTATGCATCTGTTCTTGGCATGTAGAGCTGCAGAGTCGTACACGCCCACCCACCTCCCCGGAACCTGTATCTGTTCCAGTATAATCTTAATTAGATATATTCACATGGACATCTTTTTCTTCTTACTGACTCCATCTTTTCCCATCATGGCGAAAAACAATCTAACCATGGAGTCGATGCCCATGCGCACTATCGTCCAAAGGAGGAGTCACCTATCTCGTGACTACAAAAGACTCTTCCAAGACAACAACAAAGTGCAAGCATCCGAGCCCAACACCAGATGGCGATCTCATGCACAGTGTACGACTCTGCAGCTCTACATGCCAAGAACAGATGCATACTGGTAAGTAGCATTTACCTTTTTTAGTGGCCAGGACTTTTGGGGAGGAGAGTTGACTTCTAACCGGTTTTGTAAAAAGTGACTCTGTAGACTCAACTTCTGTTCACTCTGAATGTGTTTTGTGATTTCCATCTGAATCAGACCGTGTCCTTGTCTGACTGATTTTAGCAATGATGATCTCAGTGCAAAGAAGACCCTCTGCTTTTCCATTTATAGGATTGATGGTTCAATAGGACTAGTCATCTCTGGTTTGTTGTTTATGGCCAGGCCAGAATATGCCACTATCGAGTTGCCTGTCGTTAGCCATTGTACTACCTGTGTATACCAGAAAGCATCTAGCCTTGTGGCAGGGTGGCTGACCAATCAGTGCAAGAAAGAGTCACAACAGCTGCCTTCATCACCAGCAAACCATTGGCAGAAATTTGGTAAGTAGCCATGTTCAAATCCTCAATGCCAGAGGAGACATTCTAGTTGGACAGGTAGTTCTCAAGAACTTGTTGGATAAAGTTTTTCTTTTTTGACGAGTGTAGGAAGCTGGCTCGTTATATAGAGCACCAAAAAGTGGTACATTGTATAAAGAGCCCAGGCAAACCTCAAAGGAACTACAGAGGCACAAATGAGACCCCAAACGCTCACTTTTGTGGGAGTGCGGGCGAGCAGTTAGGTGTATCAGAGGGTAGTGCTAAGCATTTATTGCACACACAAAGGCAATTAGTGAGACCACACTTTCTAAAGATATCCGACACCAATTTATAAAAATAACACATACTTTTATATGAATTTAAATACTAAGATCATCGGGTAAGTACTTTTCGAGATAAGAATTTTTACAGTTTCTACAAATGGACACTTAGTTCAATTTCTGAATCTGTAATATTATCCTATTGAAGAAAGACATACACTGCATGCAGGTACTTCACAGCGACTTACGGGACCAATCTCCTGGACTTACAGTAAGATTGGGGCAAGGTCCAAGCAGCACCAACAGGTCACCTCGGGCAGCACTGAGGCAGCCAGGTGCCAAGGTGCTTTTCAGCGTCAGGTGGCCAATGTTAACCTATGGTGGAAAAACATGTACTGCATTTGAGCACTTAAGCGGAGTATAGGGCAAGGTCCAAGGCCACGCCAAGAGATCACCTCGGGAGGCTCTGGGCGTCTGGGTGCAAAGGTGTGTTACGGCATTGGGTGTCTCATTCACTTTAATGGGTAACGGTCCAGTTGCGAAGAGGCTGCAAGCTGGGACTAGGAGATCAGTCAGGCTGAACCAAGAAGGGGGCTCAGGTCTGAAAATGCTTGGGGACACCTTTGGTCCTCTTCTCCTCGGGCCAGGGCCGCCGGGTGCAGAGGTGTTCTGAGGCATCTGGGTTTTCGTCACCAGAGACACTCGCAGTATAGGGGGCCTGTACAAAGAGGCTGTAGGCGGCAGTGAGTCCACTGTGGGCAAACACAAGGTGGGCTTTGTCTCTGGAGAGTCGGGAGACCACGCTGGCACCGCTGGCCCACTTCAACTGGGGCTAGGGGGCACGGGTGCAGTGGTGTTTTCTGGTGTCGGGTTTGCAGTGGTCCTAAGTCCTCACAATTCTTTTGTAGTCCATCCAGGGTGCAGGGAAGCAGCTCCACTACTCCACACAAGTTCCTGGGTCTTTGTTGAAGGCAGGCAGTCCTTCCAGGCTTTTGGAGGCACAGCTGCTGCAGTACGAGATGATTTTAGCGCAATCTGGGAGGAACAGCAGACAGGCCAGCAGGCGCCAAGTCAGTTGCTTCTCCAAAGTCCTTGCTTCTCACAGCTCTTCAGTGTCCTCCTCCTTCTTAGGTTGGCAGGAATCTGATTTCATGGTGTCAAATCTCCCCTAAATACTAGATTTAAGGGAGTGTAGGGTATGAGCCAATGGGCTACTTACCCCTGGGGTCACTACGGCCACTCTATGACCACTTCCAGTGGGAAGTGGGCATAACCCTGTCCCAGAGTTCCTAATTCTGCCATCACCAAGATGGCAGACTTAAATTTCGTATCCCCATCAGGTAGCCCACCTTAGGGGTGAAACTAGCTTGGGGGTGGACTTGCCTCTCTGACTACGAATTTACCCATCTGTCCTGGCCCCAAATGGTCCCTGGTCAGGGGGATTGGCATCCCCTCGTCTGAGTGAAGCCAGATTTGCATACCAATGGCGGTGGGCTCTTTGAAGCCACCTGCCTTGGAATTATAATTTACCAGTGTTAGAAATGAGGTTTCTGGTTGGCTAAGGTACACACTTAAGCCAGGCAGAACCCACCACTCTAATCAGGGCAAGTAAGTTACACACCTAAGATAACCTGTGCTCACCCCCTGGTAGTTTGGCACAGAGCAGGCAGGCTTATCCCCAGAGGCAATGTGTAAAGCATTTGCGCAACACACTCACAATAAATACACCACAATAGAGACTCCACACAAGATTTAGAAAAATATATATAGTATAGTATATCGTGCAAAAAACATAGACCAGAATGACGTGAGCCATAAATACTGTGCATAATATGCAAATCTTGAGGTCATACTCGACATATGTGATAACATCAGAGAAATACTTCACTGTACTACATAAATTGCCAAATATCACTAGTAATGTACAACAAGCAACAATAAGCCTGTGTGGGCACAGAAACCCCTGTGCCCCTATTAGTGGGGTCACTGTAATCTTTGCAAGCACTGGGGCATTGATGATGTGGAGGCATAAAGCGGAGACCGCAGGAGCACTGCATGCCTACTACAAGTGTTATGGTAATTTGGGAGATCACTGGGAGAAGCACAGTGTAGCACATTGAAACCGCTTGGGTTCGTAGTAAGGGGACAAGTGGTCTTTCCCAAAGTATTGCAGGAATTCAAGGTAGCAGCGCTAGCACTTAAAGCCAGATGCATCAAGCATTTTTCTCCTCACAAACGGGCCGATTCGCAGAACCGGCCCATTTGCGATCGCAAAAAATGCTTTTGCGATGCATCAAACCCATTTTGCGATTCGCTATTTGGAAGGGGCGTGTTTAGGGCGTCCCTGCCAAATAGCAAAACCAACAGTATGCATGAATGTTTTGTGACCGTGAATGCGGTCGCAAAACATTCGCATATTACCACCTACTTCAAGTAGGTGGTAAGACATTCGCAATTGGGAAGGGGTCACCAAGGGACCCCTTCGTGAATGTTTGTAAAAGCATTTTTAAGAGCAGGCAATGGTCTCACGGAACACTGCCTGTTCTCAAAAAATGAAAAGAAAACTTATCATTTTTCTTTTTGTAAAGCATCTCGTTTTCCTTTAAGGAAAACGGGCTGCTTTACAAAAAAATGATTGCTTTAGTTAAAAGCAATCACAGACGGTGGTCTGCTGATCTCAGCAGGCCACCAGCCTTGTGATTTTTGCGATTTCTAGGGGATCGAAAATTGCGACCTACCTAATTAATATTCATGAGGTAGATCATTTGCGACCCCTTAGTAATCGCAGAAAGTGTACTGCACACTTTCATGCATGCCGTTTTGCGATTCCTTAATTGAAAATCGCAAAGATTTGCAATTAAGGAATCGCAAAACATGTTTTTGATGCATCTGGCCCTTAGAGTGGTGTCTGACAATAAAGCAACATGCCCTTAAAGTTAGCAGTGTTCAGGAAAACAAATTCCAGGCGCTCACTTTAAGGGTGATACGGTAAATTGTACTCTGGCCACCTCAGCTTCAGGAGGACACGAGAATGTCAGCAAAGTAATTTTCCCCCCAGCTGCCCTCAGTGTCGTAGGAGCAACGCTCGGACGACTCTTGTCTGTTTCATGTAACTTGGGAGGACCAAGTATATTTAAGAAAAAGGTGCTGGGCGATGCGAGACTGTTAGCGTACTTGTTGCTTATAGCGAAACAGTTAGCCCCGGTCTAGCAGTGCTGGCTAGTGTTCACTGGAGCTGCTTTGCACAAGAAACTCCCCAGCACCTTTTCCCGAAGGGAGCCAGTCGATCGCCCAGGCACTGGGGCCAGGTTTGAATGCGGCGCGGGACCGGGAAGTCAAATACAAAGACTGAAGCACGTTTTGGCTGCCAGACACATTACCCGCAAAGAAAGAGTGTGCCCCTCAAGTCAGGCACGGCCACACAAGGTTGGGAGCCTCCACTGGGCACACAGCTGTTGCACTCGGGCCGTGAGACAAGGTAAGCGTTTCCTAGTTGCTTGCTGAGACCCCGCTGTCCCTCCTACCTGTTGTGAACAGCTGGGCCATTGCGCTCACAAGTTTCCCTGGCACACTCCCTTGCTGGCCGACTCTCTTCGGAACTGCGGCGCCTCCTTAAACCAGGCACGGATCTCGCTGCGGGGCATAAGTTGAAGCACAAGCTGCTAACATTGATCTAGAAAGCAGCAAAATAGCGCTAACCACATACTTGCGGAGCTAAAGCGCTCTCTATGCACTAGTGACATGGATAGAGTGAAACTCCTAGTCCCAAGAGAGCACTGGGGAGGGTCACAAAGCAGTCAGCAGTAGGCAGGCAGACCAGCGCAACATCCCGTAGTCCTCCTGGCGATCTTACCTGGCAGCACTGCAATGCTTTGGCAGAACATAGTCAGGAAACAGCAGGGCAACAAGCAGAAAAGCAATCCAGTGAGTCCTGTAAGCCACTCTGCAAATAGCAAGCAGCAGGGCAACAACAGAAGAGCTGGCCAGTTGAGTCCTTTGTGCAGCGCAGCAATCCTTCTGACAGAGGTCCAGTCCCAGTTCCAAAAGTGCTCTAAAAGCATGGGGTCAGAGCCCCTGTCCTTGTACTCCAAATGTCTTTGATCTAGGGGGCACTTCAAAAGAAACCTTACAAGTGCACAACACTCCCTTTCAATCCCAGTCCTGGCTCCAGATGTACAGTAGGGGGTAAACGAGCCCTTTGTGTGCGGGCAGGACAAAGCCTATACAAATGTAGGTGCGCCCGCTCCCCTATCTCCCAGCCCAGGAAGACTATCAGTATGCAAATGGACGCAGATGCTTCTCTTGTCACACCCAGCCCATCCTGTTTTACGGCTGTCTGAAAAGTATGCACAAAGTGTAGCTGTCAACCAGGTCCAGACATGGATTGGAGTCAGGCTGCAAAGCACATAGTTATAAGCACAGAGAAATGCCCACTTTCTAAAAGTGGCATTTCTAAAATAGTAATAAAAAATCCACTTACATCCTTAAGCATGATTTATCACTACCATTCTAAACATACAAAACATGGCAGCACTACTCCTTTGAGATCAGGAATTACCACTTAAACATATATAAGGGAATTATCAATGCTAGACTATGAGAGGAGTAGGCCTCGTAGTAGAGAAAGACAAAATAGGGTGTTTGTCTCTAACAGGACATGTCACACAATAAAGGCACATGTCCTACCTTTTACTTACACAGCATCCTTCCCATAGGGCTACCTAGAGCTTACCTTAGGGGTGACTTGTATTTAGTAAAAGAGGAGGTTAAGGCTTGGCAAGTAGTTTTAAATGCCAAGTCAATGTGGCAGTAAACTGCGCACGCAGGCCTGAAACAGGTTTGAAAGGCTACTTCTGTAGGTGGCGCAATCTGCGCTGCTGGCCCACTTTTAGCATTTAATTTACAGGCCCTGGGTACATGGGATACCACTGTACAAGGGACTTGCAGATAAATTAAATATGCCAAACAGGTGTAAGTCAATCATACCATGTTTAAAAGGAGAGAGCACGTGCACTTTAGCACTGTTTAGCAGTGGTAAAGTGCCCAGAGTCCTAAAGCCAACAGAAAGAGGGTCAGAAAATAGGAGGAAGAAGGTAATAGGTTTCGAGATAACCCTGCAAAAAGGGCCAGGTCCAACAACCAGCCTTCCTGAAGGAGGTGTAAAACACCTCCCTCCAGAGCATGTATTGTTCATGACCTCCCAAGAGTGGTGACTCTCACCCCTAGGGGTCAGAAACTAGTCTGGTTTCAGTGCAGCCATCATGTAGCTGGGGAACACGTTTTTACCAATGCCCAGTACATACCTTAAGATGGCTTAGCTGCTCACTTTAAATATCCAGTAATTGAACTAGACATCACAGGGGCATATCTGCTCATGCAGATATGTCTTCACATAAAATATTATGTGTCCTGCCTTAGGGCTCAAAAGCCTGCTCTAGAGGTGATTTAAATATATTAGATGCAGTGAGTTTGGCATGGCACACAGAAGTGTGCTATGTCATGTTTTCACTCAGGTATTGCACCATGTCCCACAGCCTGCAATGGCAGTCTGTGTGGAATTGTGTGTGGGTATAGGATATGCTGCAGCCCTTTGGGGCCCTCTTTAGCACTCTTGCCCTAAGTACCTGGGGTACCATTAACTAAGGACTTACAGGGGTGCTAAAGTCCTTAGCCAGTTGTAGCACAATTAGACAACACCTTGTTTTGGGGAAGGAGCACTGGCACTGCGGTCTGGTTAGCAGGCCTCAGTGCACTGTCACAGTCGAAAATCAGCATCTAGTACCTAAAAAGGGGGCAAAATGTGGGGATAACTGCAACAGAAGCCCAGTTTCCTAAAACAAGCTATTTATTACAGAATGTGAATTTATAAGACCCAGTGCTAGAGCGCTAAAATTAATTTACATGTCAAAGTGGTTGCCATTATAGTTGGCTTAAATAAATTCATACGCTAACCTATCTAAGTGCGTGTAGAGGTGTTAGTTGCTAAAGTGGTGCCTATGGGTGGACCCCTGCTGGAGCAGAGGTGTGTGTGTGTTTTTGTTTGTTTGTTTGGTCAGCTGAATGCAGAAAATAGCCTAATTGCTTGACATGTGTTTATTACTTCGATTACCAGCTTTGAAATATAGGAAAAATATAAGTAGCATCTAAGTCCATAAAATACATCGATAAAGTGGATTGTTATTTGTGGTCGGTGGGCCCCCACCCCAAGGAGTGGTAACACTAACTTGTCATGGTGAACGCCAAAGTTCCTAACACCAGGACATCTTTCAGGGTAATCGTTGCCTCCTACAAATGGGTTAACATAACATAATTTGACCTGAGATCAACGCCCTGGTAGCTATGGCACAGAGCAGGCAGACTTAACTTGGGGCAATATCTACAGTATTTATGCAGAACCATAACAATAATAAAGTCAAAACACCAAACAATAAAAATCCCAAAACGAAGTAAAGTTTAATAAACAAAATGACACAAAACCGGCAAACAACCAATAAGGTGAAACTGAGATATGCATTTTTTAAGTTTTAAATAAAAATATTGCTAAAAAGTATTAAACACAAATGATCGTCTATGGAAACGGTAGATTGGACCTAGGTGTGATTTCAGGCCGACACGATGAGGCACAGGTCTGATACACTGAGTGGGTTCGCCCCGATCAATGCTTTTACCTTCTGATGTAGTCTTGTTTATGGAGATCAGAATCCTCCAGCAGGGCAAGCCTGCAGCTGTATCAGAGGAATGTGCATCAAAATCAGACACTTTTGCCACAAGGTCTCCCTGACAGCTTCGGAGATCTTAAAGTTCCAAACATTTTCTAAGTCCCATCTTTTCTGGACCAGCTCCTCTGGGTCACTTCTAAGGTTCTTAGAACCGCAGAGACGGTGCATAGGGAGCAAGGTCTCACTCCAGAATGTCCAGTCCCAGTTGAATTGGTAAAGGTCTCTTCATGAATGTTTTTTGCAGCTTGTTGTGTCCGGCTAGCCACACAGGCATTGAGCTATCAGACCCTTGGAGTCACACTTCCTTGTCCTGGGTTCAAGAGGGACCAGGTCAAGTCCTTCAGGGCTCCTCACAGATTACACACAGCAGGTCCAGTCCTCTTCTGATCTTACGCAGGTCTAGAAGGTGTTCTGAAGGGGCTTCCTTGTGGTGCTACATTTATGATTGGTGCTAGCCAGTAGGTGGGGGTGGCTCCTTGACACTAACTAGCCAATGAGGAAAAGGTTCCTGGGAGCTGCCTGCCCTACCCACTTTTTCGGCAGTTCCCAATTACCTTCGTGCGAACACTCCCACAGTGCCTCTTCACTCCTAAAATCCAAGCTAGAGAAACTCTTTCTCCCTTGTGCAAAACTCTTGTTTCCACCCAGAGATGTAGCCAGGAAAGTGAGCAGCCTCTCCCTTGTGTCCACTCCAAACCAGTTCTGGGGGTAACTTACTGCCCACTGGCTGTGATGCCAGCCTAGCTGGGTGGTGGTGGTTGGGATAAAGGGTTGCCTTCTCCAGGTCTCACCTTACATTTGCTTGTGAAAGGCAGGCTCTTTTCAAGTTAATGTAGTTCCTGGATCCACCCGAACTGGCCTTCTTGCAAGGGGAAGAAAAACACCTCCCCACACCAAGGTCATTGTCCCTGCTCTGGGAGCAGTTTTCCCACCATATTAAGGCCAAACACTGGCTGGGCAGCTGCTGGAGAGCTAATGCAAATTTGGAGCGTCTCCTAAATATTTATTAAATATATCACTTCAACAATGAATTGGGTGTTTAATAAATAATGAAAATTAGCCATTGAATGACCATTCTAGCAATTTCCTATAAAAATCTACCTATTAACTTTTAAAATTTGTACTTTGACTTTTTGTGGGATTCAGATCCAGCCCTGCCAGTGAAAATCATTTTTAAGGGCTAATCACAGGAGGAACATTCCAATTTATATTTTGCACATGTTCCACTTTCCACCTTGTGGTCAGCGAGGTGTACTTAGATGTGACATTAAGGTTTAAAAACAGTTTCCCGCCTGTAAAAATGGGTTATTATGACCGGTTTTACAGCAGCTTTTTAGGCTGCTGCAGTCAGGCTACACATGGTAGGCCTGAAGCCATGTTTTACAGGCCCACTTTGTGGATGGCAGAATAGGTGCTGCAGTCCACAGGTAGCATTTAACTTACAGGCCCTGGGTGCATTTTAAACACCATATACTAGGGACTAGCAAATTAAATATGTCAATCCGGTATAAGCTCATTTAACCATGTTTAGAGGGGGAGCACAGGCCGTTTAGCAGGAAGAACAGTGCACATAGTTCTAAGTCCAGAAAAAATAGGGTTCAGAAAAACATGAATAATCTAGAGCGACCATGCAGAAAAGACCGATTTCCTACAACGCCCATGCTGAAAAATTATATTCACTAGAAATATGTGATCTTTATAATGTAGCTTCTCTATACTCTGAAATGCATTATTTAAGCAGACATTATTGCAGAATAATTGTTGCTTCTGGAGAAGTAGGTGGTTTCAGTGACCTTGTTTCTTTTTACTTCTCAAGCGCTATCGGACACCTTCCAGATCCAGGTCACGAGACCGCTTCAGGCGAAGTGAAACTCCTCCACATTGGAGGCAAGAAATGCAGCGAGCTCAAAGGATGCGTGCTCCAAGTGGAGAGCGATGGATAAAGGGTGACAAGTAAGGAATTGCTGTCTGACAATTTTGATTTTAGTCTGTTACTTGGAACACGTGTCTTTAGGCATGCAACACTTTTTTGTATTATCTTTGTTCCTTTTTTATTCTAATGTCATTGGGTACCTGTCTATCACCAGGCTCATTCAGTGTCCTGGCTGCTGCTCAGGGTACCCCCATATCTCTTGCTTAACAAAGGTTAAACGCCTTATGATTACTTTTACGTTCCATGTCCTTCTCTTGTCCTTTTCGCCTCATTCATGAGAACTGATGTCTCTTGGACAGCTTTTGTGGTTCTGGAGCATGACAATCATATTCACCTCTTGTTCCAATCAGCTCACCTGGCTTCTTGTGTGGATGCCTTTTTCTACCTATGCCAATGGAACTATAACTTTTGCTTCAGCTTCCTTCCAGTAGAAATTGGAGTGGGGGCATGTATACTACCTTGGAAACCACATATGAGCCCCATACTTCCCATTGCATACTTGAAAATAACTACTCGAGTAGTCTTGATACACTGGCTAATCACCACAGACCTGAGACATGCTATGCATACTTCTGCCATCTAGTGTTGCACTGGGTCGTTTGCAAGTTGTTTTTGTTTGAAGAAGTCTTTCTACTCCGAAAGTCTCGGTGACGTCTCACCTGGTCTTCGATGTGCATGGGCACTGACTCCATTGTTAGATTGTTTTTCTTCGCCATCGGGTTGAAACGGCATTGCTCCCAGTCTCAACGAGTTTGTTGGTTCCCATAATCGACTCAGTTTGTTGCCTTCCATCCCGTGGCGGGACGTCTCTTTGATCTACTTCTTCCTTCATACAGTGCCTGTTCCGTTCCTCGAGCCCATCATCGTAGAGCGGCTGGGCAACCACGTGCTCCAGTCTACCTTCAGAGAATGACCACGCTCTCGACATGATGGAACAGACGCCCTCCAGAAAGTGCCCACAGTGCCATTCTAAATACCCCTGGTCTGATCTCCACGCTGTCTGCAATCTTGGTCTCTCGCCACTCCACGATGAGAGCCGGTGCAACTCCGGTTTGGCTTTCCACAGCAAGTAAACTCTGCTTTAGCAACGGGACAGGTGGTGGGCCCACAGCAGAATCTTCAAATTGTCTTTGGAAACATTAGACTTCTTCAGTGAGGCTGATCTTCTCAAGGAATTGGGTGAGTCACAGACCACACTGCATGCCAGCCCAGTTCAGAGATCGTTGACTCCAACGTATCGGAGCCAAAGCAGGAGGAACTTCTGGAAGAAGACGAGGCACCAGAGGACGATTCGTCAACCTCGGTCAGCTCCGGTCCTTGTTTGAAGACCACACCTCTCGTGAGTACTATTGATACGCATGCCCTTCTCAAAGCCCAGAAACGGCTGAACGTCGGAGCTGAACAAGGCCCCTCTGGGGTATGAACGTCGAACCCTGTTCCGAAGCCACCTTTCCCTGTTGGTGTGCGACCGTCTCAGAGCGCTGGTCAAAGCCCAAGCAAAGCTTCAAAACCGAGGAAAAACCCTTCCAGGGGCCTCAACTCTTGTCCAGCCTGGTGTCTGAGGACGCCTGGCTGTGCCAAACTCTTGAAGCGTCTCCAGGCCGAAAGTGCCACTGGCACTGAAGTTTCCGCTGTCTGCGCTACAACCACAGTCTGCTCTAAAGCTCTCCACTCATGACACTGAGGAAAGCCCAATCCTCGAGAAGCTGGACGAAATACAGAGGAGGATTGTCATGCATCCACACACATTTGCAAGATCTCTGCTCAGAGAAGACCCTGCCAGGCTTGCTTTTAAGGAAGTCCTGCCACAGAATTCCAAATGGCTTAAGAACACAGCTTCTGCTCTTCTACCTCTACCTCCACTTTCTCTACCACCACCTCTGCCCTTACCTCCTGTGAGTTCTCCTGACAGGTCACCGGAGTCATACTCAGACACAGGCAGCTCTAACCTTTATTTCCCGGCTGAGGCCTTCGCCCAGTCCACCCTGTAGGAGGATTGTGATCTGGACCCTCAGACCGACCCAGATCTAGAACACGTACCAGTCAGTGCCTCCCCACTCAATAACACCACGGCATATCACAGCGTTATTTAATGTGTGGCTGCCTACCATAAGGTGGAGCACTACGTCAAGGCCGCTCTCTCTGACCCGCTTTACATCAGGGGTCAAGTCCCCCCCAGACTCCCTTGTTGTCACCACTGCTAGAAAGAGGGCAGCGGCCCAGGCCACGGGCAACGCTCCACCTCCTGGCAAGGAGAGCAAGAGTATTTATGCTACAGGGAAGAGAGTAGCAGTGGCTGTGACTACACATTAGCATTATTCCGTGGGTCTCTTCTCCTGTTACAATAGGGCTCACTGGGAGGAGATGGAGGGGCTCCTACAACACCTCCCTGAACAATAACGTAACAGGGGTTGGTAACTCGATGATGAAGACAAACCCATCTCCAATGCAACTGCTAGGTGTGCCCTAAATTCAACTGATACAGCATCCAGAGGAATGAACACCTCCATCCTCCTCAAGCACCACTCCTGGGTCTATGTGTCTGGCTTTAAGCCAGAGGTGTAACAGCACCTTGTTAACTTGTCGTTCTACGGGGAGCACCTGTTCGGACCTCAGGTAGACATTATGCTTGAGAAAATCAAGAAGGACACGGAGACCGCTAAAGCAGTGGGTGCCCTCCAGGTTCCTTCTGGAAGGGGCTGTTTTTGGAAGTAGCTGGCTAGAAGTGGGTTCAAAGCCACTTTCCCAGAACCACCCAATTCCTACCAGCGACAGGGCTATGAACAAAAGGGTGGCAGAGGTTTCTCACAGGGCTCTTTTACAGGGAATAGTTCCAGAGGCCGAGCCAGAGGTACTCCCATTGAGGGAAACTCTACCTCTAAGAACGGACTTGCCCACTTTTCCCCGGATCACACAACACGTATCCAGGGTAAGAGGGAGACACCACACCTTCAGCCCAGAAAATCTCACATTACGATAAGAGGAGTTTCCGGCACTCTTACTCAAAGGAGCATAGATCTGCTGCCCTATCAGCACTGGGGCAAAGGCATCTATTCCCTGTACTTACTCATTTCCAAGAAGGACAGATTTCTGAGACCAATACTCGACCTCCACCCTCTCAACAGATCCATCCTGTCAGAACATTTCCACATGGTCGTTCTACACGATTCATCCCCCTGTTGCAACAAAGCAACTTCATGGTCACTGTGGACCTGAAAGATGCCTACTTTCACATCCCAATTCATCCACCTATTCAGTGCTACCTCCACTTCATAGTAAGCGGTCAACACTGCCAGTTCAAGGTGCTGCCCTTTGACATTACCACAGCTCCAAGGGTCTTCATTAAGTGTTAAGCAGTGGCAACCGCTTACCTCAGCAATTCTTCTGTAACACCCAACAACTATTTGTAGTCTTTTCACAGCCTCATAAAGGCCTTGCTGTTTCTAAAGAAGGGATCGCCAAGTGGATATTTGTAAATATGCCACATGGTCCACTCCACACACATTTACAAAACATTATGTGGCCATCCTTGCAAAACAGCAAGGCAGAGCTAGGCAAACTCTCATCAGGACTCTGTTCCAGACCTCTGCACCATCCACTGGTTAGCCACCGTGTAGGAGAGTACTGCTTTACAGTCGATTCAGAGTATGGGTGGCCACAGCCACATATGATACGAACAGATTGTTACTTACCCTTTAAGTATCTTTTCATTGCATGTAGTGCTTTGAATTCACATGTTTCCCCTTCCTCCCTGGAAGCCTGTGTTTGCTACAGGTATCTTTCACTTCAATATTATTCTTTTTCAACACGCATGGCCATTATTCTTTTCCTACTCACTATTCCATTCCTAATGTCACCCGTTGGGCGAAAAACAATGAAACAATGGAGTCCATGCCCATTACATCCAAGACTAGAGTAGGTGTCACAAGATCTTGTGATTTGAAAGACGACTTCAAAGAAAAAATGGTTGCACAGGAGGAATTTCTTGATTTGCATGTGGTTGGACATTTGAATAAGGATGGGATGGGGGTTCGGTCACCATTACACCTTCATGCTCTGTGAGCACAGTGCCCCAATCCACAAAGGTTTATTGAAAGATTAAAACATACCCAGATCCTAAATGACTCTGCTGTAAAAGCGAAGGTTCCATTTTTGCAGCATAAATCTTTTCTGGATTCACATGCTGTGCATCATTCCGCCATCTAGTGGTTGGGTCCGTAATTCTCCACTCTTTTTTTAGTCCTCCTTCTCTTTTTTCTGCCGGTGGGCGTCAACGCACCTCCATTTGGTGCCATTTAGATGTTGCAAGTGTTTCAATCTTTTAATGATTATTAAAAAAAGTGCCACCATGATGAATTACTTGCAGTTACAGGTAGGTCAAATTATAGTTGCACCATAAGCATGGGTTGATTGAAAGCATGACATTCTTAGTTGTAGAAGTGGTGCTCCTATTTTTGTACTACGCACATTGGTTTTGGTGCACAAGCATACATCCAGGATCTCTACCTATGTTGCTATGCAGGGTAGATGTGGTATCCTCGTCGGCTTAGGTCACCACTTTACCAGATGAAGGAGATTCCGCTGCACTCATCCCATAAGCCACGAAAAGTCCTGGGTTTGTGTACAGGAAATGTAAAAATGATGGTGATCATTGGAAAAACGAAGTGGGGGGGGGGGGAGAATAATTGTAGGAGTGTAAGGTATCATGCTTCAATGCCGTATTGGTTCCCGGGGTGTAGCCTGCTATGGTGTGTAGGTGGTAAACCGTGCCATAGAAGGGAAAAGGGGAGTGTTCAGTCTTTCTTCTTGGTATAAAGTTGCCTCAGGGCTGGTCTCCTCAGCCACTAATGTATGCTGGAGTATTACTAGAAAAAACTTGGGGCCTTTGGTAATGAGGGAAGAATACCAATATCCCTTCATAACCCCAAGCAGGGGAGCCACAGTGCAGCTCTTTATTTGAGCTTGTCAAGATCGAAACAGATGGAATCAGCAGACCTCGGGTGTCTATTCAGTATCTACCTGTGATATTTGTAATTAGCAAGGTCAGTCAGAAATAGATTTGCAAGAGTTGCCCATGTAAGAATGTTGCTTAAAATAACGTGATATCATCTTGTGGGCTGCTGCCAGGCAGAAAGAAACGTGGCACTTTTTGAGATGTGATTGAAGAGAAGATGCCAGAGGGAATAATTTTGCACTTCTCTGAGGTGGATTTTCCCTAAATGGTATAAGGTATATGAGTCCGGCTGCACTGCTGATTTCCTTCAGGGAGATTGCTGTGATTTTGAAGAAGGCTGTAGAACTGGTGGAATAAGTAAAACCAAGCAAGTAATGACTAGGCAGATGTTGAATAGCCAAGAGAGAATGGGTAAGAATCCCAAGACTCTAGAAATAGGCCTCTAGCGAATGCAGCAAAGTCAAGGGAAGAAGTTATAGAGAAACATCGGTAACACAGTAAGAGGAGCCTCAGCACTGAAAGCAACAATTGTGAAGTCATTACGTGAGAAGGGATCACTCCTCAAATAATGTCTACAGGCAGAAAATGCACAGTAACTCCAGTTGATATGAGCTATGTCCACGGGAAAAAAAATACTGCTCATTTGACCATGTGTGCACCAAAATTAGCACACCGTTATGAGAACTCCACCACCATTATCCATGCAGTTAGCTTGTTCATTTTGGATTGCTTGGCATTTTTGAGGGACCATGATAACTGTTTAAGGTAAGTGCTGTGTTGAGCTCCTGACACTGGTCTCTACATTCATATATGTACACCTAAAAATCTGCTCACACCCTGGCACAGATGTAAACTGTAATGCCAGGAGACCATAGTAAGTCCCAAGGTTCTTGTGCTTAAATCTGGGTCCACAGGGTGGGGCCAATCCTGACCTCAGTTAGCTCCTATCCTGCAAGTGGCCCAAGGAGTTTACAATGGTCACTGCAGCTTCCGCTTGTGCAAACCTAAAGATTTTCATGCCCGCTTTCACTCTCCAACACTCTTCACTGCTTCTTTTCCAAGGCCCTTCATTTGCTGCCATCATGTCTTCTGCCTAAGGTTTGGGAAAAGCAGGATGCAGCTACTCCAGTGGAACAGATTTTCTTTAACACAGCTACTCTCAGAAGTGACCTTATATCTTCCCTTAGCGTCACCAAGCCAATTTCAGCATTTTCTAAATTTCTTGGCATCTTTATTCATCTGCCATATTTCCTTTCTCATTCTTAGTAGCTCTTAAGTCAAGTCATAGATGACCGCTTGTCACAGGAATGTCTATTGTGACCTTTTTTGTACAATAGCAACTAAGAACGGGTGTTCAACTGGAACTCATTTTAAAGCACAATATGAATACACAGAATTCTGCGCAGACTTAATCTGTATAGGGGAAATTGTAATAAAACAGGCATGTATTCGGTGCACATTGTGTACTTAACTTATGTGATTCATTATTTGAGAAAGGACTGGCTGTCTTAGAGAAACCAACTTACTGTATATACTCACTCAAATGGTCACAATTCTTTCTCCTTCTGGTTCGGTTTTTTCACTTGGGGTGCTTCTCTAAATCTTTTCACCACTCACTTTATGATAAATGTGATGAGGTTCCTTTATTATGTGTTTTCAAATAAAACTTCGGTTCAGTTGAATCGAATTGGATAAAGAAATTGTGGCATACTAGTTTTCAAAACATTTTTAGAGCTTATAACTAAAGAATAAATTCCTACAGAATACATGTCTGTTTTAATTTCCCTATACACATTAAGCCTGCGCAGAATTCTTTGTAATCGTATTGTGCTTTAAAATGAGTTCCAGGTGAACACCTGTTCTTGGTTGCTATGTTTATACCCGAGTTCAGGTGGACATATTGGGTTGCTCTTGTTTCTTTGTGACTATTTTGTACAATATCAATACTTAAAGAGGTTTTTCTCAGCACATTGTTTATAATTGGTTGGCTTTCCTCTCAGCCTCATTTACTTGCCTCTTATTTGGTGGTGTTCCTACATTTTATTGCGTTTGTCCCTCACTGAAGCCCAGAACATAGAGTTCGAGGCATGTGAGCTGTAGATCACATGCTTTGCATACTCCTGCCATCTAGTGTTGGGTCCAGATGTTTGCAAGTTATTTTTGTTCGAAGAAGTCTTTCCAGTCACGAAGTAGGTGACTCCTACTTGCGGTGATAGTGCGCGTGGGCATCGACTCCATTGTTAAGATTGTTTTTTTCCGCATCGGGTTCGGGCGGGTATTGCTGCGCTCCGCTTCGGAATCGATCCTCTGGTTCCCCCTCGGTGCGTACTCTCTCTATCTCTTTCCATGGTTCGATTCGAACTACAAAAAAACTTCGACATTTCGACCGGAAGATCTGCGGGCGGCCTTCCGGCCCATCTGCGTCCGTTCGGCTCCTCGTTGATGGAACAGACTCCATTTAAATTCTGTCCCCTTTGCCACGCAAAATATCCACGTACGGACTCTCACCCGGTGTGTAATTTGTGCTTGTCCCCCGAGCACAAAGAGCAAGACTGTGACACGTGACGCTCCTTCAGGTCAAAGAAAACCCTCCGTGATAGTCGGGCTCGACGTCGAGAGATGCAGCGGTTGGATGTCACACCGGACCTCTTCGGCGAAAACTCCGAACAAGAAGAGGTATCAGCGGCAGAGGAGGAAATGGCTTTAGCGGCGTCTGACTCCGGATCAGACTTACAGATCGACCTCGAGGATGATGATGTGCTGCAGGCACAAGGGGACGTGAGGACCGAAGATACCTTCTCCCCCCCCTTCCCATCGTCCCTAAGAAATCTAAGGCTTCGGTACCACCTCCGCCTCAAGGCCAAGGTCGTCACCGAGTAGAGGTTTCCAACGCTCTGCCTCATGGCTCGGCACCGAAACTCTCTGAAAAGCCTTCAGGCTTGGGACCGAGTCGGCCAAAGCCCACTTCCGAGCCAAAATCTTCCAGCTCGAAATCCAAGATGGGTTCCAAACCGAAACATTTGGAACCGAAACCTTTGACACTGAAAATTAAGAAACATCCCTCGGAGTCGAAACCATCGGCACTGAAAGGACATTCCGGCTCCACTCCAAAAGCTTTGGTGCCGAAAAGCAAAACTTGCCTACAACACAACCGGATCCAAACTTAGACACTGGATCTCCTAAACTGGATCCAAAACAGAAAAAGCTGTACATTCTCCCTGACACAGGGCATATCCATGCTAAAACACCATCCAAGCACAAGTTTTCTGAGGATGATAGCCCATGCAAAATTCCTCTCAAGAAAAATAGTGTAGGCACTAGTTTTTCCTTACACTTCCATCTCCTCCTCCTCCTCCCTCTCCACCACAACTTGATCCATTACAGATTACACCAAGTCAGTTTCCTCTACCTCATTTTCACACAGGTGTCACTGATGATGACGATGCACAATTACCAGATCCTTGGACCGACTACACAACTGATCCTCCACAGGACACAGACCCAGATCTTTATCCTGCCAGGCCATCTCCACCTGATGACAATCTGTCTTACCAACAGCTTATTGCTAGAGCAGCAGAATACCATGGAGTGGAGCTACATAAAGAGTCTTTAGAGGAGGATTTCCTCTTTGACATTCTAGGATCCCATAAGTCTAGTCAGACGCTGCCTATGCTCAAGGGTATGTTAAGGCACACAGACAATATTTTTAAAGATCCTGTCCGTGCCAGAATCCTTACTCCTAGAGTAGACAAAAAATATAAATGTTCCCCCACAGATCCTATTTTTATTAAGCGTCCGTTACCACTTGATTATTTAGTGGTATCAAATGCTAGAAAGAGGGCTAACTCTCAAGCTTCTGGGGATGCCCTGTCCCCCAGATAAAAAATCGAAGCTTATCGATGCATAGGCAGCTAACCAATGGCGTATCGCTAATACACAGGGCTTACTAGCTAGATACGATAGAGCCCACTGGGACGAAATGGAACAATTACTTCAGTTTCTCCCAAAGGAGCATAGGGCAAAGGCTCAATATTTAGTCCAGGAAGGCAAACTAATTTCTAGTGCCTCTATCAGATGTGCTCTAGATGCTTCTGACACCACAGCTAGAGAAGTAAATACTAGCATCTTACTACGACGACACGCATGGTTAAGGATATCAGGGTTAAAACCTGAAGTCCATCAATCTATCCTGGCTATACCCTTTGATAAAAAACATCTCTTTGGCCCTGAAGTCGATCTAGCGCTCCAAAAAATGAAAAAGGACACCAATGTAGCAAAATCGATGGGAGCGCTTCAATCCCCCTCCAATAGAGGTTCCTTTCAGCGCTCTTTTTACAGGGAAGGGTCCAAGTCCACAGGCACTGACCAGAACACTTCCTCCTACAAAGGCAATTCCCAATCCTCTTTTACAAGAGGATTTTTCAGAGGAGGTTATAGAGGAAACATTCCCAGGGGTAGAGGTAAAAACAACACACCTCGCACTTCCCCTTCCTCAAGCAAACAGTGACTTCCCAACACTTCCCTCCGACTATTCCACAACTGTCGGAGGAAGACTTCAAAACTTTCTCCCCATTTGGAAATCAATAACAACAGACAAATGGGTGCTTGGAATTATCCAACATGGTTATTGCCTGGAGCTTATCAACAATCCTCCAAACATTCCTCCTCGATCTCACAAAATATCACCAAACCACCAGCACTTGCTTCAACAAGAAGTGCAATCTTTATTACTCAAAGGGGCTATAGAACCAGTCCCACTTCAGTACCAAGAGTCAGGGGTTTATTCCCTTTACTTTCTCATTCCCAAAAAGGACGGCTCCTTGAGACCTATTCTAGATCTCAGAGAGTTAATCAAATCCATATTGTCACAACACTTTCACATGGTAACTCTTCAACAAGTACTTCCTCTCTTGCAGCAGGGTGACTGTATGTCTACTCTAGATCTAAAGGACGCCTACTTTCATATTCTGATTCATCCCGCTCATCGCAAATACCTCAGGATTGTGATGGCAGGCAAACAATACCAGTTCAAGGTACTTCCATTTGGCGTCACCACAGCTCCCAGAGTGTTCACCAAATGTCTTGCAGTAGTAGCTGCTCATCTCAGAAGACAATGTATACAGGTCTTCCCTTACCTGGACAACTGGCATGTCAAAGCGGGCACTTACCAGAACTGTATTCTACACACTCAGACAACAGTGCACCTACTTCACCAGTTAGGTTTTACAATAAATGCACAAAAGTCTCACCTGTGCCCGGCACAAGTGCAATCTTATCTGGGAGCTTCCCTCAACACCCTCAAAGCTCTAGCTACGCACAATGTAGCCAGAATTCACAATATTCAGGCCTCACTATTACAATTCCAACCCAACCAATCATTACCAGCGAGAGTCTTCATGCAACTGCTGGGAATTATGGCATCCTGCATTGCAATCGTACCTCATGCAAGGCTTCACATGCGTCCTCTGCAGGAATGTCTAGCGAGTCAGTGGAATCAGTCACAGGGTCTATTAACCAATCTAGTGTTGGTAGACAGCCGCACTCATCGCTCTCTGCAGTGGTGGAACCCTCAAAACTTAGCAAAAGGACGGCCTTTCATAGACCCGATTCCACAGACTATACTGACAACAGACACATCCATAACAGGTTGGGGTGCCCATCTTCAACATTACACAGTACAGGGACTGTGGTCGGACAATCACAAACGTCTCCGCATCAACTATCTGGAACTTCTAGCAGTGTTCCTAGCACTCAAAGCTTTTCTCACCCAACTTGTAGGCAAGACTGTCTCAGTTCGCACAGACAACATGACCGCAATGTACTACCTACAGAAACTGGGAGGGACTCACTCTCTCCAACTGGCGCGCCTTGCACAAAGCATTTGGAATTGGGCAATTCACCAAAAAATCTATCTCCTAGCAGAACACCTTCCAGAAGTAGACAATCAGATTGCAGACCTGCTCAGCAGACACAGGCAGCAAGTACACGAGTGGGATCTTCACCCCCAAGTTCTTCTTCCCTACTTTCGAAAATGGGGTTTTCCACAGATAGATCTGTTTGCCACAGTACACAACGCAAAATGCCCAAGCTTCGCATCCAGGTTCCCACAACCAGCATCCAAGGGCAATGCTCTATGGATGAATTGGTCAGGGATATTTGCTTACGCTTTTCTGCCTCTCCCACTAATTCCATTACTGGTTCGGAAGCTCAGACAAACGTCCCTCACACTGATCTTAATAGACCCCACATGGGCTTGTCAACCTTGGTACACCACCCTCTTGGAACTCTGTGGTTCCACATCAAAAGCTACATCTCACACCTTGTCTCCTCACTCAGAGCCATGGAGAAATCAGACATCCAAATCCCAGAGAAAAGAACCTAGCGATTTTGCTCCTGAAGTCATACTTTGGTTATTTACAACTGCCACCAGACTGTATGAATATTCTCAAAGAGGCTAGAAGACCTACTACTTGAGCATGTTATGCAGCAAAATGTAAACGGTTTGTTGTCTATTGTAACAACAACAATATCAATCCACTTGATGCTTCTGTACAGAACATCATTTGTTATCTGTTGCATTTACAGCAATGTGGACTAGCTTACACATCCATTTGTTTGCATCTAGCAGCGGTAGCTGCATACTTGCAAAATAGACCACACTTATCTCTATTCAGAGTACCAGTGATTAAAGCCTTCATGGAAGGATTGAAAAGGGTGATACCACCAAGAATTCCCCCTGCTCCAGTGTGGAACTTAAACATAGTCCTTACAAGGCTAATGGGTCCACCTTTTGAACCAATGCACAAATGTCAGTTACAATTTGTATCATGGAAAGTCTTTCCTGATAGCGATAACTTCACTAAGGAGAGTTGGTGAACTTCAGGCATTAACTATACAAGAGCCTTTCTTTCAACTTCACAAAGATAGAGTGGTTCTTCGCACCAATCCTACATTTCTCCCTAAAGTAGTTTCTGGTTTTCATATCAATCAATTAGTTGAGTTACCGGTGTTCTTTCCTCAACATTATTCTGTAGCAGAATGAGCCCTACACAAACTTAATGTTAGACGTGCTATACTTTACTGCATAGAAAGAACCAAAGATTTTAGGAAAACGAAGCAACTATTTGTTGCTTTTTCTCCACCTCACAAGGGCAATCCTATATCTAAGTCATGTATTGCAAGATGGATTGTAAAATGTATCCAAACATGTTATGTTAAAGCAAAGAGAACTTTGTTAGTACCCCCTAGAGCGCATTCTACTCGCAAAATAGGGGCTAATATGGCCTTCTTGGTAAATATTCCCTTAGCTGACATTTGTAAGGCAGCAACATGATCTACACCGCACACATTCTCCAAACACTATTGTGTAGATGTGTTAGCAAGAGAACAGGCAAATGTAGGCCAAGCAGTACTTAAAACTGTATTTCAAACAACTACAACTGCTAAAGGTTAGCCACCGCTTTGGGAGTTTACTGCTATATAGTCTATGCAAGGCATGTGATCTACAGCTCACATGCCTCGAACGGATAATGTTACTTACCCAGTAAGCATCTGTTCTTGGCATGTAGAGCTGTAGATTCACATGTGCCCACCCACCTCCCCGGTCTCCTGTAGTAGTGGTAGTTCTTAATTCACATTCATACGCATGGACATCTCTATTCTACACATACTACTCCATTCTCACCCTCTACGGGAAAACAATCTAAGAATGGAGTCGATCCCCATGCGCACTATCACCGAAAGGAGGAGTCACCTACCTCGTGACTGGAAAGACTTCTTTGAACAAAAACAACTTGCAAACATCCGGACCCAACACTAGATGGCAGGAGTATGCAAAGCATGTGAATCTACAGCTGTACATACTTACTAGGTAAGTAACATTATCCTTCTTTAGTACAGATCTAGTCATATGTGTCTGATGGACTAAACATAAGGGAATATTGCTTCATGTTTGTTAAAGGTATTTTAATGCTGTTGTACCATTGATGACTTGCACAGCTCTATGTAATTTTGCAGAAAAAAAAACCTTTGCGTAATAAATGTATAGATAGTATATCCTAATACAACGAGGCACTTAAAAAGACATTCAAGCACATTTTTCCTAATCTGTTTTTTAGAGGTGAAGTGAATGAGAACAAGGCTGAAAATGAAAAAAGTCCAGTCACAAGTAAAGAAATGAAAACATCGGAGCAGAAGCAAATATCTGCAAGCCCAACCCGAAGAGCTGAAAAGGCAAAGAAACCTAAGGAACATAAATCGATCAGTAAAGACCGAGAACACAGGAGGCAAACAGAAAAGGAAGAGCTGCATAACAAAAGCAAAGGGAAGAAAAGAGCCAGGTCAAAAAGCCGAAGTAATAGCCAAGAAAATATGAAAAGTAAGGCTAGTGAATCCAAGCATAGCCGGCATGAGGACAAGAGAATGAAATCAAAAAGTAAAGACCGAGATCACGAAAGAGGTAAAGAGAAAGAAAAGCACTCTGATGGCAAAGTAAGAGAAAGGGAAAGCAGTAAAAGTAAGGAGAGGTCAAAACGAGCTAGCTCTAAAAGCAATGAGCGGAATTGTAAAAAGAACAGGGAACCAGAGAAGGAAAAACGTGGTAGGTCGAGAAGCAAGGAGAGAGAATCAACAAAAGGAAAGCATAGTTCCAACAGCAGAGTCACTGAGCCCAGCAAAAGCAGTGACAAAGGGAAAAGAGCCAGATCTAGGAGCAAAGAACAAGACAAAAGTATGGATCAGCCAAAAAATAGAGAGAGGGCTAGGTCAAGAAGTAAGGAAAGGCATCATAGCAGAGACCAGGCAAAAAACAAGGAATCTGTTCAGCTGAAAAGTAAAGAACGGGGGAGAAGTAGAAGCAAGGAACATTCAAATAAGACGAAAGCCCGGTCAAAAAGCAAGGAACACGAACCAAGCAAAAGTAAAGGCCAGCCAAAAAATAAAGAAAAGAACTATTCAGAAAGTAAAGAACGAGAACGCAGTAGAAGTAAAGATCAAGTGACAAGCAGGGAGAGTACCCATACAAGTAGAAATAAAGACCACACAAACAAAAAAGATGGGGCTAGGCCAAAAAGTAAAGAACGAGAAAAAAGTAGGAGTAAGGATCATCAAAAAATCAAAGAGAGGGCAAAGTCGAAAAGTAAGGAACGAGGACGAAGCAGAAGTAAAGAAGAACGAAAAAGCAAGGAGAAAGCCAAGTCTAAAAGTAAGGAACGAGCACGGAGTATAAGCAAGGATGACCTAAAAAATGGTAAAAGGACCCGATCCAAAAGTAAGGACAGAGAGCGAAGTAAAAGTAAAGATCAGCAAAAACACAAAGATACTGAAACAAAAAGAAAAGATCGGTCAAGAAGCAGGAACAGGAAAATATCACCAGAAAAGTGCACCATTAAAGAGAATAGAAGAAGGTTTCACTCTGAAAGCCCGGAAAGTCAAAAACGTAGCAAAGAAAGTAGTAAAAAAAAAGACACTGTATGTCCTCTTGAAAAAAATGACACTGAAAGCCAAACGATACAGCCTTCTATAGGCTTGGATAGTATTGACCCTGTAAATACAGAGAAAAACCACATACAGGGTGCATGTTTAGACTCTCAAAATAAGCAAAGTAGCATTGAGAGAGACATCCAATCATCTTCACAGTGGAATATGCAGAGAGATGAAACCAGGTCACCGGACAAAGATATGTACATAATATCCAAGAGCCATGAAAGCGAGCAGAGCCAAGATCTTCCGAAGGATTGTGCAGCTAGTCCTACGTCAGATGGTGAAGGAAGTGGTTGAGCTAATTTTACAGACTTCTGTGCTCTCCATGTCTCGCCATAGGTTAGAGGTTTGGGAACACAATGGAAGAACATTCATTTTGTATGTGGACTTTTGTTTCATTTATTTTCTTTTTGATAATTTTCAGTCTGGATGGAGCATTTGTACTGCTGCGGTTTTAATAAACTTGATCTGAGAAATTATTTACATGTTATGCGTTTTAAAGACTTTGTCGTTTCTGTGTGTTGCACAGTCAAAGGGTTACTGTTGAGGCTGTATTTTAATTTGCAGGGTTTTTTGCCCTTTGAAGCAAACGCTATGTATAAAAGATACTTTTTTGTGGAAATATCAGAGTATCTTTCTTAAATTGAAAATATATTTTCTTAAGCATTCTTGTTTGAAGGTCTCTCCTGTTTTTGTGGTGTTCCAATAGTGTTTACGATCACAGGGTGTATAGAGTTATTACATTTTTGACAGTTTTTATTCACAATTTTAATTTCCCATAAGGCTTTGATTATTTTGGTTTTATACAAATCGGGTAGTTGTTCAGGGTCATCATTTTGAATGTTAATAAAGTCAGAGGCGTGGCTGAAAAAAGGATCGGTGCATTAGAGGGCTGTTAAACATGAAAGTATGTTGGCATTTATTGAGCAAGTGCTCCGGATTTGATAAGTATTTTCGGCTTTAGTGATAACTTTTCTAGTCTAGCTGGCTTTAACTCTAAACAGAATAAAACATAAAAGTTATCTTCCCAAGTAGTAATTCCAGTTTAGAGGGTGAACAGTTCTATATTATCCAGGAAAGTATTGCACTATCTTGTACATAGTCTGCCATATAGAAAAAAAGCATGCCAATAGTTTGCACCAGTGCACAGAGCCATACGGGTCATTATGGTTTAGTCAGTTTTACGATATGTATTTGGTAGGGTGGAAAGTCCTGGTTTTCCAATGGAAAATATGCATTAACCTGAGACCTATACTGTAGTTTATTACCTAGGGTATGGTGTTTTCCTTAAACAGGAAAGGGCGCCAGCTGAAAATGACTTGAGTGGTTACTAACCAAATATCACAGGACCCAGTTCATATAGATATCTGCTCTCCCACATTTCCCCTAGGTACGCACATAACCTAATGTATGAATGTAAGTCCACTGTATTTGTATGTGAATGTAAATTTGCATTTGTGAATGGATTTGCTCACACAGAAAATGTTTTCTATATATTGCACATGGGGTGGATTTGTGGGCATTTCAGGGTGTGGTGGAAGTCTACAAACCACAAGTTTGTGGGTATTCACAAACTAGTACATTTGCTCTTATTTTATTTGAGTAAATCTATTTTAAGGATGTAAATGGCTGGTGAACTGCTCCCAAACTGGTCAGAGCCTGAACAAGGAGTTTCTTCAAAGGCAAACGTATTGAGATCAAAAAAATTCCAGAAAAGCTAAAGCACTTGATCGTGACATTTCGGCATGCAGAAATACATTTCTGTGTCCGAAAATAATTAGGCATGCTACTACTCCTGGGAATCTGCAACAGTCCGAGGTCCACATGAATAGTTTTGGATCCTTTCGCAACCTCAAAACAGACGTAAATCTACAGGTGTACATTTCCAGCTATTTTTGTGATTTAACCTGGTGGTGTTAAATGCCCTTCACGTGCAACCACAAAGTCACCTCCGACTTAACAGTCGCTGCTGCTCACTTAACATTTCCTCTTAACTCCAGTGAGAAAAACTGTACCATAATGGGGAGCAATTTGCTGATGCTCTGAATTAATGTTGACAGAATATTTAGCTGCTCTTTCAATATCACCCTGAAGATGACAAGGTCTTTGTTAATATATTAGATATTGTTAATTATTCCATTGATTAAGCATAACATTTGATTCAGTAAATGAGAGAAGTAGTGGTTATGTTGGACATGCAGAGGCATAAAGTGTTTAAACAGCCCAGGAAATGTAATTGAAGTGTAAGCTATCACGTGTCCATGAGGCTGTACAATGTTGGTACACTGGGTAAAGCTTTCTGGAAAGGTTCAAGCTCAAATGTCACTGGTGTGTGCTAATGTGGCCACAATTTCTTCAATTAATGTATTATTTAACGATAGCCAGGACGTGTAAGGTGTGTGCAGCCTGTTTGATACCCAGCTATTTGCTTGGCTGTCTTGTTGCATTTTTTGTTGCAACAATATTTATGGGTCTGACAGTTCTTAGATAACACTTGTCCCTGGGTGAACTTTTGTGTAATGCTAAAATATGCTATTATGCTCTCCTTTGTCCTCAAACTATTTCTTTGCATCCACCATTAGGCTAACTCGACGATTGTTCATCCATTTGGTGGAGTTGCTCTAATGTTTGATTTCTCAGTATGTTACCCGACAGATTGTAAACTTAAGCAGAATCTCAAAGCAGGTTGACAGTTCTGGAGGTTGTGTCCATTGAGGCACTTCACTAGCATGGAACTATGAGCCCTTTACGTGGATGTTGATCTGGAGTACCTCTTCAAATTGTGCCCTTTGGGGTACTATTTAAAAAAGCACGCTGATTGTATGTCGACTTTGCCCCACGTAGAAAGAACAATCAGATTGTGTTGCAGTAATAAAAATGTATACATTTTATAACAAGCACATATCGCATGATTTCAATTCACAAACATTTAGCAGCAAGTGGGTGGGATTTACTGTTGAAGTACTCCTGAATTCAGGAGTCCACCAGGATTACGCAATGAGTAAGTCACAGCACAATTGCTTGTGAATGGGCCCAGTATTGCTATGTTCATATATTTATATATTGATGGTTCCATTTCACAGGTACACATAGCATACACCTTCAAATCTCTAAAAACTGTAAATGGGTGGTTTGGCTGGGTGAGTTACTTAAACAATATATATTACACATGAATTAAATCGGTTAATTGTAGTTGTTACATAATCCTGGGTGGAATGTCCTTAAGGTAATTAATTTGTTTGTTCCTCATTAAGAACTATAATAGTTATGCAAAACAGGATGTATTTTCATGCAGGATGGATTTGATGTATAGCTTTGTTCTCATATACACACCAGTTAAAATTCTACCAAGCATTTTGTTGTAATATTAATGTTCAATACAGTAAGGCCATTGAGTAGCTTTTAGATTCACAGACGTGGAGTTTTAAAATCAGCAGTATGTTCTGAACGACACCGCTTCAATGTGTGATCTCGGATTAGCCCCAAGGACTCCTTTTCAATCTGCCTACATTTTTGTCCCTGTTTGCACTGTTCATCCCTATCTGAAGACTTTGCAGCTCGCACCTGCCTGCCCTGGGTGATTGTGAATTAATCTCCTAAATCTGACTTCACTAGGTTTGTCCTGTTGCATAGCTGTGTCTCCTGTCTTATTCAAGTAGTTGAATCTAAACATGTGCTGAATTGTGGCAAGTAAGATATTGATACAGTATTTTCCCTTTAATTATTGGTTCCCACTTTCAAAAAATTTATGAAACCTCTAAAACCTTTTTCGGGATTTATTCTTCAAATGTATTCTCAGACCTTCCAGATGTTGTGTATGTTGTTCCTTCAATACATCACTTGATACAATTTAATCTCTGTGCCAGTCCCATGGAGGAATGGTACATTCTCAAATACCCACTTGGTAAAAATTTGTGGTCCAGTGGCAAAATGAATTTGTATTGGCTTACTTTGACAGATTGACATATCTCCAAAATGATCTCTGATGGTGAAGAGGTATGTTTTAAAACTTCCAGTATTATGTGTTTAAACAACTTTCCCTAAAGAAAATCTTTATTGTAACTGATGTGTTCTTTTGACTTTTAAGGAACAGTCATTTATTGCCTGTGTTCCCCCTGACAATAGCCAAGAATAGTTTAGCTTCAATGTATGGGTCCCCCTTATATTTTGTAGCTGCATATTTTACTGTTTGTTACAGGTGTATGTCTACAATTGTTGTCTAATCAATTAACACGTAGTTTTCATTGCCTCTATCTACTGAAAATATTTCCCATATGATAGTTAAACTAACTCCATGATGTTTTATATTTTAACATCTACATTTCCTTAAACGAATCTGACAAGTGACGCAATATATTATCCCCAAAAAATAAAGGGCCTGATTACAAGGCGCTTGTTAAATTGTGGTGTTTTTCCACATGAATCACAATTACAAATGATACCATTTTTGTCACACTTGGTAATTACCAGGTGTGATAAAGATAGTTGTTTTTGTTAAATTTCGGCAGGTAAAACCATATAGTGTTTTAGAAGGGAAGAAGGCCTAGTGACTACCGAGACATCGGAATTTTGGTGCACCAAGCACTAAACTCCACAAGATATTCCCCAGAAATGTGGAATATGAGTCTATTGTATCTGACAAATTCCAAACACCCTTGGTGTTTGATCTTTATCAGATGTGACGATTATCGCATATGACAGAGACTACTTGTAATCATGCTGAGTGACTTTTTTTTCACATGTTTGTGAAAATAGCAGTTTTTCTAAATGGTACCCACTCTGCTGCATTTAAGCTCTATAGGACCAGGTCAGCAGCCGCAGCCAGCAAAGCAATCCAAACCTAAAAATGTTGCAAAATGGGTGTTCTTGTGTTTAATATAGCAGATTTTTGTTAACATTGTGTATATTTTTTTAATCCTACAATTGATTGCGATGCACATTTGTATAGCCAGGCTTTCTGGTACTCGTACCTGGAACGTCTCTAGAATGGTTTAGGTAGTCTTGCATGTTGTCCGATTATTCTTGTAGGAAGGCAAAATCTTATTACTTTATTATAATCCTTGTAATGAAAAGCTCAAACAAGACACTATCATATAATAAGTGTTTTGTTGTTTACTTTAAACTTCCCTGCTAGCCTTGTAAGTTTTACAACATGCTGCTCAATCTTAGCCAGGCTACTTTCTAGTAATAATATTTTTATGATCTGAGGCACTGCAATGATGCAAATTCTTTATTTTGTGTTCCCTAACTTGTTGTTGATACAATTTTCTATTATATCCCTCGATGCTAGTCACCTTTGTGTTTGCTCACAGCTGAAGGGATCAATAGTTTGTGTTTCAAAGTTTAAGAGGTTAAATTTAAGTTGTCTGTAGCTGATAAAGTAAAATTTAAATATTCACAAAAAAGCGAAACCATTTTATCATCACTTGTTCTGCAACACGATATGCATTGTAACCCACCAAATAAAAATATTCCTATTATAGCTTGTTTTTTGTTTATTTTATTACTATTTGATATACCTTATTGTGGAATACATTTGTATTTTTACCCTAGAAAATTCCAGTGAATAGATTGTTCAATTCCTGGTGCTTGCGTTTGCTGATAAAACTAACATTTCAGACCATCCGCTCTGAGAATAAATAATTAAGAAACTTGAGCTTGATTAACTAGCTGCCTATCACGTGCTATGCTTATTTCTAGTCTAGTGTAGCATACATGTATGAGTAAATCTATGATTACTGGTTTAAACTGTAGAATCGGGTCTACCCTCTTTAATTCTTTGTTTTTAAGTGGCTTTTGTACGGAGTCCAAACGTTTGCACACACACTCACTGTGATCAAATTCCCAGCACTAAATCTTGTGTAGGGTACAGACCTTGAAGCTAGACATGTCTGAATATTTCCATTTAAGACAATATAGAATTCTGCAAACAGCAGCCATTGCTTAATCTAGTGTTTTGAATACCCAAGGTGAAAAGAGGCCTGCTAGCAGATACATTAAAAACATAAATATATATGGATACAGAAGAGGAGATGCAAATAAACCCACCAGAATTATTCTGTGACCAATAAATTGAATAAAATATTTTTCTTAAGAATTACTTGATATGCTTATCCTAGTCTCCATCCACATTGTTTTATTAATTTCATATATTGCATACACAGCCTACACGAGAATCTCAAAACAGTCGCATCCTCAGGGCTTATGTGGAAAATTCATATTTTAGTTACCACAGTTGACATAGAATATTACTTATTTTTCCCAACCACCAAAGATCAATAGCCCCTGGCCAAATGGCACATCTGAAATTAATCTTGTAAAGAATGTTTCTGGAAAATGATAGAGAAATAGGCACTTGTTAATGAATATATATGTTTCAAACTCTCTCTGCAAAGTATTCTCCCTCAGTCTTCACTGTTATGGATATGTAACTGAGCATGAGGACCATGATACCCCTCCTGCAGTGTTGTGGTTCAATACTTCATCTCATATCGGCGATCTCTTCTCAACAATATGAGATGACTTTTCCAACCGCAACGTTGCAGGAACCTTCTCATGAGCCAGGAAGTGTTGGCTTTGTATTGAAGATGATATGAATAAAATTATTCAGATGGAGAATATCACAATTATACATAACGATTCTTCAGTTAATTGATCATTGAATAAATCTGACAAATGTATTGGTGGCTCTGTTTCTTCTGCATCTGGATACATGGACAACACCAGAGGGGAGACACTGTAAGTTTGGGGTGCACTATGAGGAGTGGCCCAAGTCACGGTTCTTTGCAAGAGTATGAGATATAAGGTAGGTGACTGGTTTCATTCATGCTCAATCTAAAATATGAACGATACAAGTAATAGAAGCAACATGCAACTCCTTGTCCATATTACTTAGCATTGGATGTTATGTAAACTGTATTCATTACCACAAGACATGCACATAATCATTGCTTCATATTTTAATAAATACATGATTGAAATTTGATGAAAGTATTTTCCAGTTTTAAGAATATTTGCTTTATGCGTGCTTTTTTGTACAATATTTCTCAAATTGCAAGACTTAGAACTGTTTGCCTTCTGTTCAATGGCCTTAAAATGATGAACCAATTGAAGACATTGATTAAATCAAATTTCAAGTAGGAGATGTCAGTTAAAAGGAAATGCTGCAATAGTTTCTTGATTGCATTTTTACTTGTATATTTAGTATTGTATAAAGTGTGAATTATTTTTAGTTTTTTAATGTTATGATTTGAACAAATAATGTACGATTTCACTGTAAACATTTTATCAATCATTGGGCATAAAAACGGTATCTAAAGCCAAACGCTCTAAAAACCTTTGGTTAAAAAGTTATTGATGCAAATACTTAGCAGGAAGTCTGAATTCTTATGGATGCATCTACCTATGGATTCCTCACCTTTTGAATATCCCAATGCACCAGCATTCCACGGAAACTTTTCTGGACCGCCCCACTACGCCGACGAGAACGTCACAGAGCCCATGGCTCGGCGTGACGTCAATGGAGCCTTAAGAGGCCATCAACAGCGTGCTGATGTCGGTTCTCTTTTTTTTTTTTTGCGCCGTCGACGCATAACAGTTTTTTCATGGGCTCGCCATAGTTAGGAGTATTTCGATAATTTTTTCCGGAAATTGCAAAGCTGTTTCAGGAAAAATTTCTCCACCGAGGAAATCTGGTTTCAAGCCTTGCAGGGAACTTGAGGGTCAAATGTCGATCACAGATCCTCATGAAAACTGTCTTAAGTTTGAACCACGACGTCAGCGCCTGTTCATCATGTCAAAAGACGAACCCCAGAGCCCTGAATGAGAGAGGAACAAAACTCTTCATGGCGAAGGCAAGAAAGCAGAACAGAGGATGTCAAAAGTGTTCTTCATCGCTCGTCATTGAAGAAGAAACATAAGAAGAAGCGGCGTCATGGTTCTCGACGTCAGTCTTAGAGGGATGAGTCTCCGAGGCTGGTGTCTCCTCATCTGAAGTCACAAGAGGATCGAGGTGAGATGACTCCGGTCCCATCCCCAGTAGCTTTTTGGGCATCGCCTTTGAGTCCAAGGATGCCACTGACTTCGCCTGGATGTCCTGATTTAGAGCCAGATGTAGATCCATTCTCTCCTCAGAAGCTACCACGAGAGGTAGTAGAGAGCAGCATCACTACCAGCGAGACGACGAGGAAGGACGCCAGCTCCCGGCACCCGCTCCCGCAAAAACACCCGCAGCATCCGCAACCCGTGACGACCGCTACGCTGGTTCCCGGTTCCTGGTTCACCCCGGCTCCTGCTACACTCGGCTACACCCGGCCCGGCCCCGAGCCTCTGGTCGGGGTCCCAGTCTCAGCAGTCCGGTTGCTCAGGTGGTTTCAGTGCTATCCCATCGGCCCGGCCC
This sequence comes from Calotriton arnoldi, assembly GCA_963921515.1. Taxonomy (NCBI): domain Eukaryota; kingdom Metazoa; phylum Chordata; class Amphibia; order Caudata; family Salamandridae; genus Calotriton; species Calotriton arnoldi. The sequence goes on from CAWUFW010000070.1 coordinate 884,163, forward strand.
TGCCTCTGCTCCTGCCTTGTAATTGACTGGCGATTGGCAGTGATTGGTCATGGCAGTGAGCTGGTTGTGAGCTGGCAAATCTGCAGAACCGGTCGAACCGGTGGCCGGAGGCGGCTGAGGCGGTTGAGGCAGACCTATGATTCAGCAGTGGTCGTGCTGACGAGCGGTTGAGCAGCTGAGCGGCTGAGTGGCGGAAGCTAGCACTGACGGTGGAGAGTGGTAAAACCTAAAGAGGAGGCGTGGGACCAGCAAGACAAAGCAGATAAGGTGAGAAGACGCGAGGCCTGTGAGGATTGTGGCCCGCCAAATTGTTGCCATTGCACTGCTATAACTTCGCTATAACATTGCAAAGTTAAATCGTAAACCCCAATCCCTTCCCACCACCGCCTCGTGGCACAGGTCACAGGTCTAACAGTTTCGTGGTGTATTCAGAGCGCCACATAATGAGATCTGGTCGTCAGCGTGGGCCACTGCCGAGACCTCAATTAAAACGGCGGCGAAAGAATGAAGAGAGTTTAGGCATAGGGTGTGACCCACTGCAGTACACCCCTAAAGGAGTCTCATCTAAAGATCCAGCCACCCCAGCAGCTTTCACCACAATTACTTCTCAAGTTCATAACAATGAAGCCCATAATAACCAATTATCTATCAAAGGTTTCTTTAAGCAGCAGCAAAAATTTGTAAACAAGGCTAACGACAATGGACCCCCAGCAACATTGTCACCATTTACTTGTGTTAAGGGGGACCATTCATCTGAGACGACCACAGTGTTTCATTCCAGTCTGGGCCCCGATTCAGGGCGCGTGATGTCTGATTCCCTTTTCCCTCCGGAGTCAGAGGCAACGAAAGTTAGTAGTGATTTCCAACTAGAAAGCAATAACTCTGGACTTTGTCTGTCTGCTGCTACTGCTATTGTGAAAAACTCGACTTTAACTTTAAATCCTATTCGCCCGATACAGATAAAAGCTCAAGTACATGCGCAAGTTCAGGTTCCTTTGGCTTCTGCGGCATCCGTGGTTGCCGCATCTCCTACTGCAATATCAAATGGGCATAAGGATATACTTATTTCGCAGGTTTGTAGTCAAAGCGCGACTGACTCTGTAATCAATATATCTTCCGGTCCGGACCAAAACTCAAGTGACGAGGTCTTCATGTTATCCTCTGCCATACTTGAGGCAGAAAGCAACAGTGGCTGTCACACATTGATACCAGAGGCATCCTCCTGCCCTAACGGCCCTAACGGCAGCATAAGGCTACTTAATCTGGACCAATCAAGTATAATTCTGGAAACTAGTCTCACTAATAAAGATAACAAGTCAACTCTTGTTCCCGGTAAAGTTATAGTTGAGAATGCGCTCATCCCAAAGGAGCAAAGCAACCCAGCACAAGCAGCCTCTCCGATTAATCTGCTTAGCTCAGTTGATCTATCACTACTAGCCAAATTTGATGGAAACTTTCGGGATAGATCCTGTGCTGTAGAAAATAAACTCAATAGTCCAGATTGTGGAATATGGGACAGTTTACTTAATACAATGGATAATATCACCAACGCTCTGAATTTTCATTCGGATAAACTAAATATTCAAGTAGACTTATTAAACACATTGGCTATCCACGTAGTTGGAATAGACGCTAAATTTCTTCATCTAGCAAATCTGATCACTAAAGCTCAATCAAACAAAGAGAATCAATTATTAACTTGTACTTGTGCGCAATTGATAAAATTTCAGACTTACCGTCCATCGTTAGTTCTATGGTGCAAGAAGTAAAAGCAATGTCGGATAGAATTGTACAAAACAAAATAATCTTGAATGAATATGACAATGATTCATCTTTGGTAACAAGTCCCTCAAGTGTCCCAAGTGTGATAACTGCAGAAGAGATTGGGAACTTAACAAAAAATGTGAATAGAGGAAATCCAATTATAAAAGAAAAATATTTTACGTGTAAAAGTCAGCGACAAAGCATAATCCCAACAAAAAGTAATGTTGCAGAAAAAAAAAAACAATTCTTAAATGATGACACCAACTCAAAAAGGATTGAGAAATCTCAGGATGTGATTGAAGGTCTTGAATCCATGGATCATACATCAGTTGACGAGGTTAATGCCCTACAAACTAATGCAAACCAAACACCAATTCTTACTGTAAGCTCAGATGGTTTATCCAAAAGGGCAAGAAAAAGATTAAGGAAAACCCACAATAAATCAAAAAAGTTAAAAAAAGCAACAAGTAACGTTGCTCCCAATGAGCTCAATATGATAGAAACGTATCCAATGTTTAGACCCTTGGAAGTACGTCAGGACAAAACTAAAGCTGACCCAATAGGTCAGGTCACTGGACATCCAGCCTCCGAAGAGTCAAATGACAGCATATGGTCCAAAATTATTGTAACATCAAAGTCAAAAGTTAATGGGCAAGACCAGGCGCATAGAGGAACTGACCAACAGTGTATAGAACAAAATACTGTTACTCAGAAAACTATAAATAATGTCACCCTTCAAGAATTTAATGCAAATATCACCAAGCAGACAATCTTCTCCGAACAAATCATAGTGGATGATACCGTATCCAGAAAAGCAGTTATTCCAGCCCCGTGGCCGGTTTCGGGGAATAAGGAAATAAATAGTAGTACAAATAAAGAGAAAATAAAGGCTAATGATTCCACCGATGAGTCTATGAAATTAGTTTTGTGTCCACAGTATATTACAAGAGGTTCATATGATATCCTGAACCGTGGTAATATTTTAAAATTGCTGAATGCAATCCCTGATCTGAAGGACTTAACATCAGATGACTTAGATTCAGTTGAGTTCAAGAAAGACCACAATAATCCTAATAAAGAAATAACTCTAACAACCTGGCATCGAGAAGATATAATTAGTAACATCTTAGCTAATAATATTCAATTTGAGAAATGGGGCATTAAAGTTTGGAAAGTCTGCGAAAACCAATATCCTACTTTGCTGATCCCGACGAAAACATCTAATAGTCCAGCTTCAAGGGATTGTGCACGTAAATCAAGATTGGGAGGTCATGTTGGGGTTCTGAAAGGAGCCTCAGGGCCATCAACAAAACTAGATCTGTCATTTGGGATCAAGATTAGGAGTGGTAAACCAGGCATACGAATATGTGAAGAGTTAAAGAAAGATACAGCTCTTATCGATGACTGGAGTTGGCTCCCAACAATACTGGCTAATGGGAGCCCCGTGATGCATGATTGATGTCCAAATGACTTTAACAAAGCTTTAAAACCTTTTAGAATTTGTTCCTGGAATACAAATGGTCTGAAAACACTAATAGAGGATCCAGATACAATAAGTTTCCTCAGGGATTTTGATATTTTAATGCTCCAGGAAACATGGAACATGGAAAGTGAACCCCTTATTGGCTATTATGAGTATCTGAATGTAGCTCGCCGTAAGGCTGCCTTTGGACGTGCAAGTGGAGGCCTTTCCACCTATGTTTCCTTAAGCCTGGATGTTAAACATTTTGAGATTGATTTTCAAGTGGCATGGCTTCAGTGTATTAAATTAGCTTTTAATCATCCCATTATCTTTTTAAACGTTTACATAAGTCCAAAAAACTCTGATAAAGCTACTCAATTTACGAGTTTGTGGGAAATAGTAAAGGTGCTGTATTATGACCACTCGGACTCAATGATAATCATTTCTGGTGACTTTAATATGCACTTTTTCAACCGTAACAGCCCCAACATACCAACGAACGTTCTGTCCCAGTTGATTAATTCTCAGCTCAAAAAATTTAACCTCATGTTATTAATGGACGATGGACAAACACCTACATTTAAAAAAACAGGTAATTTCTCCATTATTGATTACTCATTTATCTCGGAGAAGCTGGCAAATTTGCTCCAAAGATATCATGTAATACCGAGGATAGAAAGTGATCACAATCCGCAATTAATTTCTCTGGCACTTCCACTGGATCATCTACCGGAAGCAAGAACAATTAAAATTGTACCAACATCTTTTAACCTCAAAAGGCTAGTATGGAATCAGAGAAATCAAAAGGAAATATTGGACTTTTTATCTCTCTTAATTTCCAAAGCTCAGGAGGAGATAGGAGAAGGGAAGTCCATGGTTAACATCTGGCCTTGTCTTTGCACTACACTTTTGGATCGCTTTCCCTCAACTATAACATCAAAAGGCTCGGTTATGATAACAAAAAAGTCAGGATGGTACACCAACTGGTTGCTTCATCTCAAAAGAAAGCTTAATAGAGCAACTAGGGAAATCCACAGAAAATCAAATGGAGTACTCAAATTTTTGGAATCCCAACAACTGATAAAATTAAGAAAACAATACAAGAACGAAATATGGAAAGCTAAACAAGCCTATTATGAAGGACTATGGACCAAATTACATTTTTCATGTAAAACTCAAAATTTAAAGTCATTCTGGGGCATTATTAATAACCTTGAATATGGCAATAATAGAGGGAACAGTGCTAACATTAAAGAATCTAGTTGGGCAACTTTTATCTATAATCTTTATGTTGCACCCTCGGTCCCACAGTCTGACTTTAACATTGCTTGTCAAAAGACAAATATACCAAGCAGTGAAGAACGTAGGAAATATATCTTTGACCATTTTAATAATCAAGAAAAGTTACAAGATGATGGGTCGGGCCCCAAGGTTCATGATTCACATATTTTACAAGATGTACTACAAGTCAAGGAGTCATGGCCGGTAGAGCAAGTTAAAAAGGCAATGAGCAGAAACAGATCGAACGGAGTGCCCGGACCTAACGGGATTCCAAATTCAATATTCAAAGCAAAACTTAAGCATTGGCCAGAGGTTTTAACAATTTTATTTAATGATGTTCTCAAATTTGGATTTGTTCCTGAGTCATGGCAAGGAAGTATTATACAGCCGATATATAAAAGTGGTCCACAGGATAATCCTGCAAATTATCGATTAATCGCCCTAACGGATGTAGAGGCAAAAATCTTTGCGAGCTGTCTTCTTGAAGAATTGGAAGAATGGGTCCTAAGGAAAGAACTAATTCCAATTTTCCAAACCGGTTTCAGAAGAGGAGAATCGACCAACACGAACTTGATTTTATTGTCTTTATCGGGCGAAAGGGCCAAACATAGAAAACAAAAGTTATACATCTGCTTTATTGACCTTAAAGCTGCCTTTGACTCAGTGCCACGAAACCTATTATGGGCCAAGCTTTTGAACTGGGGTATCCCAAATCATTTACTTGATATGATTAAATTGTTATATACCAACACATGGGTCCAGATCAAAGTCGGAGATGGCAGAAATACAACCCGCCGACTTGAAACCAAGACTGGTTTGAAACAAGGCTGTGTCTTGGCTCCATGTCTTTTTAATCTTTTTATGTCTGATCTCCCCACACATTTTAAAGAAGTTAATGCACATTCCCCCACTTTATTAGGTAAAGATATCAAATATTTACAATACGCTGATGACACTATTTTATTGAGTCATTCGGTCATAGGTCTAAGAAGATTAGGTGACTCTTTTAATCACTATATTACCCTTAACGGTCTTAAAATAAATACTAAAAAGACAAAAATAATGACTATAGGAAGAACTAAATTAGGAATGAAAGAATGGAACATCAATGGATTATTTATTGAAACGGTAAAATCATATAAATACTTAGGAATTACATTCGATGATAACATGTCTTTTAGGCAGCACTTCATTAACCTCCAAGCAAAGGCAACAGCTTTGTCATTTGCTTTCAGAAAGTTGAGGTATAAGCTATCATGTCCAAACCATGAGCACCTGCTGAAGGTCATGAAGGCAAAGCTGATTCCATTTTTGGATTATGGCTCGATGATTTTCTGAGGTAAAGACGCAAAAATCCTTGATGATGTACACATAAAAATTTATAAATCAGTCTTTAGGATCCCCAGGTATATAGGTCATGCCAATGTAAGATTAGAATTTGGTCTGAAAAGGCAAACTCTGGTACGGCAATCTGCCTTTTTAAAAATGTTACTATCATTATATCGCTCAAAACAGGGTTCCCTCGCGAATCAGTGCTGGCACGAGATGATGAGGAGTGAGTACGCGAGTAGTTGGAGAATATTTTTAAGTGAGTGTTTACGTAATTTTGAGTGCCCAACCTTAGAAGAAGAATTTAGGAGCAAAGCTGTTTTTAACCCCTTCGCTGCTAGGTCTTTTCCCCCCCCTGTGCTAAGCCTTTTTTTGGCTATTTGGGGTAGTGCGCGCTTAGGCCCCTGTAACTTTTTGACCACATAAGGTATCCACGCCAAATTTGCGTCCTTTTTTTCTAACATCATGGGGATTGTAAAGGTACCCAGGGTTTGTAGATTCCCCTCGAGGGGACCCAGAAATTAGCCAAAATACAGCAAAACTTTGTTTTTTTGGGGAAAAATGCGAAAAAGGGCTACAGATGAAAGCGTTTTGTTTTTCCCTGCAAATGGCATCAAAAGGGGTTGTGGTGCTGAAATCACCATCTTCCCAGCTTTCAGGGACAAGCAGACTTTTGTCAGAAAACCAACTTTTTTTACACAGTTTTGGCATTTTTCTGGGACATAGCCTATTTTTGCTATTTTTTGTGCTTTCAACCTCCTTCCAGTTAATGGTAGAAATGGTTATGAAACCAATAATGGATCCTAGAAAGTCATACATTTCTGAAAAGTAGACAAAATTCTGAATTCAGCAAGGGGTCATTTGTGTAGATCCTTAAAGTTTTCCTTATAGAAACTAACAGTTAAATGAAGGAAAAATTGAAAATTAGTTGAAAAAAACAGCCATTTGTGTCAACGTTTTCACCTGTAACTTCTTCGAATTATGACAGCTATTTGAAAGCAATATACCGTTATATCCGCTGGACCTTTCTGGTTGTGGGGATATATAGGACTTGTAGGTTCACCAAGAACCCGACGAACCCAGAGCCAATAACTGAGCAGCATCTTGCAATGGTTTTTTATTATGTACCGGGTATATAACAATTATTTTGGGAAAATGTATACACGGAAAAATTGTTATGAAAGACACCCATGTATTTCTGAAATGGGAACAAAATGTAGATTTTAGAAATGGTAGATATTTGCACATTTCCAAAATTGGGAGTACCCATACTAGCATGAGAATTATAGGTCATTTTTCAAAATGACTTATTTTTTACACATTGTCTTTCATTTGGAAGGCAGAAATGCATCGAAAGTCAATAGGTAATAACAGTTGCTCTACAATTCTGTGTTACCCTAAGTCTCCCGATAAAAATGGTACCTCACTTGTGTGGGTAGGCCTTGTGCCCACAACAGGAAATGGCTCAAAATGCAACGTGGACGTACCACATTTTCACAATGAAAAATGACCCTTTTTTTGCAAAGTGCCTAGCTGTCGTTTTTGAACCCTACTTCTGCCGGCACTTTGGGAAACCTAGCAAACCTATACATTTTTGAAAAGTAGACACCCAGGGGAATCCAGGATGGGGTGACTTGACTGGCTCTCACCAGGTTCTGTTACCCAGAATCCTTGCAAACCTTAAAAAGTGGCAAAAAAAACACATTTTCCTCACTTTTCTGTGGTGGAAAGTTCTGGAATCTGCGTGGATCCACAAAATTCCACCCACCCCGCGTTCCCCAAGGTCTTCCCAAAAAAATGGTACCTCACTTGTGTGGGTAGGCCTAGTGCCCGCGACAGGAAGCAGCGCAAAACGCAACGTGGACACACCACATTTTCACAGTGAAAAATGACCCTTTTTTTGCAAAGTGCCTAGCTGTAGTTTTTGAACCCTAGCTCTGCCGGCACTTTGGGAAACCTAGCAAACCTATACATTTTTGAAAAGTAGACACCCATGGGAATCCAGGATGGGGTGACTTGACTGGCTCTCACCAGGTTCTGTTACCCAGAATCCCTTGCAAACCTAAAAAATTGGCAAAAAAAACACATTTTCCTCACTTTTCTGTGGTAGAAAGTTCTGGAATCTGCGTGGATCCACAAAATTCCACCCACCCCGCGTTCCCCAAGGTCTTCCGAAAAAAATGGTACCTCACTTGTGTGGGTAGGTTTAGTGCCCGCGACAGGAAGCAGCGCAAAACGCAACGTGGACACACCAAATTTTCACAGTGAAAAATGACCCTTTTTTTGCAAAGTGCCTAGCTGTAGTTTTTGAACCCTAGCTCTGCCGGCACCTAGGGAAACCTACCAAACCCACACTTTTCTGAAAAGTAGACACCCGGGGGATTCCAGGGAGGTATGGCTTGCGTGGATCCCCCAACGTTTTATTAACCAGAATCCCCTGCAAACCTGACACTTTGCTGAAAAAATCCCTTTTTCACACATTTTTGTGTGGTAAAGTTGTGGCATAACCGGGCTGACACAAATTTCCTACCACCCAGCGTCCCCCAGGCCTCCCGATAAAAATAGTGCCTCACTCGGGTGGGAGGCCCAAGTACCCGCGACAGGCAAGGGCCCACAACGTATTGAGGCGACCTCAAAATGGCCTATCACAAAACGACCTGGTTTTGCAAGGAAGGTCCCATGACGTTTTGGCCCGGGGCTCGGCGGCCACCTAGGGAAACCTACCAAACCCACACATTTCTGAAAAGTAGACACCCGGGGGATTCCAGGGAGACCTGGGGGGACGCTGGGTGGTAGGAGATTTGTGTCAGCCGGGTGATGACATTAAAATTAAAATTGCCTATCACAAAATGTTGTGGGACCTTGCCTGTCGCGGGTACTTGGGCCTCCCACCCGAGTGAGGCACCATTTTTATCGGGAGACCTGGGGGGACGCTGGGTGGTAGGAAATTTGTGTCAGCCCGGTGATGCCACAACTTTACCACACAAAAATGTGTGAAAAAAGGAATTTTTTCAGCAAAATGTCAGGTTTGCAGGGGATTCTGGGTAGAAAACGTTGGTGGATCCACGCAAGCCATACCTCCCTGGAATCCCCGAGTGTCTACTTTTCAGAAATGTGTGGATTTGGTAGGTTTCCCTAGGTGGCCGCCGAGCCCCGGGCCAAAAACCCAGGTGACCCCCTTGCAAAACCAGGTCATTTTGAGATAATGTGTTGTTTATTTCTGCAGCGTGAAAATTTTGGCACAATATTGCAAGGAAAATGTGACAGACATTTTGAGGTTTGCAGGACATTGTGGGTACCATAACTTGTTGGGATCCACAAGAGAGATATCACCATGTACTCCCATGGGTGTTTCGTTTACGACAATATCTACAGTTGGTAGGTTATTCTTAGACGGAATGTACACCTTGGCAGACAGACTAAAAAGACAAAGATTACTGCACAGCCATCTATTCCTCAAGCACACACACATACTGGTTGGATTTGGCACGAGGGCAAGTGATGGTTCAGTATATACAATTTTATTAACAAGAGATTTCACAAAAATGAAATGCACTGTCAATAATTGAAAGGACAAAAAACTGAACCAGTGACTCGCAGCTCGTGAGCTGTAAAGCCACGTCAAGGCCCCAACCGCTTTACAGGCCATTCACACACCTTTCATACGTGATGCACACAAGACCATTCACACCACCAGGCACGAAACAAACACATTACAACATTCACAAAAAGGGACAAGGTACACCCTGCTTGAGAAAGACAAAAAAAAAATATTACTGCACAGCCATCTAATCCTCCACACACACATACTGGTTGGATTTGGCACGAGGGGGAGTGATGGTTCAGTATATACAATTGTATTAACAAGTGATTTCACAAAAATGAAATGCACTGTTAATAATTGAAAGGACGAGAAACTGAACCATTGACTCACAGCTCGTGAGCTGTAAAGCCACGACAAGGCACCAACCTCTTTACAGGCCATTCATACACCTTTCATACGTGTGACAAATACAAAACCATTCACACCACCAGCCGCGGGCCCATCACATTACAACACTCACACCAGCAGACAGCGCCATTCAAGGACCCATCACTTTCACACGCCCACATTCCTAACACAGCAACCACACAAGCTGATGGATTGCGTGGAGTGTCGCTCGGCTAGCAGTGTGTGTGTAGTGACCAGCAGCAAGTCACTACTCACACACTGCCAGCCGAGCGCCACTCCACGCACACCGCCAGCCAAGCGCCACTCCACGCACACCGCCAGCCAAGCGCCACTCCACGCACACCGCCAGCCAAGCGCCACTCCACGCACACCGCCAGCCAAGCGCCACTCCACGCACACCACCAGCCAAGCGCCACTCCACGCACACCGCCAGCCTATTGCCACTCCACGCACACCGCCAGCCAAGCGCCACTCCACGCACACCGGCAGCCAAGAGCCACTCCACGCACACCGCCAGCCAAGCGCCACTCCACGCACACCGCCAGCCAAGCGCCACTCCACGCACACCGCCAGCCAAGCGCCACTCCACGCACACCGCCAGCCAAGCGCCACTCCACGCACACCGCCAGCCAAGCGCCACTCCACGCACACCGCCAGCCAAGAGCCACTCCACGCACACCGCCAGCCAAGAGCCACTCCACGCACACCGCCAGCCAAGCACCACTCCACGCACACCGCCAGCCAAGCGCCACTCCACGCACACCGCCAGCCAAGCACCAGCCTACACACACCACCATCACATTTAGGATTTTTTTATACAAAAAAGAAAACACAAACAAATTGCAAATAGATACAAATCTACTAACACAAAATCAGAAACTAAATACATTGCACTAATGCCAACCTTGAAACAGAACAACAATTCTTAAACATTACAGACCAGGCAGTTCACTTTACCACTCATGGTTGCTCCCAATAATTCTTTTGCTTGTGGTACGCTCTATAACAAGCAGGCACACACAGCCCAGGGTTAGAAGGACACTCAGGGCAGTACATACGAGTCTCCTTCCGCGTACCTCTTCGCCAACAGACTCTACATCTCCTAGTGGGAAAGTCTTTTGAGGGTGTAGGAGGAATGTGATCAGGAAAGTGGCGATCTTTCAATCGAGCCACATCCTCCACCACTCCAACTCTAGGAACACTTGCCTGTTCCACAACAACAAGGCTGCCTATGACAGACTGCTGAAACTGAACAAAAGTCAACTTTGACGCAGGAGAACACTCCTTGAACACAACAAAAGCATTGAAAGTTGCTAAATTGAAGAGATGGATGGCCAACTTCTTATACCAAATGTAAGCCTTACGAATAGCAGTGTAAGGTTCCAACCTCTGATCTACTCTATCAACACCACCCATGTGCTTATTGTAGTCTAAAATGCACACAGGTTTGCGCACTTTAGCAATCTGACCCCAAACAGCCACAGGTGAAGTACTCTCATCATGGATGGTAGTCAGCATGTACACATCCCTCCTGTCCACAAATTTCACAGCTAGCAGTTCCTCACTACGCAAGGCACTGCACTGTCCCCTCTGAAGTTTTTTGCAAACAAGCTCTTTTGGATAACCTTTACGGTTAGAGCGGATTGTGCCACAAGCAAAAGTGTCCACTTTGAACAATTCCTTAAACAATTGCACAGCAGTGTAGAAGTTATCAAGGTACAAATGGTGGCCTCTGTGAAACAGTCCTCTAGCAAGATCCCACACAATTTTCTCTGAAACTCCAAAAGTGGACGGACAACCAGGGGGGTCAATAGTGGAATCCCTACCAGTGTACACACGCAAATTAAAAACATATCCTGTCCTACTCTCAGACAACATATACAGCTTAATTCCATAGCGTGCCCTCTTGCTAGGAATGTACTGCCTAAAAACCAAACGGCCCTTGAACAGGACCAAAGACTCATCAATAGATATTTCTTTCCCTGGAGTATAGATCTCTGAAAATCGATCTACAAAGTGATCAAGAACAGTCCGAATCTTAAAAAGACCGTCACATTCAGGGTGATCTCGTGGCAACGCCAAACCATTATCAACAAAATGCAGCATCCGAAGCAAAAGTAAATACCGATCACGAGTCATAACTGCAGGAAATATGGCCGTTGCCATCAAGGTACTGGTAGACCAATATGAACCCATGGACGGCTTCCTTATCAAACCAATCAAAAAAGTCAAACCCAAAAACTTCTTCATCTCTTCCAGATTTGTGGGACTCCACCGGGTAGCTCTAGAATGGGGCTTAAGTCTGGCACTGTTGTCCCTCAAAAACTGTTCAGCATACAAATTAGTCTGCTCAACAATCTCACCCAAAAATACATCATCCATAAACAACTGAAAATACTGTATAGGCAAATAATGTTCACAATCCACTCTACACCCTGCATAACCACTAAAGGCAGGCAACACCGGCTGCACCATGTTTGGATCAACCCAGAGTCCAGCACTTCCAGTAGGAAGCCTAGCAGCCCCAGGCTGCAATCCAGATGCCTCTTCCACCATGGGCACAGTAGTATCCTCCTCTAAAACAGGCACTTCATCTGCACTGAGAGTACCTTCGTCATCTGATGATTCCATGTGGAGAGAAAACTCACTGCCTGAATCTTCCCCTCCCTCCTCTCCCTCAGACGCACTGTCAGTCTCATAATCCTGCTCAGAGGAAGATTCAAGAAGCAAACCAACCACCTGCTGAGCAGTCATTCTACGGCTAGCCATAATGCTTACTAATAAAGGTTACTTGTCAAACAAGTCAACAACAACAAACCCTTTGTAAAAAAAATAAACAAAATGTAGCTTTATCACAAAGACCTATATACTCCAACACTATACCACTCACGTGACAGAAGCAGCTAGACTCACCACCACCTACTCTGCACAGACACAGTAAGGATCAACAATATCCCACTAAAAAAGAAGAAAAAAAAATTACACATAAGACAATGCAAAACATCGCAAAGAATTTCATGCTCTGAACACTAACAAATATGCTGCCATTATGACACCACTTACAAAAAAATTCATTCATGCATGACAATAATACTCATTTGGAGTACACACAACAAAAATATTTTTCTTACCAAATAAATGCAATTACGCAAAACTGCAGAACAACGACTGCCGAAACCGCAAACAGGAATCAAAAGCTTTACACTAGAATAAAAAGGAGAAAAAAAACATTGCAATCACATATGCAAATAATGCACCAGTCCACACACAATCCACCAGCCAAGCTAAGGGGTAGGTGGACCAAAGAGTATAAATAAAATATTCACCCCCGTAAAAGGGGAGCAACCCTTGCCCTTTTGGCCACTCCCCAACACAAAAATTAAAAAAAAACTGGTGTCTAGTGGCTTCTGCCCTCCTTGGGGGCAGATGGGCCTAAAAACATACTGCTATTCTGCCACCCAAGGGGTCACTCTCCACAAATAAATGCCTGGTGGACTAGTGGGAAGATACCTTTATCTTCCGCACACGATCTCTCACTACTCAACTCTACTCTCAACTCTATTCACAACTGGATGTTAGCTCACCAACTCATTCTGAATCCCGCCAAAACTGAATTCCTCCTCCTCTCTACCTCTCTCTCACCTCCTCCTGTTCAATCTTGGATGGATCAGCTGAACCTACTCAACAACAAACCCATCATTGTCGACAGCGCTAAATCCCTAGGTGTCATTCTTGACAAAAGACTCAACCTAATCTCCCACATCAACTCTATTGCTAAGAACGCACGTTACCAGTTGCGCCTTCTATGGGGGATCCGTCGGTTCTTCCCGGAGAAAGACTTAAAAACCTTGGTACAATCTCTGGTTCTCTCAAGACTGGATTATTGCAATTCTCTTCTGACGGGCCTACCCAAATCCCACCTCTCCCCTCTCAAATCCATCTTCCATTCAGCAGCTCGCTTCATTTCAGGGTCTAAACGAAGCGACCACGTCACTCCTATCCTGTCCTCTCTTCGATGGCTTCCGATCGAGGCAAGATCTATTTACAAAACTGCCTGCATCACACACAAAGCCTTACACACGTCCTCCCTCGTTACCTGGCGAATAAATTGAAATTGTCCGGTGGCTCTCGCCCTTCTCGCAATGCGGAAAAGCTTCTGCTTGAGCCCCCGTCTTCAAAAGGGAAAGATCAATGGCGCAATCCTTGTCAGGCAATGCGGTGAGAATCTGGAACTCGCTTCCCCCATTGCTCCGTGCCACCTCCTCTACCCGGATCTTCAAAGCTGACCTCAAATCTCTTCTCTTCCAAAGACACTTTCAGAACTAATACTTTCACTCTCAGCCCCCTCTAGGAAGTTCGCTCTTCATTGTAAATTTGTACTTTTTCCTGTACATTCCTCACCCTTGCGTGCTGTGCTGGATTTGTGTACCCTTCATTTTAAGTCTCCTGTTTAATTCACGCCCTCTCTACTCCCTCAAGGAAGTTCTTCCACTATAGGAAATTCTGTACTCCATGCCTATAGAAGTGCCTTCCCAGTGTGTTCTGAGTGACTGCCACTTATTGCAGTATTATACCTCTATTTGTATTTTGTATCTCATGTATCATGTACAATTGTCACTTTTTCCTCATGTAATGTAACGCTTGCTTTTGTATTATGCTCACTTGTAACCTTCTCCTCATGTAATGTTACTGTTCCTATTGTGAAGCGCTCTGACACCTTCGGGTAAAGCCCCGCGCTAAATAAAAAAAACTGCCCCCCCATAAAAAAACTGCCCCCACCAAAAACATAAGGCCCCCAAAAGGGGAGCGACCCTTGCCCAAGGGGCCGCTCCCCAAAACAGTATTTTCCTTTTTTTTTTTTAAATTCCCTGGTGTCTAGTGGGCATTCCTGCTGCACGATCGCATGATCGTGCAGCAGGAATGCACAAAAGAGGCATCGAGGGAAAGGAAAGTGTTTTCCTTTCCCTCGATGCCTCTTCTGTTTGAAATCCCCCCTCCCCGGAGCCAAAACTAACCTTATTCCCGACGCGCTGGAAGCAAATGGCTTCCAGCGCGTCGCGGACAAAGGAAACCCCAATGACGTCAGCGCGCCTCGCGCGCTGACGTCATTGATGGGGAGGCAGGGGAAGCCCTTCCCCTGCCTTCCCCCAAAAAAACCCGACGATCGGATTCCCACGGGGGGAGCGCCAGCGCTTCCCCCGTGGGTGGTCTTATGACGAGCTGGACTCGTCATGAGCACATGACCTCTGTGTGCCATGACGAGTCCAGCTTGTCATGAGCATCGAAGGGGTTAAACAAACAATAAATCAATCAGCCACTCTATTATCGACCCTAATAGATAAAGATGAGCTTAGGAAAAAACATCACTCCTGGTCAGTTGCCAATTCTTTTAATAAACTGGAACCTCAATTATACCTGTTGACCCATTTAAAACCGTTATTAAAGAATAAATTTATGTTATTGCGGTTTGGGAGATACCCAACCAAAGACGGAATTCCAAAATGGGAAAAAAAATGGCCCTCCAAACTTTGTAGGCTGTGTGGCTTACATGATGAAACCTTAGTTCATATTGTAACCATATGCCCTCAATTGCTAGAAGAGCGGAAGTTCCTTTTAAGACCTATTTTTATTGAATTAGGGATGAGAACTTGTAGAAATGCTATCATTATGTGCCTTACTGGGGCTACGCCCCGCTTGACTTCCCGATTTGTTAAGTTCATTTTTATTGCTGAGAAAAAACTATTAACCTAATATGATTCTGACTTAAAATATAATAACATTTATTATTCACTTGGATGTAAATATGAAATGAAAATGAAGTATCTGTTTTTAAATACCACTTTAAAAAAAAAGTCTTGTTTATATATAGACACTATAGTTTTAAGGCTTGAAATTGTTATAGCATCAGTTAAACAAATTTAATCTTACACAATAAATGTTTGATTGATAGCTGGGATATTACCATTTAACCGTTAGCACAAACGCATTTTAATTTCTGCTGCTCTCTATTGCTGCTAAGTCAATTGCTGCTAAGTTTTCTAGTGTAATGTGGTATGCAAATTTTAGGGATATAATGCTTTTCCATATTATGTTATTATATAATTTTAAAACACACAAGAGGATGGACGGAATGCTGCACAATGGCAAACATTCACCCCCAGTCACAGATCTGGGTTTAATCCATCGTTATTTTGCTTCACCACGCCACCCCAGTTCAGACATAGCCATATGCAAATCAGTCTTGACCCTGTGCCTCATGGGAACAGTCCAGACCGAACTACCAAGCCATGTCTTCCCTGGACCGGAATCAAGCATCCTAGGACCGGTTTCAGGCTATCAGCCTTCATCAGCCAGAATAGCTTGACTCCAGTGGCGTAGTGAGCACGGGACCCACGTCTGGGCATACCCTTCCCACATAGGGCGAAATGCAAAACACACAAGAGGATGGACGGAATGCTGCACAATGGCAAACATTCACCCCCAGTCACAGATCTGGGTTTAATCCATCGTTATTTTGCTTCACCACGCCACCCCAGTTCAGACATAGCCATATGCAAATCAGTCTTGACCCTGTGCCTCATGGGAACAGTCCAGACCGAACTACCAAGCCATGTCTTCCCTGGACCGGAATCAAGCATCCTAGGACCGGTTTCAGGCTATCAGCCTTCATCAGCCAGAATAGCTTGACTCCAGTGGCGTAGTGAGCACGGGACCCACGTCTGGGCATACCCTTCCCACATAGGGCGAAATGCAAAACACACAAGAGGATGGACGGAATGCTGCACAATGGCAAACATTCACCCCCAGTCACAGATCTGGGTTTAATCCATCGTTATTTTGCTTCACCACGCCACCCCAGTTCAGACATAGCCATATGCAAATCAGTCTTGACCCTGTGCCTCATGGGAACAGTCCAGACCGAACTACCAAGCCATGTCTTCCCTGGACCGGAATCAAGCATCCTAGGACCGGTTTCAGGCTATCAGCCTTCATCAGCCAGAATAGCTTGACTCCAGTGGCGTAGTGAGCACGGGACCCACGTCTGGGCATACCCTTCCCACATAGGGCGAAATGCAAAACACACAAGAGGATGGACGGAATGCTGCACAATGGCAAACATTCACCCCCAGTCACAGATCTGGGTTTAATCCATCGTTATTTTGCTTCACCACGCCACCCCAGTTCAGACATAGCCATATGCAAATCAGTCTTGACCCTGTGCCTCATGGGAACAGTCCAGACCGAACTACCAAGCCATGTCTTCCCTGGACCGGAATCAAGCATCCTAGGACCGGTTTCAGGCTATCAGCCTTCATCAGCCAGAATAGCTTGACTCCAGTGGCGTAGTGAGCACGGGACCCACGTCTGGGCATACCCTTCCCACATAGGGCGAAATGCAAAACACACAAGAGGATGGACGGAATGCTGCACAATGGCAAACATTCACCCCCAGTCACAGATCTGGGTTTAATCCATCGTTATTTTGCTTCACCACGCCACCCCAGTTCAGACATAGCCATATGCAAATCAGTCTTGACCCTGTGCCTCATGGGAACAGTCCAGACCGAACTACCAAGCCATGTCTTCCCTGGACCGGAATCAAGCATCCTAGGACCGGTTTCAGGCTATCAGCCTTCATCAGCCAGAATAGCTTGACTCCAGTGGCGTACTGAGCACGGGACCCACGTCTGGGCATACCCTTCCCACATAGGGCGAAATGCAAAACACACAAGAGGATGGACGGAATGCTGCACAATGGCAAACATTCACCCCCAGTCACAGATCTGGGTTTAATCCATCGTTATTTTGCTTCACCACGCCACCCCAGTTCAGACATAGCCATATGCAAATCAGTCTTGACCCTGTGCCTCATGGGAACAGTCCAGACCGAACTACCAAGCCATGTCTTCCCTGGACCGGAATCAAGCATCCTAGGACCGGTTTCAGGCTATCAGCCTTCATCAGCCAGAATAGCTTGACTCCAGTGGCGTAGTGAGCACGGGACCCACGTCTGGGCATACCCTTCCCACATAGGGCGAAATGCAAAACACACAAGAGGATGGACGGAATGCTGCACAATGGCAAACATTCACCCCCAGTCACAGATCTGGGTTTAATCCATCGTTATTTTGCTTCACCACGCCACCCCAGTTCAGACATAGCCATATGCAAATCAGTCTTGACCCTGTGCCTCATGGGAACAGTCCAGACCGAACTACCAAGCCATGTCTTCCCTGGACCGGAATCAAGCATCCTAGGACCGGTTTCAGGCTATCAGCCTTCATCAGCCAGAATAGCTTGACTCCAGTGGCGTAGTGAGCACGGGACCCACGTCTGGGCATACCCTTCCCACATAGGGCGAAATGCAAAACACACAAGAGGATGGACGGAATGCTGCACAATGGCAAACATTCACCCCCAGTCACAGATCTGGGTTTAATCCATCGTTATTTTGCTTCACCACGCCACCCCAGTTCAGACATAGCCATATGCAAATCAGTCTTGACCCTGTGCCTCATGGGAACAGTCCAGACCGAACTACCAAGCCATGTCTTCCCTGGACCGGAATCAAGCATCCTAGGACCGGTTTCAGGCTATCAGCCTTCATCAGCCAGAATAGCTTGACTCCAGTGGCGTACTGAGCACGGGACCCACGTCTGGGCATACCCTTCCCACATAGGGCGAAATGCAAAACACACAAGAGGATGGACGGAATGCTGCACAATGGCAAACATTCACCCCCAGTCACAGATCTGGGTTTAATCCATCGTTATTTTGCTTCACCACGCCACCCCAGTTCAGACATAGCCATATGCAAATCAGTCTTGACCCTGTGCCTCATGGGAACAGTCCAGACCGAACTACCAAGCCATGTCTTCCCTGGACCGGAATCAAGCATCCTAGGACCGGTTTCAGGCTATCAGCCTTCATCAGCCAGAATAGCTTGACTCCAGTGGCGTAGTGAGCACGGGACCCACGTCTGGGCATACCCTTCCCACATAGGGCGAAATGCAAAACACACAAGAGGATGGACGGAATGCTGCACAATGGCAAACATTCACCCCCAGTCACAGATCTGGGTTTAATCCATCGTTATTTTGCTTCACCACGCCACCCCAGTTCAGACATAGCCATATGCAAATCAGTCTTGACCCTGTGCCTCATGGGAACAGTCCAGACCGAACTACCAAGCCATGTCTTCCCTGGACCGGAATCAAGCATCCTAGGACCGGTTTCAGGCTATCAGCCTTCATCAGCCAGAATAGCTTGACTCCAGTGGCGTAGTGAGCACGGGACCCACGTCTGGGCATACCCTTCCCACATAGGGCGAAATGCAAAACACACAAGAGGATGGACGGAATGCTGCACAATGGCAAACATTCACCCCCAGTCACAGATCTGGGTTTAATCCATCGTTATTTTGCTTCACCACGCCACCCCAGTTCAGACATAGCCATATGCAAATCAGTCTTGACCCTGTGCCTCATGGGAACAGTCCAGACCGAACTACCAAGCCATGTCTTCCCTGGACCGGAATCAAGCATCCTAGGACCGGTTTCAGGCTATCAGCCTTCATCAGCCAGAATAGCTTGACTCCAGTGGCGTAGTGAGCACGGGACCCACGTCTGGGCATACCCTTCCCACATAGGGCGAAATGCAAAACACACAAGAGGATGGACGGAATGCTGCACAATGGCAAACATTCACCCCCAGTCACAGATCTGGGTTTAATCCATCGTTATTTTTGCTTCACCACGCCACCCCAGTTCAGACATAGCCATATGCAAATCAGTCTTGACCCTGTGCCTCATGGGAACAGTCCAGACCGAACTACCAAGCCATGTCTTCCCTGGACCGGAATCAAGCATCCTAGGACCGGTTTCAGGCTATCAGCCTTCATCAGCCAGAATAGCTTGACTCCAGTGGCGTAGTGAGCACGGGACCCACGTCTGGGCATACCCTTCCCACATAGGGCGAAATGCAAAACACACATGGTTTAATCCATCATCATTCTTTAGCTCACTCCACCACCCCAGTTCAGACATGGCCATATGCAAATCAGTCTGACCCTGTGCCTCATGGGAACAGTCCAGCCCGAACTGCCAAGCCATGTCTTCCCTGGACCGGAAACAAGCATCCTAGGACCGGTTTCTGGCATTTCAGCCGTCATCAGCCAGGCTTGCTTGAATCCAGTGGCAAAGTGAGCTTTGTTCGCCCTAAGTTGGCGGGGTATGCCCAGACGTGGGTCCCTTGCTCACTTTGCCACTGGATTCAAGCAAGCCTGGCTGATGACGGCTGGAATGCCAGAAACCGGTCCTAGGATGCTTGTTTCCAGTCCAGGGAAGACATGGCTTGGCAGTTCGGGCTGGACTGTTCCCATGAGGCACAGGGTCAGACTGATTTGCATATGGCCATGTCTGAACTGGGGTGGTGGAGTGAGCTAAAGAATGATGATGGCTTAAACCCAGATCAGTTGACTGGGGGTGAGTGTTTGATTGGCTCAAACGTTCCGTCCATCATCCCCTTTTGTATCGCTTTGTTCGCCCTAAGTTGGCGGGGGTATACCCAGACGTGGGTCCCTTGCTCACTTTGCCACTGGATTCAAGCAAGCCTGGCTGATGACGGCTGGAATGCCAGAAACCGGTCCTAGGATGCTTGTTTCCGGTCCAGGAAGACATGGCTTGGCAGTTCGGGCTGGACTGTTCCCATGAGGCACAGGGTCAGACTGATTTGCATATGGCCATGTCTGAACTGGAGTGGTGGAGTGAGCTAAAGAATGATGATGGATTAAACCCAGATCAGTTGACTGGGGGTGAGTGTTTGATTGGCTCAAACGTTCCGTCCATCATCCCCTTTTGTATCGCATTATATAATGTTAAACCATAGCCGCAAAATATTTGAATTGGTCATAGGGCTGGTCATTCAAATTTGAGACCAAAGATAATGTGTTTTAGAAGAAAAAAAGGAAGAAATTTTTTTTTTTTTTTTTAGGCTGCTAAAATCTTTGATGTAATGTTGTTATCCCATTTTAAGAACAAAATGTTTTATTTTATTATGTGTATCTTTCCGATTGTAACGATTTTTATTAATCAACAAATAAATAATTTTACACATTCTCTCCTCCTGCTCCACCTCCACTTCTACCTCCTCGACAGGAGCAGGAGTATCTTTTTTTCCCCAGCTCCAGGGTCCAACCCTTTGAATTTTCTGAATGCTATGTACAGCATTTTCAGCAGGGCGATGGCTCCATCTGGCACACCTGCGGGCCGCATGTGTCCGCTATCTTATTCGTTGGGAGGTTTTGCAGCATAGACGTCTTCTAGATTCACATACTGTGCATATTCGGCTATCTAATGGTTGGAGTTGGAAAGTGCTTTTCTTTTTTTTTTTTTTTCTCTCTCTCTCTCTCTCTCTTTCTCTCTCTCTTGGATGGTTGTGAAACCTGATCCCGTGGTCAGGCTACAACCTCCCTTGTGTGTGTTCAAGCTCTCAGATTATTTTTTCCGTCATGGAGATCGGAGGTGCACTGAAGACGTCTGAGAAAACACAGCAGCAGACGCAGGCAAGAAGGAAAACCCACCAGAAACTCCGTAGAGAGAGGTGGTACCAAGGAAGGTACATGAGGGGGGAAATCTTCCAGCAAAAAAGCCTTTTTTGGCGCTGCTCACTTGGTCCCTCATGCACCAGAGCACGTACATTTTTCGCAGGCAGAATACAGTCTCCAGGTATTTGGGGGGGGGGGGGGTTTCTGCAAGGAGCTGATGGTTCATCCGAAAACAAGGTAAGAATTTGCTCTTTTATATATAATATATGAGCAAAGCACGGATGAATTGCCCCAGGTACTAGCAAGAAAACTTGAAATAAAGCAGCACAGCCGCTTTTTTCATTACAAGGTTGGAAAAATCCAA
Organism: Calotriton arnoldi; assembly: GCA_963921515.1. Lineage (NCBI taxonomy): Eukaryota > Metazoa > Chordata > Amphibia > Caudata > Salamandridae > Calotriton > Calotriton arnoldi. Next base: position 905,860 of record CAWUFW010000070.1, read on the forward strand.
CACATCTACCATGCGGTGTCTAAGGCAATGTGTCAATGTGCTGTTTATACACTATGTGTGTGTTTCTTTAAGTTATTTGAAACATATTTTCAGAGTTTTGTACTACGTTAAAAAAGCACAACACATCTACCATGCTGCGCCTCTGGCAATGTGTCAATGTGCTGTTTATACTCTACTTGTGGGTTTTTTCAGTTATTTGAAACCTACTTTCATAGTTGTGGTACTACGTTTGAAACGCACAACAGTGCCTCTTCCAGACAGCACAACGCACAACAATTCTATGAACTAATTATTCCCAAATCTTCTTTCCGTTCCTAACATGGCTAGGGCTCAAATATGCGTGCTAGGCTTACAAGGGGTAAACTAAACAAAGAAAAACAGGGGGGTTTTCTTTACTTGAGACTGGATTTAACGGATATTTTGAACAATATTCAGGCCTATACAGGAGGGTTACCTCCCAAAAATGTTTCCCATTTCAACGGAGAAAACATGCAATAAGCTATCGGATATTATTAGGACTCACGCCAATACAAGCCCCTCTTGTTCATCGCAAACAGTAAATATCTGGGCACAACACTTCTAACGCAGCACCAGATGCAGCTCACATCTGCAAAGGGTTTCTAGGCAAACTGACAGAAGGGTCATAAAACCCCTGCCCCCCACTCCACTTCAAAGCGGATACAAGGAATTCTTCGGGTCGAACAAAGGGACCCCATAAAACTTGTGCTTATCTCAAGGAAGCACATTCCTCAAACGCTCTCTAAAACAAGCATTGGCATAGCCAAGAGGTCTCGCTTTTGGGACCTTATAAGTATTTAGTTATGCAGCACAATATCCTTGGTGCAACAACAGCAACTGTTGCATGGCTAAACACTTATAAGGTCCCAAAGGCGAGACCTATTGGCAATCCAGTGAATCTAGTGAGTGTTAGAGCTGTGCAAGACAGACAGATGGGATGCAGGGGAGCAGTAGGGTGAGGAGGACTTCAGCTATGAACATAGTGTTGCTCCAACCCAGGAGACAAGGCTTAACTGGGAGGTGGTGAATAATGAGGTAGGGTTTCTCCTGAGTGCAACGCTGAATATGTTTTACGCATCCTAATTAAATGGGGCGAGAGATGGGCGGAGCGAGGCGCTTGGGAGAGCAAGCGAGAGGAAAGCCAGATGGCGCTTCATCGCGCGCTGTAAGGGTGCCGCAAGGAAAGCCAGATGGTGGCTGTGCGCGTGCCCGCGCGCGTAACCGCAAGCTTGAGGCCAGCAAAAGCGTGTGGTCGGACTTTTAAAAGCCCACTTACTAAATGTCTCGGCCAGAGCAGCGCATGCGCTGGCTCAGGCGAGACCTAAAAAACAGACTGAGAATTCTGTGGTTTTAGAGGTGAGCTGAAGTTCAAATGCTTGTTGGAAACGATACAGCCTTGTGACTTGTTCATTAATTGTTTGTGAAGTCCATTGTTTTGTAATGTATTTATGTGCCAATTAACACAATCGTTATAATTTGCATACTCAATGGCAAGGGAATGAGCACATTTACAACATTAATGAATCCAGATATCATGAAGGGAGACATGAACCATGCAATATTGATTTTCCCACTGTGGGTTATAATAGTTACTGTTAATTTGCCTTTGAATACAAAGCACAAACTGAGTGAACTTGTGTGTGAAGTACCATTAATTTTAGCAGTAAGAAATATATTTGTCAGATTATTCCAGGTTGGAGCGGGCAATCAACATGGAAAGTAATTTCACCTGTTTAATTTAATTGTAAGAAATTGATTCTCTATAGAAACTGACAACTTCTTCCTGTGTTTGATGGACTGTGCGAAATAAATGCTAATGCGGATTGAATTCAAGATGTGTAAATGTAATATGTAATCAAAACAATATATCTTTTTGAACCAAAAACAAATGAATTGATGACCAAAGTGCTTTTGTTTTTATTCATCATTATTTAGATAGCTTAGGCTGAAATTGAAAAGTATTAGAAGATGTAAAAAAGGGGTTAAAATGGATAAACCAGCTGCAAAATGAAACTTGACTTACTGAATACATACGATTAATATACGACCCTCATATTTTCTTTAAACTGCAGTTACATTTTGCATTAATGAATTTGATTTCATTTGAACAACATTGCAGTGTTCTTTTGCACCGAAGTAACACCTACCAAGGCAATTATAAAAGCACCCTAAACCCAAGGAGGGCAACATCACTGATTTATAGGCAACGTCACTGATTTATAGGAAGCTCATGAATAAAAAGCCTGATGACCTGGAGGCTTTGCAACGTCACTGATTTATAGGAAGCTCATGAATAAAAAGCCTGATGACCTGGAGGCTTTGAGGGGAAGAGAGAGGGCCGATAGGCAAAGAGCGGGAGAAATGGGGCGAGAGATGGGCGGAGCGAGGCGCTTGGGAGAGCAAGCGAGAGGAAAGCCAGATGGCGCCTCATCGCGCGCTGTAAGGGTGGCCAGATGGTGGCTGTGCGCGTTTTGCGCGTAACCGCAAGCTTGAGGCCAGCAAAAGCGTGTGGTCGGACTTTTAAAAGCCCACTTACTAAATGTCTCGGCCAGAGCAGCGCATGTGCTGGCTCAGGCGAGACCTAAACAGGCAGAAACGCAGGAGTGAGGCCCCAGCAAAAACACAGGTTGTTCCTTGGCTGTTACCAGGGCTCTCATAGATATTAAAACACGCACTAACAAGGGGGGAAAATGCAACAGTTTGCCTTCTCTATAGCCGCCCAAACATACAATTTCACTGCAAAGTATTTAATGTTTATAGAGCAACAGTTCACAACTAGCCTATCCTGGTGCCTCAAACACGCACTAACACGTGTGCGAGTGCTACATTTACCACAGCGTAAAGGTAAAGCAACTGCCTTACAACCATTTCGCATATGTATTAAACTAAGAAGGGTACAAAACAAGTACAATATTTATGCAAGCGACTGATGCTATATAACACATGGCACACACAGTTAAAGAACGTATGGCCCAAATAACACACTATTACTGGTACTAGGTTAATATTTACCAGTTACTGCGGCAACTTCAACAAATTTAATGAACTTGCTGCATAGCATTGCAACACGCAATATGACAGAGGAACCTCGTACTACAAGGTACAAATACGCGCAGCATTACCTACTGAGCCTCTACAAACTCTAAGGTTGCGATGGTAGGTTAATATTATATGCTAACCTTCTTATACCAACAAAACCAGGTACACTGGATCAAGGACAAATGCGATTTTGGCTCATACCCAGAATCACATGGGCTAGGCCTACATATAGACCAGTACATAGGGCCATGCACATGTCCCTTCAAAATTACCCCCATAAAGGGCAGGGTAATAAAACATATGGGTTTATAATTATTCTGCACCCAAAATCAGGAAAGTATGTCGTGATTCCAGCTCAAATATTTGGATACATCCCCAAATAACGCAGAAATAAATGAACCCATCAAGGTATAGTTATGTTTATTTATATGCATATGTGTGCATATTATATATAGCTAGGTATTACATTGTATACTGATATATACATATAGTTAGGAGGGAAACACACCATCAAGTACATATTTACATGTGAATATATATATATATATATATATATATATTCACTGAAAAAACCATAGGTTTCATGGATGTTATAGTTAGTTGGACATTTCAATCGTACAAAACCAGTGAAATTCGGCCGTTATAGTTAGTTCAGCTAACTATAACTCGCGCCCCGGCAATGCACTGCTGATGACGTCACATATTACATCATTCATGACATGGTCAGTGACATCACTGATGACATCACTGATGACATCTCAAATGACAGTATTTTTGGGGCCCTGGAGACCCCATCCCCCAGGGCCTGACCTATTTTTTTTTTTTTTTAAACGGGAAGGGGGCCGCGCGACCCCCCTCCCAAGGCCAATTTCCGCCCCGGGAACCCCATCCCCCGGGGCATTGCCTTCTTTTTTTAATTTATTTATAGGGGAGGGGGGCCGCGTGGCCCCCTTTCCTGGGCCACTTTTGGCCCCGGGGACCACATCCCCCGGGGCATGGACTCTTTTATAAAAAGAAAAGTTATTGGGAAGGGGGGCCGCATGGCCCCCCTTCCCTAGGCCACTATAAGCCCCGGGGACCCCATCCCCCGGGGCCGGCCTGCCATTTTTTAAAAAGTGTTTTTAATTAAATGGGAGAGGGCCCGCGTGGCCCCCCTCCCGGGCCACTTTTGGCCCCGGGGACCCCATCCCCCAGGCTGGCCCTTAGCGTTGGTGACCGTGGCGGGAGCCCCAATTCCCACACGGTCCCTGCCGGCTCCCCTCCTCCTGCGGGAGCCGGCATTGCTTTTGGGCAAGGGGAGCTGCTGACATGCAGCTCCCCTTGCCCAAAAGCAGATCTGCTTTGCTTCGTTGAAGCGAGAGCAGGTGTCCTGCTCTCGCTTCAATGAAGCAAAGCAGGAGGTTGCTATGGCAGGGCGGGAGCCGTGCTCCCGCCCTGTCATAGCAAACAGCAATGTCCTGTGGTGGGCACCCCGGGTCATTGCAGGAGCCGGCCCTGGGGAGTGGCGGTCCCCAGGGCCATGAAGGGCTCCAGGAGGGGGGCCGCGCGGCCCCCTCCCAATGTTTGTAAAGCCCCGGGGAGGTGGTGGTCCCCGGGGCCCGGGGGTCCACAGCAGACCCCCATATGTAAATAAAGTTTGCCCCGGGGAGGTGGCGGACCCCGGGGCTGCGGGGGGGCGGTGTGCCCCCACACATAAATTATAAAGCCCTGGGGAGGTGGCAGTCCCCGGGGCTGTGGGGGCCCCACGGGCCCCCGCTACATAAATGAGGATTGCCCCTGGGACCTGGCCCACGCTTCGTTTTTAAAAAAAGATTTCAGCCAGATTCGCGCACCGAGTGCAAATTCGGACGAAATTATAAAAAAAAATGCTTTTTTGGGGCTTGGGAGTCCCTGTGGGACCCCCTGAGCAGGCCTAGGGGGTCAGGGTGTTTCTACCCTCTTTCCTTCTTTTTCATCTTTTTTCTTCCTTTTTCTTGTGACTCGGTTACAAAGACAGGAGCTGAGCTGAGTGAACCATTAGTTTTGAAAATTTCGCGAAGATTCGTCAAACGGCGCCAAAGGTATTGGCAAATCAAAAAATGCTTTTCCTATGGATAATAGGTCCTAACTATAACTACCTACTGGCAACCGCCAGTAGGTAATATATATATATATATATATATTCACTGAAAAAACCATAGGTTTTAGGGACAGTTATAGTTACTTGGACATTGCACTCGTACAAAACCCGTGAAATTCCCCCGTTATAGTTAGTTCAGCTAACTATAACTCGCGCCCCCGCAATGCACTGCTGATGACGTCACATATTACATCACTCATGACATGGTCAGTGACATCACTGATGACATCACTGATGACATCTCAAATGACATCACTGATGACAACATCCAGTGACTGTGTGTTTCTGTAAAGTTTAAATATTTTTAAAATATATAGGAAAAGACGTATTGAAGAATGAGTGGGTGTGTAAGTGTCTGTATGGATGATTTAGTAGGTGCGTGACTGACTCTATAAGTGAGTGATTTAACGTATCTTACTGAATGCATGGGTTAGTGACTAAACTGGGTGAATGTCTGTATCCGTCTGTCTGTTGCTGTGTAAGTGGCTGCATGTGTTTGTGAATAGCTAAATGAGTGTCTATATGAGTTATTGAATGCTTGTCTGAGTATCTGTATGGGTGCCTGAGTGTTTGTGTGGGAGGGGTGTGTGCAACTCTGTGCATAGATGTGTGAGTGGGTGATTCACTGGGTGGATGGTTTCAAGAGTGCATCTGTGATAGACTGTATGGGTGGGTAAGTGTGTGTAAGAGTGTGTTAGTGAGTGAATGTATGTCCCAGTGGTACATGTGTGAGTAACTACATATGTGAAAGGCAGTATATATGTGTGTTGGAGTATATAAATAGCTATAAGCGAGAGTGTGTGATTGTGAGAGTGGCTGTATGGATGATTGTGTGCTTGTATCAGTGATTGTATAAGAGCGTAACAATGTGCTACTATTTGTATGAGTAAGTGAGCTGGTGTGTGTATAACTGTATAGGTGAGTAAATGGCAGTGTGTTTAATTATTTGCATGACTGACTAGGTGTGTGAGTATCTCTATGGATGAGTGGCGTTGTTTGAGTGTCTATATAGGAGTAAGAGTGCATATGATAGTCCTGTACTGAGTGACCGTAAGTATGAGTGACTGTACGGGTGAGTGAGTGAGTGGATGTGTGTGTGTGTAGACCTAAGAATCAGTGAGTGGGTATGTAGTTATTGGTGTTGGAGTGTCTATGGTTTTGCGAATGGCAGTCTGTAATTTAGAGTGGGTGTATCAAAGGTTATATTAGGGTGTGAGGAGGTGCATCAGATTATCACGCGGATGATGTCATCAGTGATGTCATTTGAGATGTCATCAGTGATGTCACTGACCATGTCATGAGTGATGTAATATGTGACGTCATCAGCAGTGCATTGCGGGAGCGCGAGTTATAGTTAGCTGAACTAACTATAACGGGGAATTTCACGGGTTTTGTACGAGTGCAATGTCCAAGTAACTATAACTGTCCCTAAAACCTATGTTTTTTTCAGTGAATTTCAAAGGTT